>SJXQ01008243.1:0-131064 GCA_006408695.1 Aepyceros melampus | reverse complement strand
AATTAAAAAAAAAATCCACCTGCCAGTGCAGAAGACAGGTTCAATCCGTGGGTCGGGACGACCCCCTGGAGTAAGAAATGGCAATCCACTCCAGTATTCTTGCGTGAGAAACTCAATTTCAGAGGAGCCTGGGGGGGGCTACGGTCTGTGGGGTCACAAAGAATTGGCCACAACTGAGCATGCACACATGCAATCACACTAAGCTTTACCAATATTCTTGAAATGAAAGTCGCTCAGTTGTGTCCAACTTTTTGGGACCCCATGGACTGTAACCTCTGTCCATGGAGTTCTCCAGACAAGAATACTGGAGTGGATAGCCATTCTCTTCTCCAGGGGAACTTCTCGACCCTGGGATCAAACCCAGATCTCCCGCATTGCAGGCAGATTCTTTATCATCCGAGCCATCAGCGAATTCCCCCCAATACTCTAAAGGCCCCCCAAAAAAAGACCTATGTGACCTCAGATGCCAGTTATGTTCCTCCTAAAACAAAAGAATCTCTTCTTGAGTAGAGAGTTCTATAGATATCAAAGCAACTGAATTATTTTAGAAAGCATTTTTTAATAAACATGAGATGGAGAACTGGGTAGAAAAAGGGATGAAGATGGATGGATGGATGGGTAGATGGATGAATAGATGAATGGAGAGTAAAGGTTCTTGTTTCATAGAGTTCCATTGACACCTAGGAGGTGTTTCTCTCCATGCTTCATGAAGTTTGTACTTTTGCTGTGAAATGATAAGCAATGCCATCTGTTGAGACTGAGGGGGCAGGAGTACAGTTGGCTTAACAAGAGAACTGAGATTTGGAATAGCCCAAGGGGACAGACAGAAGGAGAAGAGCAGCTGTAACCACAGCCCTATGGACCCAAGAGCTTGCACTGACCCACACTGCTGTGTGATTTCTCTACAGCAGCCGAAATGAGTGGTTAGAAGGAACTTAATGTACATAGCTCAGAACCACTCATCTTCTTATGCTTTGCTCAGGTATGTCAGGAGAATGCAGGTCCTTCTTTGTTCAGAGCTTATACGAGCCCCCACTGGGGGATTATAGGAAAAGAGAAGAGCACAGTTTTTCATCCAGTTTGACCATGGACTCATTTCAGAATCCAGTCAGTCCCTTTGAACACCAGTGAGATAAATGTCAAGTCTCTTCTCTCTCGGGGGGTGTCCTGCCCCCAGCCCTTCCGCTCCGAGATGCCTAGACGCAACGTGGAGGGCTTCCCCAGCGGCTCAGTGGTAAAGAATCTGCCTGCAAAGCAGGAGACACAGAAACATGGGTTCAATCCCTGGGTCAGGAAGATGCCCTGGAGAAGGAAATGGCACCCGACTCCAGTAATCTTGCCCAGAAAATCCCATGGACAGAGGAGCCGGGTGGGCTAAAGTTCATGGGGCCACAAAAAGAGCAGATAAGACCGAGTGACTAGATGCAACACGGGTGTGCAGGGAAGAGTGAGGCTTACATACACAAGGCAGAGGAGACAACTTGAGACCCCGGCACCTCTGGTCTCAGGGATGTCCCTTATCTACCAAGTAGCATTTGCCCTTGAAGTGTACACAGCCTGACTCCCGTTCAACCTGGGCCCAGGGACAAGAGAAGTTGGCTTTAAGAAAGCTTAAGATAAGTGCAGTGTTATAAGGAAAGAAATCAATTAAAATCCATCTGATGAATCTGCCGTGTGTATTTCAGAAATTCTGGAGATGGAAAACGCTTCTGAGAGCCTTTTCGTCAAGGATCCTCAAGGACGCCTTAACTCCTTGACCACTGTTCTTGGACAGGAAGTGGACCGGTTTAACAATCTGCTGAGGCTAATACACGTATGAGTGCTCACTGCCATCCTTGCTCTTGGGGATCAAAGTGTTGTGGAGCGTGTATAACAATGTGAAGTTTCCATTCCCATCGCTTGAACATTTCCATGTAGATGTGTTAAAACCCTTCAAGCCCAACTTGTCTAAACCTTAATTCACCCTCCTCTCACTAGTCTGTGTTCCCTTTCTCTAATAATGGCTTATGACTGCAGGGCATTACAAACCCTTCATTATCCTAACTTGCACCCTTAGAATTCGATTGACACTTTAGGAATTTGAGCAGAGACCTAAGCACTCGGTTAGAGAGATTCAGATTCAGTGCTTGTTCCCAGTGGCTGCTTGCATGCTAAATCGCTTCAGTCCTGTCCTACTCTGTGGGACCCCATGGACTGTAACCTACCAGACTCCTCTGTCCATAAGATTCTCCAGGCAAGAACCCTGGAGTAGGTTGCTATGCCCTCCTCCAGGGGATCTTCCTGATCCAGGGATAGAACCTACGTCTCTTATGTCTAACCTACATTGAGAGGAGGGTTCTTTACCACTAACACCACCTGTGAAGCCCAATGTCTAGTTAGCATTTAATACCATAGTCTTTGTGAAGACTATGAAAACCAAGTTTCTCTAAGTATGGGCCATAAAACACCTGCATCAGGATCCACTATGCTGTGTGTTCCAAGTATAAATTCCCTGATTCCACTCCAGACCTACCGAGTGAGGATTCTTGAGTAATTCCTGCAAATGTGAATTTTAAATGAACACCCCTAGAAGACGTCATTGCAACTAAAATTTGAGAATAACTATTTAAACTTTTGCCTTATGCTCAGGAATACTTTCCGAAGGCCCTTGACTTTGTAATGATGGTTACAGGACTTCCTGGTTTCTCTGTGCATGACTTTAATAAGGGAAACAGAGACTGACTATTGAGCAGTAACAGAGGAAGTTTTACTGCCAGCCAGGGAACCAAACACCTGGCACAGGATTAAGGCTCAGTGATACGACTGGAGAGGACAGCCACGTAGATTTTTTTTTATGTGAATGAACTTTATTTTTATTTTTGGCTGTGTTGTGTCTTTGTTGCTGCTTGTGGGCTTTCTCTAGTTGTAACACATGGGCTTCTCCTCACGATGGCTTCTCGTGTAGAGCATGGGCTCGACACATGGGCTTCAGTAGCTGTGGCACGTGGGCTCAGTAGTTTCAGTTCCTGGGCTCTAGAGCACAAGCTCAGTAGTTGTGGCTGATGGGTTTAGCTTCCCTGTGGCATGTGGGATCTTCCCAGACCAGGAATTGAACCCATGTCCTCTGCATTGGCAGGTAGATTCTTAACACTGGCCCACCAGGGAAGCACTAGGGTAGATCTTTTAAAGACTGACTATTCCTTATTAGGAATAGGAAATTAGGAAATCAAGTCTCCAAATGTTTCTGGCTGTCTGACAATACCCAGGCTCCTGGGATGGGCGTGAGGGGAAACTAGGTCAGCTGAATAAGTGACATCTTCACCCTGGGTCTACTACATAAACAGCAGGTCTACTAGAAGGCCAGCTAGTCAGGTCAGAGCTTATCACCTTTTCAGTTCAGTCGCTCAGTCATGCCCGACTTTTTGTGACCCCATGGACGGCAGCACACCAGGCTTCCCTGTCCATCACCAGCTCCCGGAGCCTGCTCAAACTCATGTCCATCGAGTCAGTGATGCCATTCAACCATCTCATCCTCTGTCATCCCCTTCTCCTCCTGCCTTCAATTTTGCCAAGCACCAGGGTCTTTTCTAATAAGTCAGTTCTTCACATCAGGTGGCCAAATTATGGGAGATTCCGCATCAGTCCTTCCAATGAATATTCAGGACTGATTTCCTTTACGATTGCCTTGTCTGATCTCCTTGCTATCCAAGGGACTCTCAAGAGTCTTCTCCAACACCACAGTTCAAAAGCATCAATTCTTCTGTGCTCAGCTTTCTTTATAGTCCAACTCTCACACCCGTACATGACAACTGGAAAACCATAGGTTTGACTAAACAGACCGTTGTTGGCAAAGTGATGTCTCTGCTTTTTAATATGCTGTGTAGGTTTGTCATAGTTTTTCTTCCAAGGAGCAAGCATCTTTTAATTTCATGGCTAAAGTCATCATCTGCAGTGATTTTGTAGCCCAAGAAAATAAAGTCTCTCACTGTTTCCATTGTGTCCCCATCTATTTGCCATGAAGTGATGTGACCAGATACCATGATCTTAGTTTTTGAATACTGAGTTTTAAGCCAGTTTTTTCACTCTCCTCTTTCACTGTCATCAAGAGGCTCTTCAGTTCCTCTTCACTTTCTGCCATAAGGGTAGTGTCATCTGAGTGTCTGAGGTTATGATATTTCTTGCTACAATCTTGATTCTAGCTTGTGCTTCATCCAATCTGGCATTTCACATGATATACTCTTGCATATAAGTTAAGTAAGCAAGGGGACATCACCTTCTACATTGAGTGAATCAGGGTATAGATTAAACTGCTGTGATAAAGATTCCCAAATGCAGTGGCCAAAACAAGATTGGAATTCACTTCTCTCTCTGCAAAGAGCCCAGAGGAAGCCCTGCCTAAGGCAGGTAGTTACTCTTGCTTTGTGAGTTTAACCAGGAATTCCACTGGATGGCTGGCTCTTCCAACCTCAGCAGGTGACTTCCACCTTTGGTACTAAGGGGGCTGTTCCAAGTGTTCTCTTTAGCCAAAAGTTGATCGCATGGCAGCACTCCAGCCGCAAGTGCTCCTGGGAAATGTAGTCTCTGTGTTGGATTGTTCTGTGCCCAGCTAAAGCTAATGTGGTTGTGGTTGTTGTTTAGTCGTTCAGTCATGTCTGACTTTTTTATGACCCCGTGGACTGTAGCCTGCCAGGCTCCTCTGTCCATGGGATTTCCCAGGCAAGAATACTGGAGTGAGTTGCCATTTCCTTCTCCAGGGGATCTTTCCAACCTAGGGGCTGAACCCACATCTGCTTGGCAAGTGGATTGTTCAAAGGAAGAAGAAGAGATGGGTGCTGCTCATCTCTGGCCTCTTCCACCTCATGCATGGTCACTCACTTAAGGATGGATGAGTCCAAATGTCACTTCCTCATAAAGTTTTCTGGAATACCTGTCCTTCCCTGCACCACCAAATGACAGGGCCCCCTTCTCAGGTGTTTGTGTCCGTCACTGTATTTGTGTACAACATACCACCTTGCTTTGTAATTACTCCTCCATGAGTATAGTACCTCAGCAGACAATAAACTTGAAGACAAAGGGATTGGTATTCATAATACCAACCATAATTCATATCTGTTTGGGGGCTTCCTCGGTGGCTCAGATGGTAGATAATCTGCTTGCAATGCAAGAGACCTGGGTTTGATCCCTGTCCCCTGAGAAGGGAATGGTTACCCACTCTAGTATTCTTGACTGGAGAATTCCATGGACAGAAGAGCCTGTCCACGGGGTCACAAAGAGTCAGACACAATTGAGTGACTAACACTTTCATCTCTGTCTCCCCAGTGCCTGACACATCCTAAATCTTCCATAAATATTTGAACATGTAAGTGAACTAATGTGGCTCTCAGGAACAAAGTGATCCCTTCTAATCAAACAGTAGTGTCCACCACTAATGGAAGAATTCACCTAATAAAAGCAGAAGAAAGAGGAGCCCAGGGAGAAGCAGGCTACAAGGCAATCAGGAGTCAAAGCTGAGCACTCCCATTAGAGGGAGGGTAGTGGCCATCATGGGGTGCTGGGCCTGCACCACAGAGCTCCCTCATCTTGACCCCTGCCCACTCCTGCCTGGCTCTGGCTGTGTCACAGCCTCACCTTCACTTCACCCAGCGAACAGCAAGGTTGCACTGTGGCAGCAACAAGAAAGGCCAAGGGAGGGTGGGAGCATCCAAGGCTTTGGGTTGCCATCTTGGTGAGCTCACTGGCCTCCTGATGGTACAGGACCATGAGACCAAGCAGGTCTTGGGAGAGATGAGGTCCCTCAGGGATGTAGGCTTCTAGATATAAGGGAGAAAGATCTGAAGTGCATTCTTCTCACTGAACATGACTGCTTGTCAGCTGCTGCCTCTGGGAGAACTGGCGGCAACGTGACCTCTGTCTGCTTTCCACTGATCTAGACAGCACTGGAGGCCTGGTCCTTGCAGCGACCTGACTCAAGTGTTCTCCACACATCTTAGATACGTCTTCTGCTACCTTCTTCCATTTTTGGTATCTAAGATTGAGTGGTGTTTTGGCCCTGGCTAAAGGCTCTTTTCCTCTGTTCTGCTACATGTGATTCCTAAAATCCTAAGGGCATATCTACTTAAAACTCCTCTTTTCTAGCACTGTCTCTTGTGAGAAGAGATGTGAAGAGGGGAAAAACTCCATGAAGGAATAGAAGGATGACTAGCCCTGTCTTATCGCATGTCATCTTGTCTCTAGAACTATTTACATGTGGTCCTAGGACTTGGGCTTCCTAGGTGGCACTAGTGGTAAAGAACCCACCTGCTAGTGCAGGAGATGTAAGAGATGCGGTTTCCATCCCTAGATCAGGACAATCCCCTAGAGCAGGGCAAGGCAACCCACTCCAGTATTCTAGCCTGGAGAATGCCACGGACAAGAGGAGCCTGGTGGGCTACGGTCCATGGGTTCTCAAAGAATCGGACACTTTCATCAACATAAATTTGCCCTCTAATATCTTCCTGTAATATTTCCCCTGTATATGGCAGCAGTTTTCACAAAACTGGAACCCACGAGAGCCATATACAAAACTATGTTGTTGTTGTTTAGTCGCTAAGTCATGTCTGACTCTTTTGAGACCCTATGGACTATAGCCTGCCAGGCTCCTCTGTCCGTGGGACTTCCCAGGCAAGAATACTGAAGTGGGTTGCTATTTCCTTCTCCAGGAGATCTGGCAGACCAGAGATTGAACCCACATCTCCTGCGCTGGCAGGCAGATTCTTTACTGCTGAGCCACTGGGAAATCCCTATACAAATCTATACCTGCCTTTATCTTTAACCTGGTAACAGATATTGCTTTGTCTTTCCCGTGGCTGCTGCTGGCGCAGTGTCTCCCAGGACAGCTGCCAGCCTCTGTCTTTTGTTGAGATGAGGGGAGGATAAGGAGTGTACCTTTAAAGAAGTATTTCCAGTATAAGGAAGCTCTCTGGTATCAACTGAGAGATTGGTCTCATCTAAGAACCTCCCCTTCCTGCTGGGGCTGCAGGCACCCTCTGGATAGAGTTGGAGGTACTTCCCATGACCCCAACCCCCTCCGTGGCTCCCAGATCACTAACCGTAAGGCTCATTCTTCCTTCAGCCTGGAGGAGAGCTGGACAGTGGCATTTTTCAAAATGCTTGGGGGACATTTCTCCACCTTCCCTTCTCCATCCACTTCACTGTATCATGCTAATAACTGCCTAAACCAAGCCCACTCCAAGGTCTACACCTCTACGTCACAGGTTGTAAAAAGTACATGAAGGTTGGAAGGACTGACCCAGCAGAGGGTCTGCAAAGAGTACGCAAACCACCAAGCAGGCCCTTTAGCCCAAGGCAACACCTGCCACCACGAACGAGGGTCATTCCCACCTGATAACAACATCAGTAAAGGGCACCAATCCTTTCTTGTTCTTTCAGACCTCTCTAGATACACTCAACAAAGCCATTGCTGGGTTGGTGGTGATGTCTGAAGAAATGGAAAAGGTGTATAACAGTTTCCTCAACAACCAGGTTCCCTCTCTATGGTCCAATACTGCCTACCCATCCCTGAAGCCACTAGGATCTTGGGTCAAAGACCTTATTCTGAGGACTGCATTTGTGGACGTAAGAAAATTTACTTCTTCGGGGTCTGATCAATCTGATGACACGGTTGCCCCTGGGGTCCTTAGGAAGCCCTTGATAACTGAAATATTGACAACCATTGAAGGATCATCTGAATCCAAAGAAACAAAAACTTCTGGAATAGCATCACTTTGAAAATCTTGCACTGATTATAGTGTAGTTTGCCCTGTGTCCTTAAATCCCCACTTTTCATTTTAAAAATTCCAGGCCATCCTTGGGGTTCAGATCTCATTCATGGGATCCCTGTCATGAGGTACAGAACCATGACATGGGTCCAAGTGGCCAGGCATGACCTTGCTGTTATCTCCCTCTTCTAGAACCTCCATAATAACCAGGTTCTGGGTTTATGGTCAGCCTGGTAGGTGAGGAAGGGGGACAGGACAGGCAGTAAAAATGGGGCCAGTGATAACTCAGGATTGGTTTGGATTGTGCCTCCTAAGAGATCCTCCGAAATTTAACTTTGATTTAAATGACGGTTGCTATCTCAGAAAAAAAATTACATTATAATATAATGTTTCTCC
Organism: Aepyceros melampus; assembly: GCA_006408695.1. Taxonomy (NCBI): domain Eukaryota; kingdom Metazoa; phylum Chordata; class Mammalia; order Artiodactyla; family Bovidae; genus Aepyceros; species Aepyceros melampus. The sequence goes on along the minus strand of SJXQ01008243.1, from coordinate 122,932 downwards.
TTTAGCTGTGGCTCAAAAGAGGACAGCCCAAGTCCTTCTGGATCTCTGGTTTCTTCTTTCCTCAAGGATTTCTAACAGGTATCATTGCTTTCCCTAGAAAAACCCCATAGGAAAAAATCAATAAGTATGTGATGAGTTGTGTTGGGTTTCTGGGAACTGGGAAAATGGCATGACTGATGATGGCCTAAACCAAGGGGAATTGATTATATGGCAGCCCAACAAAGCCCTCCTCTTCCTGGCTTGCAGAGGAAAAGGATGGCAGAAATAGCAGGCATTCCCCCAACAACTTAATCCCCACTGCTCTCAGTTTACAAGTCTAATAGCTGCTTCCCTGAGAACGCACACAGCTGCCCCAAGTCCCCATGGGACCCATGCTCAGGACATCACTTGCTCTCCAATTTCTTTGGACCCAACTCTGAGCAGCTTCCTTCTCTCTAAAAAAATACTTTTGCTGTTCCCCCAGAGGGCACTAAGGCCTCTGGGCTCCAGATGCTAATTTTGTTGTTGTTCAGTCTCCAAGTCCTGTCCAAATCTTTGCAACCAATCAACTATAGCCCCCCAGGCACCTCTGTTCATGGGATTTCCCAGGCAAGAAGTACTAGATTTCCTTCTCCAGGAGATCTTCATGACCCAGAGATTGAACTCGCATCTCTTGCATCTCCTGCATTGGCAGGTGGATTCTTTACCGCTGAGCCACCAGGGAAGCCCTAGATGCTAATTAGCCCAGCTCTTAATCTGTCTCATCCTGAGTCCCTCATACACAGCCCAGAAACAGCCCATACAAGACAAGCTAAGTAAATGTTAAAAGCTGGGAAGACTGGGCTCTGAAACACCCTTGCTGGCTTGTCTCCCCCATTGGCAGAGCAGTGCACTTTAGACTTGGCCCTCCCTCTCTTTCTCACCAGGACCGAAATTCATTCATGCTTTGACTCCACCCCTCTCAGTAATTCAGAGTAAGATGTTAACGGTTGGGTCTTCTGGATGGAGAGGAAGCTCTTTAATGCTAGAACATCCTGGTCCAGGCAAGTGGAAGCTATGTTTGGATAATAGCAACTCAGCTTTCTGGCTTTCATATTTACAGGAACTCTTCAAAATCACGCTCGGAAATACAATTTGCCTATAGATGACTGAGCTTCAAGTACAACATGGTTCCTGTCTATCGGGATCAAGCCACAGTCATAGAAGCTGCCAAGACAGTGCAGTTTGGACAAGAACTGCCCATGGACACAGAGGTACTGTCCCCCTGACCATTGGTACAGCACAGCAGCTTCTATTTACTGTCATCAGGATCTCGAGCAATCTCCCCTCACTCACCCCTTCCACTTTCCATTTGCAGGAGTGGGAGAGGACAGGATGGGTCTATACCTCCAAGCATGCGTGCATGCATGCATACTAAGTTGCTTCAGTCGTGTCAGACTCCCAAGACAAGCTCCCAATTACCAATGACTGGATGGCAACCACCTAAATTAGTCTGATCTGTAGAAATATATTTTACATCAGTACTGCTTATTTCTTTAGATACTTACAGTAACTTTCTCATTCATGTGGAGGCAATATTTGTTGTCTAGTCATTAAGTCGTGTCTGAATCTGTGCAACCCCATGGACTGTAGCCTGCCAGGCTCCTCTGTCCATAGGATTCTCCAGGCAAGAATACTGGAGTGGGTTGCCATTCCCTCCTCCAGGGGATATTCCCAACCCAGGGACGGAGCCCAGTTCTCCCACATTGGCAGGCGAATTCATTACCGCTGAGCCACCAGAGGAGGCAATGTAGCAAGAGGTTGAAAACCAGAGTTTCAGCATCAGGCAGGCCTGGGTAAATTCTGCCTTCCCCTCCCCAGCTGTGTGTGCTAGAGCAATGATGAACATGTCTGCACCTCAGTGTTCACATTTGCAAAATAGGGCTCGTGCCACCAACTTTAGAGTTGTAGTGCCTTGTCAATGAAACTGCAGGTGTCACGTGACCACCGTGTAATGCACTCGCGGTATATAACTGTTATCAGAAGTTAAACCTTCCTGCCTCATTCACTCAGCTGTCTCCTAGCAGCACTGATATGCTAACTTCACACATCATGTAACTGTAACTACATTACATCGCCAGTAGGGATGCACTAAGGAAGCAGTTCAGGCTCTTTGCTTACACGGTTTACTCCTCTAGAATAGAGACTCTTGAAGTGTGATCCCCAGACCAGCAGTGTCAGCATCACCTGGGCACTTATCAGAAATGAACTTATTTGCAAAACAGAAAACAGACCCACAGATGTAGAAAGGAAACTATGGTTACAAAAGTGGGGAGAGGGGAGAATGGATAAATTAAGAGGTTGGGATTAAGACATATACACTGCTATATGTAAAACAGATAAGCAATAAAGACCTACTGTGTGGCACAGGGAACTATACTCAGCATTTTGTAATGATCTATGAGGGAAAAGAATCTGAAAAAGAATATATATATATACAAGTATATGAGGCTTCCTCAATGGCTCAGTGGGTAAAAAATCCGCCTGCAATGCAGGAGACACAGGAGATGCAGGTTTGATCCCTGGGTCAGGAAGATCCCCTGGAGGAGGAAATGGCAACCCACTCCAGTATTCTTGTCTGGAAAACTCCATGGACAGAGGAGCCTGGCCGGCTACTGTCCAGAGGGTCACAAAGAGTCAGACACAACTGAGTACCTAAACACATACACATATACAAGTCGATACACACATGTACATATACAAATATATATAACTGAATCGCTGTCCTGAAACTAACACAACATACCTAAATTAAAAAAAAAAAGTAAAGTAAATTACCATTTTTTTATGGGTCCCAAGGACCCATTCCAGACAGAATCAGAAACTCTGGACTGGGATCCAGAAATCCGTATTTTAATAAGTCTTCCAGGGGGTTCTTAGCCCCTCAAGTTTCAGAACCCCTACTCTAGAATATCTCAATCCAGATTGCAGGTTAGAATCATCTTTGAAGCTTTAAAAACATCCTGATGCCCAGATCACATCAAGTTGCATCAGAATCACCCCAATGACATCAGTCATCTACCTGTTAAAGCTCCCTGGGTGCTTCCAGCATACAGCCAGGGCTGAGACTCACTGCTGCCCATCTGAGCTGCCTGCCTCCAATGTGCTGAGATATTAATGGGGCAGGGGAGCCCCCAGAGCATCTGTCCATTCGGTGGGGTTTATAAATGTCATTTTCTATGTGTGCTATGACATCAAAGACCTGTTCCAGATTGCTTTTGCTAAGAATGTGTTCACTAGCCGGTCAGTGTAGATGGGGTAAGTGACTTTTAGTGACTTTCCTTAAAATATCATAGTATTAATAGGAATTTCTCCTGGGTAATTTAATCAGCATCCACCCCACTCAGGTCTGCTTGATCTAGCCTTTGCTCTGATTAGCAAAAACACACAAAGTTAAGATTAATCCCATATTCATGGATTATTCTACAAAATATTGCAATTCCCCATGCCTCTTAATTGCCTGTATCTTAAAATGACAGTGAAGGAGTTTATGTCTTTAAGAACATTTGTTTTAGCATCAAATTTTTTTTATCTTAAAGTATTAACATGTAAAAGTAGGGAGGAAATCAATTTAGAAATGCACTTGCTGTTATTTTGAGACCCTTCTCAGCCAGGAGAGCATCGCAGGCCCAGGTCAGGAATAATGAGTCTGCAAGAGGGCAGGACAATACCCACATAAAAGCGTTCATCCAGGCCATCCTGGATGTTGGCCCTGCTCTGTGCCTGGCATGCTGTATCTGCCACATAGGCCAACTGATAGACAGAAGTTCACAGTAACTACTGGTGTCTCTGCCCTCCGGCCACACAGTACACACGTGTCTCCACATGGGTCATGTACAGTGAGCCATAGCGATGCCTGGGAATCTCTGCCTCCTGTGGAGACTGCAGATTGTATAGTCAGCCCATCTCTTGGTCCTCCCAGAAAACACAGCAAGAGACTGTTAGACAACTTGAGTTCTGTTACCAACAACAGGGCCACTGTCAGCCCAGTGCCGCCTTCATGCCATTTAGGAAAAGGCACCCCTCTTGGAGGTGTGTGCAGATGACTCCTACACACAGCCTGACAAGCGCAAGGCAGGAGGTTTCAGCCTGTACTCAGACAAACCTGCACAAGTGTATACGGCAGCCCCAGTAACAGGAAGGCCCACTGCACCACGCTGTACCCAGGGGACAAATACAAGATGCTAGAAAGTAAAGTCCAACCAAAAAGAGCTTATCATCCTTTGATTCACTACAAAACAGACCACTTAAAACCACACTGCTTAGTCCTCTGTCCACAGGTGTGAAGCTCCAATTGTAAAAAGATCTAGGGCCCCAGATTGGCCAGATTCGCTCAGTGTGAGGAAGGAGACACAAAGCTCACACCTGGCAGAAACTAGACACTAGTGATGACATCTAATCACAGGACACTGAGGGGTAGGGTCTCTGTCTTTCTTTCTCTCACAAAATTTCTTTTTAAAAAATTTCCATAAGCATTCTGCAAATATTGTCACAGATATATAATCTGTTGTCTGGAAGAGCACTCAGATCTTTGAAAGGCCTTGCTAAAAATAACAGATGATAATCACAGCCCTCTTGGCCACTTCCATGAGAACGGGAAAATCCTAACATCATGGTGTCAGAGACTGAAGCCCAGCAGTGGGCTTCCCTGGGGTACCATGTACCAGACAGCCTAGTGGAGTGTGAACAGTATGAGATTTGGTGACAAACTGAAAAGCAAACTATTTCACCTTTTGGAGCCTCGGCATTTTCCTCTCTAAGACAGAGGGATAAGAGAATCTCTAGAATAGTTCTTCGAACTGACTGAGGATGCAGGACTAGGAAGGGCGACCCCTCCTGCTCTTCTCACCTCTGAACATCTGTGCATCTTTCAGTTGCCCTCTCCTGAGGATGGCGTTCTTGTCCATGGGATGTTCATGGATGCTTCTCGATGGGATAATAAGGACATGGTGATAGAAGACGCACTCCCAGGACAGATGAATCCAATGCTGCCTGTGGTGCATTTTGAACCACGACAAAATTATGAGCCAAGCCCAACACTCTACCACTCCCCACTTTATAAGACAGGGGCTCGAGCAGGAACCCTCTCAACCACAGGTAAGGGCATTCTTATATCGGCATATAAATAATGACTAAATGCAGACTACAATCAAAATCCAAACGCTTTGTTGTAATGTACAAATGGTGATCTTGGGTCATTAGCCAGGCTTAAAATAAGGCCGCTTATAACATACAAATTTATCAATGTGGTAAATTCTGTTCATTTTAATGCTAAGTATAGATTAATATTATAAAACCATTATTATAATATTTATAATAATATAAAACCATCATTAATATTATAAAACCATTATTATAATATTCTAAACTTGCTTCTATTAGTCTGGTGGTGGTAATGAGTCAAAAATAGTTTATTGAGCAATGTCTCCTAATTTCAAAATGATGGTCTGAGTAGACACTAAAACATTGAGACTCAGCATAGAAAGAGATTTTAAAATAAATAAATGAATGCCATGGTACAAAAGGGGAAATCTTAGAAGTCCTGAAACTGAGATACAGCCCTGAAAAAAAGGAACCAGATCTTTAAAAAGCCATTATTAACAGATAAGCTGAAAGACTGCATGCAGATAGCTAAAGAGTGAGCCAAGAGAATGCACTGAGGAAATCCCTAAAAATACAGCTCAAAAGCAATTTTTTTTTTTAACGTAACAGTGTGGAAAGAGTCAAAATTTCCAACATTTATCTAGTAGGTAATCTGTAAAGAGAAAAGAGAGAAAAATGAAAGAGCAATAATATTTGAAAAAGTGGCTGATAATTTCCTAGAACCGAAGAAACACTTGAATCCTCAGGTTAAGAGACCTCACAAAGTAGAAGAGATATTTTTTTAAAATACAACAAGCCAATAAACAATCAAATTTTAAAGGAAACCTAGATATATCAAAGTTAAGATTATCAGAAAGAAAATTCTCAAAGAGATAAAATTATTAATAGGTTGGAAATAAAATTTCAGAAAATGAGAATCAGATTGACTTCAGACATGTCTCATTATCCACAGGACATATAAAAGAAAATAGAGACACCTCTTCAAAGTGTTGAAGATAAACAACCTTAAACTAGAATGGCAAATGCAACCAGATTATCATCTGAAAGGAAAGCTGTAATGACAACTGTCTTGAACATACAAAGTCTCTATATTAATCACTACTGATCCTCTATTTAAACTCACACACAGAGTTAAATCTTTAATATTTGATGATAGAAATGAATTTATAATAACTTGGAACTAAATTTCCAAATGACAGAAATATAGGATGAGGGAGCAGGGCAAAAAGAACTAAAACAGTTGTTCTCATTTCAATGGAGGATGTGCAGATACTGATGATATTTATTTTTCTCAGATAAAGGATGTCCTCTCAGGGCAAGGTACAGAATAGAACTAAGGTAGGCACTCATGTCACATGATCTATCACTCCCATGACAAGTCTAAAACACACATTATTCAAAGGTATTTTTTAAATTAATATGGTATTTACAAGTTTTTGTAGGGACATATGCTTTACTTATCTCAGATAAGTATCTAGGAATGGAATGATGACTCATGCAGTAGGTATATGTTTAACATTTTAAGATACAGCCAAAATGTTTTCCAAAGCAACCACAGCACTTAACATCCCCACCAGCAGTATATGGGGGTTCTAGATCCTCCAGATCCTCACCACCACTTACTATGATCAGTCCTTTTAATTTTAGGTGATAGATGACAGACAGATAGCTTGATGAAAGATAGATAATAGAATATAGTGGTATCTAATTTTCATTTCCCTAGTGACAGTAACCATCTTTTCTGGTGCTTATTTACATCTTCTCAGATGCATCTGTTCCAATCTTTTGCCCATGTTTTAACCAAGTCATTTCTCCTCTTATTTATTACTGGCTAAAATTCCTACAGGAACTCTGTGGTTTTCAGGAAGAGGATGACAATGCACTGGCACAAGACTCAATGAACAGATGAAATTTTGTACTGGATAGACAGCCCAGAAACACACTGTGCACATGGGGAATTTGACATGTAATAGCAGCAGCATTTAAAATTGGTCAGGAAGAGGGAGATTATTCCATAAATGATCCTGGGACAACTGGTTATGCCAAACTAAGATCTTTACCTCATATCACTACAAAAATTAAATCACAGAGGGACTTAATCATCATTAAAATTTAAAATTATTAACCTAAATGAAATATGGCTCTAAGTAGTAATTGAGCTTCCCTGGTGGCTCAGTGGTAAAAAACCCACATGCCAATGAAGGAGACAAGAAGATCCCCTGGAGAAGGGAATGGCAACCCACTCTAGTATTCTTGCCTAGAGAATTCCATGGACAGAGGAGCTCAATAGGCTACAGTCCATGGGGTCACAAAGGAGTCAGACATAACTTGGCAACTAAACAACAAGTAATAATTAGCTTCTATGGATATTCCTTTCAAAAAAAGACAACCAGACATGAGACATTTCCTGATGGCAGTGCACACCACTTAGGAAGTATTCTTGCCAAAAAAACCTCAACTCTGAATGTAATCACACCTCTAGATCTAACCAGTCTTACAGGGATAGGAGAACATGTGTAAATCACCAAAGGGACACTGTCAGCAAAAGCCAGACTCCAGGAAACCTTATGGGACAAACAGCCTGGTTGTTCCAACAAATATATTACAAAGGAGTGGCAAAAGAAACACAGAGGGAAACTACCATAGAAAGAGATCCAAGAGACACATCACTGTTGCAAGGTGTGGACCTTATTTGTATCTCAAACCAAACAAATGGTTACTATACATTTATCTACTGTAATACTGCTATAAAATGTTACTCACACACTTGCCAAGGCACACGCAGGGAATGACATACAAAGATAAGGAGAGGGGAGATGTAGGCATTCTCTGCTGGGGACACCTTCAGTCTCCCCAACTTCCAGACAGATGAAGTTTGCTGTGAATGCCAGAAATAGCACCACCCATCTTGAGGGCAAGGCTCTCTTCTTCTCATCCTGGTCTTGGTCCTCTCACACAGGCCCACGATGAAGAAACTGCAAAACTGATCTCTTTCTTCAGATGTCTCAGAGCTGAGGACAAACTACCTGTGACTCAGGACCTCAGTGCCTGTCTGCTGGGTGGAACAAAGGGTGGATGGATGGATGGATGGAGACAAGCCGATGGACAAATGGATGGGTGAATAGAGAAATGGATGGATGACTGGAGGGAGACAAGCATAGGACAACTGGATGGATGGGCAGATGGATAGATGGATGGATGGATGGACAAGCAGATGGATAGATGGGTGGATAGATGGACAGACAAGCAGATGGATAAATGGATGGATGAATGGATAGATGGATGGATGGATAGACAAGCAGATGGATAGATGGGTGGATAGATGAATGGATGGATGGAAGGATGGATGGAAAAGCAGATGAATGGATAGATGGATGGATGGATGGATGGATGAAAAAGCAGATGGACAAATGGATGGATGGATGGACAGACAAGTAGATGGACAAATGGATGGATGCCTAACCTACCAACCACATCCCCTGAGTCTCACTAAAAGCTTAGGCTTCAATCCCAGTGCAATGCTTAGAGATAGACTGAAGGGAGATTGAAACATAATTTCTAAGATTGTATAAGGTCTAAACTGGACAGGTCCTAAAGGATCATTTGTTCTAACATCTTCATTTTATGTAGCATAAAACTGAAATCCACAGAGGATTGTTGCCTCTTTAGAGGTACAGACAGGTCTGGAACCCAGATGTCTTGACTCCTGGTACCATGATTTTTATATTAAGGGGTTGTTCTTTAACACTTTTTTCCTTATATCCTTAACTAGGTCATTCAACCAACTTTGTGGTGACCGTCCTCTTACCCTCCAAGCGGTCCAAAGATTACTGGATTGCCAAAGGATCGGCTTTGCTCTGCCAGCTAAATGAGTGAAAACAAGCCACCTCTGTGCTAAAAAAGAACCAGACCAGAGATCTTTCCCTAATGGGGAGAAAATTCTGTATAACTTACAAATAAGCAAAAGGGGTTTACTTGTGATCTGGCATAAATGCAGCAAGTGTGGCTTTTATTTCATTTATAACCTAGAATAAAGTGTTTGAGTTCTTTCTTTCTGCTGTTGATTTAAACTCTGATGTGAAAGCAGTGGGTTTAACCCTCACATCTTAAGCCTACTCCCCCTCCCCCATGTGAGAGGCAGCTTCCCATTTGTAAGGAGTTGGGCCCAGCATGAAGGAGCAGGAGGGGTTGGGCAAAGTCAGAGCCCAGGACTTTCTCATCTATCAGGGATTCCTTCCTCTTTACATGAATATGAAAGGCCCAGTGTACATGTCAGTCATGTGGCCCTAGGTCCTTCCATTTCTAGACCAGATTAAGACCCCAATGCATGATATCTGGGCCCACAGTGACATTCGTCCACCCTGTGGGGCTGGATTGCAATTCTTAGAAGAGCCTGTGGTACTCTCAGGAAAGAGCAAGTCATTCCTGCCCAAGTACAGAGGAACTTTCCACTTTAGGATAAAACTACTGGGCTTCCCTAGTGGCTCAGATGGTAAAGATGGCTCAGATGCCTGCAAAGCAAGAGACCCAGGTTGATCCCTGGGTCAGGAAGATCCCCTAGAGAAGGAAGTGGCTCCCTATTCCAGTATTCTTGCCTGGAGAATCCCATGAACAGAGGAGCATGGCAGACTACAGTCCATAGCATTGCAAAGAGTCAGACACGACTGAGCCACTAACATTTTCAAGTGAAAACTGGTCAAGTCCCCCCCAGGTGCACAGGTGCCCCTGCCACCTCAGAGGTTGCTGGGCCAGTGCTGACATGGAGCAGCCACTTTGGGGTGGTTTGTGGTTTTTTTTTTATTTTTATTTATTTGGCTGTGCTGGACCTTCATTGCTGTGCACAGGCTTTCTCTAGTTGCGGCGAGTGGGGGCTAGTTTTGGTTGCTGTGTGTGGGCTTCTCCCTGTGGTGGTTTCTCTTGTTGCAGAGCACAGACTCCAAGCATGTGGGCTTCAGAAGTTGCAGCACACAGGCTCAGTAGCTGTGGCATTCAGGCTTAGTTGCTCTCTGGCATGTGGAATTTTCCCAGACCAGGGATTGAACCCATGTCCCTGAACCCATGTCCCCTGCATTGGCAGGTGGATTCTTATCCACTGTACTACCAGAGAAGTCCAACCACTGTGTTTTGCAAAACATTTTGCCAATAGAATCTGTTGCTTCCTTGGCCCTAATATGAGCCAAGAACTTGGGTACCACTCAGCTAGGTGTGGACCTCTGGAGAAAGCCATGACACCCACTTAACAGGAAGTTGAAAGAACAGGATCAGCCACAGTAATCCTTCCCTCCTGTTTACCTCCCCTCTTCCACCTTCATATTAAAAAACAGAGACATCACTTTGCCGACAAAGGCCCATCTAGTCAAAGCTATGGTTTTTGCAGTAGTCATGCACGGATGTGAGAGTTGAACCATAAAGAAGGCTTAGCACCAAAGAACTGATGCTTTCAAACTGTGGTACTGGAGAAGACTCTTGAGAGTCCCTTGGAGAGCAAGGAGATCAAATCAGTCAATCGTAAAGGAAATCAACCCTGAATATTCATTGGAAGACTGATGCTAAAGCTCCAATACTTTGACCACTTGATGTGAAGAGCCGACTCATTGAAAAGACCCTGAAGCTGGGAAAGAACTGAAGACAGGTGAAGAAGGGGACAACAGAGGATGAGATGGTTGGATGGCATCACGGACTCAGTGGACATGAGTTTGAGCAAACTCCAGGAGATAGTGAAGGACAGAGAAGCCTGGTGTGCTGCAGTCTATGGAGTGGCAAAGAGTCAGACACGATGGAGCGACTGAACAGCAACAACCACCTCACCTTCATCCCCCTACCTACCAAAGTTAAGAACAGACTCAAGTCACTGAGAAGCAAGGAGCACTACTTATATCAGTGCAGAAATCAGCAATTCCTCTTGGTGCTTCAAGAAGGAAGAGGTGCTTCCTAAGCTATGGGAGTGGCTACAGCTGCAGAAGTCAGATGGTTGACATTAGGCACCTGAGCAGCTATAATCCAAGATCAGAAAGCTGCAGGAAACTGTGCCAACCTCATGCAGAGCCTAGCCACTGCACACACTTGTGTCTGCTGGAGCCGGCACATAACTGCCAGCACTATTGAAGAGGGTCTTCTGCCCCTTTCACCTTCTGAATATCCCTCAGTGTATCTCATGAGAAGACTCTCGATCACAGCAGCAAGGGTATCTGTGAAAGTTCAGCCCTCCCACCCCAGCCCTCCCACAGGGGCATGGAGTGAAGCAAAGGTGGTGGACATGGGTCCTGATTGCCATCACATTACTCTTTCTGTGGGACCCCAAAGACGTTCCCGGCCCTGGAAATGACAAAGAATGAACCCACAAGAAAGTCTCTGGGACTCACAGACTTAGAAAATAAACTTACAGTTGCCAGGGAGACAGGGATAGGGAGTTTGCAATGGACATGTACACACAACTATATTCAGAATGGGTAACCAACAAGGACATGTATAGCACATGCAACTCAATATTATGTGGCAGCCTGGATGGGAGTGGGGTATAGGGGTGAATGGATACACATACATCTGGCTGAGTCTTTTTGCTGAACACCTGAAACTACCACAACATAAACTATACACCAACACAAAATCAAAAGTTTGAAAAAAGAGAGAAAGTCTCTAGAAAGGAAAGCAGAGCTGTAAGTCCAGGCAATCAAGGTAACCAAAACAAGATTAGGAACAAACACATCTGCTGCTATCGGCCCCGTCCAAGTCCTGGATAGGCCCTCTTGGGTTTCTGTGAGCTGCTCAGAGGCCCAGGAGAACCATAAAGAAACTCGGCCACATGTAGGAATTCCTGGTCGGTAACCAAGGTGGAACACGGGGAGGAGGATGGGGAGCGAGGTGGGGGGAGTGTGTAGAGACTAGCTGAAAGTTTCCATTTCAGACTCAATCAGGGCAGTTTGGCTCTTACTCATTTTTTAGAGATATTCTCCAAAAACATATAAATAATAAATAACACACAAGACAAGGGTAGAAGGAGAGTTCGAAAACCACTTTCTCACACAGCACCTCTGACAAACCCTACCATCCACCAGTCTTCACATGTGAATGAAACATCCTCACACATTATACCTGGTGAAAGCATCTGTCAGAGTGTGGGAGGCACCCTAGTCACCAGACCTTGAACAGAGAGGAGCAGAACAGAAGTCCCAGGGCCTGCTGACTCCACTGCAGCCAGAACCAGGAGATGATGAGGAGAAGGGTGGCAGAAAGAAGGGGCAGGGTCCAGGTTGCAGGCAGGCCCAGGTATGGGGCTAGGAGTGCAGCAGAGGTGGGATTCAGAGCGTGTGAGAAAAAAGAGTTGCCTGATTGATATACACAATGCGGGGGGGGCGGGGGCAGGAATCTACACCAAAAAAGATTTTCATACAATTGATTTACAATTAAGTATTATCATACAGCTCATTATGTTACAAAACTATACACTTCCCCCCCAAGCCCTGGTAGATAACCCAAAGTCATTCCTTGGAAAAAGGAATCAGTGCTGGCTTTTATTCCGAATCTCTTTTGGGTTGTGCCTATCAGGGCCAGCCCAGAGCGTGGAGTACAGGTAGGGCTGTCCTTCGGGTCCAAGGGGTCAGGGTGACTCCTCTGGTCAATATGGGAAGTATGTCTCTGTTTGGAAAGCCAGCACCAGCTCCCAGGATGCAGGAGTCCAGAGAGACAGGCAGGCACTGCTGGCCACCATCTATCTGTGGGGTTACTGCCTGGGATGAGGAGCAACAGATGGGTGGAGAAGGGCCTGTCCAGAATAGGGACCTTGAACGGTGGGACTGCAGCACTCGTTGACAAAGAAAAAGAGTCTTCAGGCACAACAGGAGCAACTAGACACTCCGAGGCCCCCAAAGGCCTGCACAGCTTTTGTTTTCACCTCTCTCCCCCAAAGACAGGACTGGATTTCAATATGTTAATAGGTTTCCTACATCCCGGACTTTTTACCCCAGCCACAAGAGAATCAAATGGTACAGGTGCTAAGACTAGCAGGACGACTCTCCCCCAGCTCTCTGCTTCTTGGTTCAAGGATTATTAAACCTAGGTTACTCAAACTTGCTAATCATCAGCATCTGGGCAATGTCAGACAAGGACCCTGACCACACACACAGGCACCACCAAGCCACTGTGATTCCTCCCTGGCTCTCTGGCTCTCTCCCTGATCCCAGCTTGGGTCTAGTGTGAACACCACGCAGCAATCTCAGGTCAAGACTACTAGTAGGAGCCAAGAGGCCCATGACCTCAGGCTCACCTGGCCCTTCAGCTCAGCTCACGAGTAACGTGCCCAACGCTTGCATGGCCACCTTGAAACAAAAGACCCCAGTCTGAGAAGGTAATAAACAGGTCAGTGTATACCTCCATCAGTGAAGGATGGTTAAATTTAATCTGGATTCCCCTCCATCAGAGTCAACAGAAGACCCCCCCAACTCCGCCCCAGGGCTGTGAGGAACAGGAAAGGCTGCTCGCTAAAGGTGGGGACACTCACCCCAACCACAGCCTTGAACCTCTGCCTAAGCAAATAAGACTCACATTCCTGGACTGCTGCTCATCCGCACTTACGGAGTGAGGACCCATCAAGGGACGGGGTTCTGGCCAGCCCAGTTGCCTCACTTCTCTGCCAGTCGGTCGCTAAACTACCGAAAGCCCTGCATCTGCTGCGGCCACTTCCACTCCTTCTGGAACTTTCCTGGTGCTTCCCCTGGCAGGTGGGCACTTCTGGGCGGAGACACGTGAGGCAGCAACAGCGAGCCCCCCTTAGACTCAGTTTCCGGTACTAGCGCTTTAGGGGCGGGCACTTCCGTAGCCAAGATAGCAGAAGAGGCAATGGGATTCTGGAGAGGAAGGGCGAGGGATTGAAGGACGGTCCCACAGCATGATGCCCTCCCACACCTTTAAGGCTCAGGACCTCACAAAGGCAGATAATGTGAAAGTTTAAGAAGGCTGGGGAGGCAGGGGTCTGAAAGCCAACTGGAGAAGAGACCACTTTTGAAGCTTTGTTTTTCCTTCATATGCCATCATTGTATTCTCTCCAGATCCCCTAGCTGTGGGGAAGAAATGTAAGATTCCTTGTTAACTGCTTATAATTACTGCATTTGCCTAGCAATGGATCACTACCCTCTAGAAAGTCACTGAAGATTACAGCATTTAAAGAGAGATGAAAAATATGTAAATGCTTTGTACCTAGGACAACTGAAGTGGCCCTTAACCCTGTTAATCCCTCCTGAATCCGTGTATGGCCCTGCTCATAAAGAGGCTCTCTAACACCCACAGAGCCCTGCCCGATTCAAGTGTCATATGCTCAGAATCATCCTTAAGGATTATCACATGGCTGCCAAGAAGGGGAAGAAGGGAGGCAATCTCTCCACAGCCACTGCCCTGGGCCCCCTCACCCACCCCTTCACTGTGGGTGTCTCCCTGGCTCTGGGTTGTTAGCTTTCTTCTTCTCCCTGAAGAGGAGCATCTTTGGAGACCTCATGATCCCTTGCGGCCTCATCTAAGAGAACTCGAGACAAGATCACCACTGAAAACTCTTTGATGCAACCCTCATAGAGCACATTCAGGACAGCTGCTGCAGCCACATATACCAAACTCCCCAGGATCACATGAGAGGGGAACCCAGGTCTTTGCACTGGTTCTCACTGATAGAATTAGGGGTGGGGGCACTGAATGGATCTGTTGCAGGAAGGGGGACCCCTTCTAGGGCCTGTAAGTGGTTGTCTAGTACCCAGAAATGAATTATCCCAAGGAGACACATGAGCTGACAAAGCAAGAGATTTTATTGGAAAGGGTGCCCCAGTGGAGAGCAGTAGGGTAAGGGAACCCAGGAGAACTGCTCAGCTCCTGGCTCGAAGTCTTGGGTTTTACGGTGATGGGATTAGCTTCTAGGTTGTCTTTGGCCAATCATTCTGACTTAGAGTTCTTCCTGGTAGTGCATACATTGCTCAGCTAAGGTAGATGCCAGTGAGAGGGATTCTGGGAGGTGGTAGGATGTGTGACGTCTCCCTTTGACCTTTCCCGAACTCTTCTGGTTAGTGGTGGTTTATTAGTTCCATGTCCCTTAACAGAACCTCCTGTCGTAAAATAACTCACGCAAATGATTACTATGGAGCCTGGCCAGGGTGGGCGGTTTCAGTCAATGTGCTTCCCCTAACAGACCCCAGCAGGGGAAACTGCACGAACAAAGAGGAAGGGGCCGGAAAGCTAAAAGTAGGAGGAGAGAAGGCAGAAAGAGAAAGGCGGCACAAGCAAAGGTTCGGAACTGTCTCCTGACTTTGATGAGCTGCATCACCTTCAGTTTTTTCACGGTAAATAAGAAGAAACCACCACCTCAGAGGTTGGTTTTGTTACAGAGTCCAAGCCTGCTCTGGTCCCCACACGAAAGGCCAATAAATCTGAGACAAGGTGTTAAGGAAGGGACTTTATTCCGGAGCCAGCTGACCAAGAAGATGGTAGGTCAGAACCTCAAAATAACCGTCTTGTTGAGGCCTGAATCCCAGGTTCTTTTATGGATCAGAAATGGGGGGAGGTGAGGAAACAAAGTGAAAATGCCATTTAACTCCTGCAAGTATCTCCTAGAACGGCAAGCCTCCGATATGAGGATGTGTTAGTTTCACTTCCTTAGTCATTTCATGGGTGGTGTGAAATGGAACATCTCCTGTCATATCAACAAACAAAGGTGTCATCTCTATCTGTGATCCTGGCCTCCCAAAAGGTGAATTTCTGGGCCACTAAGTGGGCAGACAGGGGCACCGGGTGCTGCACATTTGCCACACAAAGAATTCAAGAATGCCACAGTCCTTCACAGGTGGATGGGGTAAAGTTATCTCCCTGAGGCAGGTCATTAGGTATGCCTATAATAACAAAAGTGGCAAGGTAAGGGTTACAGTCACAGAAACAGATCCAATGTAAATTCAAAATTAACCCTTCCTGGTTACAGTTTTAAGGATTGGGAGTCTGTGTAAACCAGTTAGCACCAATCAATCCATAAATATTCCTTCCTCCCCTAGGAAGTGTGAGCAGCCCCGTAAATGATAGGACTGGTTCTTAGCCCTCATTGTGTGTCAGAATCTCATGGACAGGTTTTTTAAATATTGACTCCAGAACTCTCTTCCCTTAGGGGCAGGTGTCAGGGTTAGAGGCAGATTTAAGGAGTCGGGAAGCAAGTAGCAATACACACACACACACACACACACACACACACTCCCGTACTCTGACAACCCAAAGAGAGAGTGACAAATCCCAGCCTTGCCAGTCAGCCTGGGGTCAGAGGCTGAGAAATGATCAGAGGGTCCAACCCACTCTGCTTTGCCCAAGCACTCAGTCCAGGGGTGAGGAAAGATCCACGGATTCTATTCAGCTCTGGCTCTCCCCGCAGAGCTGAAGGAGAATAGGAGAGAAAGATGGCTGGAGGCCTGGGGCCAGATTTTCTCAGTGTGGGAAGGAGAGGAGAAGGCACTGCGGACAATGGAAAGGAAGAGCATTAGCAAAGGTGGAGAGGCAACAGCAGGGACATAAGGTTTCTGAGGCAGAACATCAGAGGCAGAACTGGGAAAACATGGGGTCTGGGTGCCAAGGCGTCAGCATGAGGAGAACAACAAGAAACCCTGAAGGCTTCTGGGTAAGAGACACTTGCAAGATTAGTCCCACAGAAAGGTAGGAGGAGTGACGGAGGACAATGACCTTAGGAACAAAGGGGAGGGGGGCAAATCCGGGAGAGGTTTTACTAGAAGAAACTAGAGGCCTGGTGAAGGTGGAAAATGAGAAGTCTTAGGTGAGGGCTTTTGTAAACTAGAAAGTACTGTGTGAGGAACTGTTGTTCCTGATACACGGAATGCAGTATGCCGAGAGAGGTGGGGGTGAGACAAGCCCAGGATGTAGCCAACCCTTCCCGCTGAGGGAGACTCAGAGAATCCTGGCTCCTAAGATGGAAAGTGGATTCCCAAGGAGGAACTTCTGGAGTGAGGGGATAGCGGAGGACCTGGTCTGAGACAACATGAGGTGAAGGTGGGTCTTCCGAAGAGAAAGAGGGCACCTGGAGAGGGGCAGGCATCAGGCAGACACCACAGCTGGATCCCGCCTCCAGCCCCTCAGCCCAGCCAAGGGCTGGCATTTTCTTCCTGGAGTCCTCTCACCACAGCTGAGGCCTCTGCCAGGAGGGGGCGCTGGTGACCACGATCTGAGGGAGTGAGCCAGGAACGGAAGGTGTGCTACAGGCTGAATGAACTGTGTTCCTCAAAATTCACATGCTGAAACCCTAA
The DNA here is from genome assembly GCA_006408695.1 of Aepyceros melampus. Lineage (NCBI taxonomy): Eukaryota > Metazoa > Chordata > Mammalia > Artiodactyla > Bovidae > Aepyceros > Aepyceros melampus. The sequence continues at coordinate 105,542 of SJXQ01008243.1, read as the reverse complement.
TCCCTGAACTAGGACTGAAATAGGACTGTATTCGGAGACAAGAATTTTAAAGAGGAGATTAAGTTAAAATGAGACCTTTAGAGTGAGTCTAGGCCAACTGACTGGTGTCCTTAGAAGAGGAAATGTGGACACAGGGACACCAGGACTATATTGAGGAAAAGCCACTTGGGGATAGTGAGAAGGTGGCCATCTGCAAGCCAAAGAGAGGCCTCAGGAGAAGCCAAAACTGCTGACACCTTGATCCTGGATTCTAACCTCCAGAACCATGATAAAATTAATTTCCGCTGCTGAAGTCACCCAGTCTGTGGTGTTTTGTTATGGCAGCCCAGTCAGACCTACAGAGGTGGGTGGGAAGGGCCACCCGGTGCCCACAGGGACTGGACACGGGGCAGAGACTAGCAGGGTGGCCAGCATGGGGTGGCAGCATTGCTGAGAGTCGGGGATCTTGGCCTCCTGAATTCTTTACACAAGGGTCCACAGGGCAGAGGCTGACTCTGCATAAAAAATGAGAAATAAACAGACCTGGAGGGACAAAACAGCTCAGAGAAGGAGAAGGGGCTTTCTGCTGTCTCAGAGATGGGTCTGCAGGCACTCCTGCATCTCTGCCCCACAACCCCACCACCACTCACCACCTTACTTTATGACTGACTTCACCACATGCCTCCCTAAAATTTCACAAATGTCCAGGTCAAAGACAGAGCATTGAACTGAATTACCCCACCTGGGACCCAGGACCACAGAACAGAATTACCTTCACCTTCGTGTCTTCCCCATGCTCTGGGACAAAAGGCCTCTGGAGCCTCTGCCGCTCAAAGTGCTCCACCGGCCAACTTGTCTGACACAGTCCCAGCCACATGGGGGCGCCAGCTGACCTGGGGGCCAAGAGGTTGCTTAATGGCCTGTTGCTGGAGCCCTTGGAACCCCTTGGACACCTCTCGCTCTGGTGCCCAGGCAGCCCCATGGGGCACTTGGCTCCCCTAACTGCTCCCCAACTGGGACTGAAGCACAGGAAGGTTATTTGTTGATGGGTCGTCCAGCCGGGGATTGTTCTACTTCACAGCCTTCCCACCACAGAACATTGAAAACTGTGCTGTTGCCCATGAAATGCCCTTGGTGAGAAAAATGATCAGAAATGTGGCAGCACTTGTGGCCCTCAAACACACCCCCCAAACACATGCCCAAGGACCAAGAAATAACGCTGCCAACCCCCTCCCTCTGTCCAACCCAGAAGTTCGGAGAGCTGCAATGGGGCCACAGCGTGCAATAAGCAGCGTCTCAGAGATGAGGACTCTGAGGATCAGAGCCAGGCAATCCGCTGCCCAAACAGCTGAGGGGACACCGAGTCCCGGCCTTCCACCTCGGAGTCCAGTGTTAAAAGTCCTGACCATTCTGTGTAAACTGAGCATCTCAAAGACCCCAGCCCCTTTCTGCCCTAGGTATACTTCTAAATGCACAATAAAAATCCTCCATTTAGCAGAAGCCACCATAGCTGGAAACCTCAACCTGAATTTCATATCCCTCTTTTCTTTTTCAATAAAAAGCCTCAAAGATCAACCAGACAAGCTTACGGTGGCATCTTAAAATAAGTATTTTCAAGGGGTAGATCCTGGGATTTGTATTCTTCCATTTCAGCCTTTGATGCTCAGAACTGACACGATCTTCCGAGGTCACGATGTCCCCTTCTGTGACAGTTGGCACATTAATGTCCTAAATAGCTAATTAAATTGCAGCATACCATCCTCTGATCCAGGAAAAAAGCTTAGATGGATTGTTATTATCTCCACTTGAAAATGGAAAACAGGTAAAGCAGGTTCAGGACTTCACACACAAAGCAGCAGCAAAGCAGAATCTAAATCCAGGCAGCTTGGCCCCAGGGTCTTTGCCATTTTGACAACAGAATACTTAAGAGCCAGAGACCAGGAAAACAAATGAAGGTCCATCCATACGCTCCCTTGTCCCAACTCCACTGCGATAAGAAGCAGAGGAAACTTAGAACCTGGGGAGCCTGAGGGTGTATTTAGAGGCCAAGGTACTGGGCTCTACTGCATTCTTGGGTCCAACCATAGTCTAGGAACCCAAGATTGAAGAGGGGCAACTGACTCAGAGCTTCCCAGGTGGCTCAGTGGCAAAGCCGCCAATGCTGGAGACACAGGTTCAGTTCCTGGGTTGGAAAGATCCCCTGGAGGAGGAAATAGCAACCCACTCTAGTATTCTTGCCTGGGAAACCCCATGGACAGAGGAGCCTGGATGGCTACAGCCCATGGGGTCACAAAGAGTTGAACATGACTGAGTGACTGAGCATGCATACATGCAAAGGACTCAGAAGAAAAGAACATTGGCAAGGCCCAGTGTAGAAGTGAGAAGCTCATGAACAGAGTATGCCCAGACTTGGGGAGGGGGACTGAGCTTGCAGAGTGCTGCAGTGATGGCTCTCACCCCCTGCCCCCCTAGCCATTACCCACTCCATGTTAACAATAAAAACAACTAACATTTCCTGAGCACTACAAGGTGTGCAGCACTGTTCTTGGTGCTTTACACAACATTCTGCCTCCCCCCAACCATCCTACAAGGTAGGTGTATTGTTAACTCCATTATCCAGATGAGGAAGAGGCACGGACAGATTAAGCAAATTGCAACTCAGACCCAAGTGGTCTGGCTCCAGCGTCCACACTCTCAACCAAACAAGAATGAAAACAGTAATTGTCCAGTGAATGAACAGTCCCTATCAGCAATTGTTATCATTATGGAATATACTATACTGCATGACTTCAATTTCCTCCTACTCCAAAGAGAAGCGCCATATCTCATCTTTCACCTGCAGGTCCTCAGGACAAAAGCTACTGCTTCCTTTTAAACCTCTGGAGCTTTCAGTTTGGACTTATCCTCACTTTACAATTAAAAGTGTGCTAACCACACAGGTTTTTAAATCTCACACTGGCAAGGCAAAGAGTTTGGGAGCAATTTCTAAATTTCTGTGGTTCCCTCTGATCAACTCAGCCTTCAGAAAGGCACCAGGAGAAATGGACACATGCAGGGGAGAAAGTCGCCCCATGAAGACAGCTCCACCCAGAGCTGCAGCTGTGTGAAGTACCACGCCCGAGAGTCAGGCGTGCCCAGGTGTCCCGGGGTCACCTGTGCCATCCGTCCAGCACAGTTCCATCTGGGGGGCCGGCCCTCCTCACATTGGCAGGCCGATGTCATCTCAAAGCCTCTCCTGGTCCCTGCCCCCAGCACCCCATCATCCCAGCAATGGACATCTGCGAAGCTCTTAAAACATCAGCCAAGTCAACAGGAGTGGGAGGCAGAAACCCACACTAAGGAGGCGGGCAGCCTTGGGCACCCAGCTCTCTCGTTTCATCTCTCAGACCTAGCAAGGCTCCTGGAACAAAGTCCCCAGCTCCGAATCCTAACAGAGAGCCTCCACCACCCAACTAGGGGACAAGCTACAGACACCTTTGAGACCTGAGCCTTGTCAGAGTGCCTGCAGAGCAATGGCTTTCAGCTCATTGAGATAAACTTGACCTGGGCAGTACAGCACAGTCTGCCATCCAACTACAGCATACAGGACTCAGGAGAAGGAAACTCACTCCCAGACCCACCCAGGGCTACCAAGCCATTGGTTTTAAGTAGAATTTTTCAACAAACAAGATGAAGAAATCTGACTATTTTTTCTAAAACAGTTTTATTTGAACATTATATTCATAACATAAAATTCATTGATTTCGGGATTTGGGGAACATTCATAAAGTATGTGCAACCCTTACCACTCATTTTAAAACATTTTCATCGGCTGCTATTGTGATAGGGCTTGCATTGAATGTGAAGCTCAATTTGGGGAATACTGCATCTTAACACTATTTATTACGTCTTCCAATCCACAAACATGAGGTGTCTTTCTATTTATTTAGATCTTCTTTAATTCCTTCCAATGATGTTTTTAGTTTTTATTGTACATCTTGCTCATTACTAAATTGAGTCCTAAAGATTTTTTGTGCTGTTGCATCTGGAACTGGTTTCTTTTATTTTTAACCTTTTTTAAATTGAAGTATAGTTAATTTAGAATATTATTTCCAAGTATACAGCAAAGTGATTCAGTTGTACATAGATGGGCTCTTTTTCTGGTTCTTTACCATTATAGGTTATTGTAAGATATCAAATCTAGTGGAACTGGTTTCTTATTTCCACATTATTCATCGCTAGAGTATAGAAATACAAATAATTTTTGTATTCATCTTATATCCTGAACTCAGTTAATAGTTTTAATAGGTTTCTGTGTGTGTGTGTGTGTGTGTGTGTGTGTGTGTATTACTTAGGATTTTCTATACTTAAGATGATGTCTTCTGAAAACAAGATACTTCACTTCCTCCTTTCCAATGTGAATAGCTTTTATTTCTTGTCCTTGTCTAATTTCCCTGAAGGCTACAACCTTCAGCACAAGGTCAAAGAGAAGTGATGAGAGCAGACATCTGTGTCTTGTTCCTAATCTTAGAGGGATTCAGTCTTCTTCATTAAATATTATATCAACTAAGGGTTTTTCATAGCAATTTTTTAGCAGGTTGATAAAGTCCCCGTCCATTCCTAGTCTGATGAGTGATTTTATCCGAAAGATTCCATTTTGTCAAATGCATTTTCTGCACCTATTGAGATGATCTTGTCATTCTTGTCCTTTATTCCATCAATATGAGATACTACATTAATTGAGTGTCAGATATTGTGGTAAGCTGATTATATAGCCCCTAGAACCTGTAAATATCTTATTGTTGTTTTAATCACTAGGTCATGTCCGACTCTGCAACCCCACAGACTGTAGCCCACCAGGCCCCTCTGTCCATGGAATTCTCCAGGCAAGAATACTGGAGTGGATAGCCATTCACTTCTCCAGGGGATCTTCCCAACCAGGGATCGAACCAGGGTCTCCTGCATTGGCAAGCAGATTCTTTACCACTGAGCTACCAGGGAGAAATCTTACATGGTTTTAAAAAAAAAAAAAAAAAGGCAGATAGGTAGTGTGCAGATATAATTAAGCTAAGGATCATGAGACCAGGAGATGACACTCGCTCGCTCACTCTGCCGTTCCAGAAGCGCTTCTCTTCGGTCGCTGCACCTGGTAAGAAAAAAAAAAAAAAACCAAGCGGGGTGACTGGTCCAATTTCAAGAAGCAAGTGGAAGAACTGAAAGAAGAAAGCAAATGTTCCTTCTCGTATTATGCAGCCTCCGGCATTTCCATCCTTAATTCTGGAAGCTGCCAAGGTATGTTAGAATCGCTCAAGAAATACAGGAATATATTTCAATATTCCCTCAAAAGGAAATAATTTTTCCAGTCTATCTCCATGTACACTACTAATAGTTAATAATAGCTGATGTACCTTAGGCTTGGGAGGCTCACAGTCAGGTAGCACAGAGAAGAAAAATTTTAGGGAAAGTTAAAACACAGAAAGGTGCCAATGGTACCCCACTCCAGTACTCTTGCCTGGTAGGCTGCAGACCATGGGGTCATGAAGAGTCGGACACGACTGAGTGACTTCACTTTCACTTTTCACTTTCATGCATTGGAGATGGGGGAGCCTGGTGGGCTGCCGTCTCTGGGGTAGCACAGAATCGGACACGACTGAAGCGACTTAGTTGTAGTAGTAGTAAATGCCTTTCTACCCAGGGAGTGTATCAGGAAACCCTCGTGGAAAGAGAGCTAACGTAACAGGCACCAGCCCATCCAGCAAAGTTTCACACCATCAAAGGGACAGTGAGGGAGTTTGGGATGGACAAGTACACACTGCTATATTTAAAATAGATAATCAACCAGGACATGCTGTATGGCAAATAGAACTCTGCTTACTTAATGTTATGTAGCAGCCTGGATGGGAGGGGAGTTTGGGGAACAGATACAGGTATAAGTGTGGTTGGTGCTCCCCAGGTGGCGCTAGTGGTAAAGAATCTGCCTGCTAATGCAGGAGACACAAGAGATGAGGGTTCAATCCGTGTTGGGAAGATCCCCTGGAGTAGAAATTGGCAACTCACTCTAGAACTTTTGCCTGGAAAATCCCATGGGCAGAGGAGCCTGGCAGGCTACAGTCCACGGAGCTGCAAAGAGTCGGACATGACTGAGAACACAATACACCTATGTATGGCTGAGTTCCTTTGCCGTCCACCTGAAACTATCACATTGTTAATCAGCTATACTCCAATAGAAAATAAAAAGTTTAATTTTAAAAAAGTCAAAGAAGCGTCACTCCTCTCACACATACCAGGGCCCTCCTCAACATCCTGTCCTTGGCAGAAGCAGCAGAGTCCTGAGTTTGATCAGAGATAACCAGCAACTCCCCAGCTCCAAAGGCAAAGAAAAAGCCTTTGTCAAGGGAACTCCTCCAAAAGGGCCTTCACCCACTTCCCCACCCTCTACTTTCTCTTGTAGATAACCTTCCCCGGAGGAAGTAGCTGTCACTCTCCTGAGCAGTGAAGCGAGCCTACAGTGGTAGTGTGGCTTAATAAAATTGAAAACCTCCATCAATATAAAGAGAAATAAGGACAACAGAGTTATGAATGAAGCTGCTTAATTTTGAGCATCATATCACCCAGCACAAAGAGGCAAGACGTTGTCAAGAAAAAGAAAAAGATTGACACCCCATTCTGGGAGCCCCCTGCCTGCTGTTTTTCCAGACTGTGGTATCATTCCCTGTGACCCAAGTGAAAAATATTAAATAAAGTGCCTTGAAAGAACTCTTCGGCTATTTCAAACAGTATTTGTTTTTCCACTTAAATGATTTTATTCTATGCCACGTGTTTCTGTAAGGAAACAATTTTTTCTTTCTTTTTTAAACTTTAAACTTTTTATTTTGTACTGGGGTATAGCTGATTAACAATGTTGTGATAGTTTCAGGTGAAAAGCTGAAGGGACTGTATTTAAAATGGATAGCTAACAAAGACCTATTGTATAGCACATGGAACTCTGCTCAATGTTAAGTGCCAGCCTGGATGGGAGTGGAGGGTTGGGAAAGAAAGGAAACAATTTCTGTGCACAGCACATCCACGGTTGTTTGGTTTTTTTGTATTTTTAATTGAAGTATAGCTGATTTACAACACTGTGTTAGTTTCAGGTATGTAGCAAAATGATTGTTATACATATATTTTTTCTTTTCCATTGTAGGGTATTAGAAGACATTAATATATTTTCTTGTGCTATATAGTGAATCCTTGTTGTTTCTCTATTTTATGTATAGTAGTTTGGTAATCCCATACTCCTAATTTAGCCTCTCTTCCTTCTTTCCCTTTTGGTAAACATAAGTTTGTTTTCTATGTCTGTGAGTCTGTTTTGTAAATAAGTTCTTCTGTATTATTTTTTAGATTCCACATATAAGTGATATATAATATTTGTTCTCTGTCTGGCTTATTTCATTCAGTATGACAATCTCTAGGTCCATCCATGTTGCTGCAAATGGCATTCATTCTTTTTACGAGAGCACACTATTCCATTGCATTTATGTACCATGTCTTCTTTATTCATTCATCAGTGAACACTTGGGTTGCTTCCAAGCATATAGATGATTTTAACTTGTTTTATTCACATACAATTTTTTTCATAAAAATAACTACATACTTACATACTTTAGAATCAACCATTATGATTCAATTACCAAATACATGAAAATTCTATAGACATTCAGCTGATTTATAAATTCCATACCTTTATATTTTCCTTATTTCTTTAATTCCTATTTCTCCTTCATGCTTTCTCCAGTGTTCTTTACCCTACTGGTAAAATATTTCACCTGATTTTGCTGCACATGTTAAGCAGTTTCAGTATTTTGGCTAACAGAGTGCTGTTACACCACAACTGTGCCAACCAGGGGTGGTTTTTGCAACACAGAGGCTGTGGGTGAGGCTGACACAGCACTTTCTCTCTCCAGCCTCAAACCTCGGCCTCCCTGCCCCACCCCTCCTCTCCTCCTCTTAACCACTGCCCTAGCCCAGTACAGAAAAAGACATCCACCTTCCTCCTTCTCCAACTTCCAGCAACCTCCAAAAGACCTTTCAAAAATCCTCACTCTCTGCAAGTGGGTGTGCATGCTCAGTCATTTCAGTCATGTCTCACTCTTTGTGCCCCTAGGGACTGTAACCCACCAGGCTCCTCTGTCCATGGGATTCTCCTAGCAAGAATGCTGGAGTAGGTGCCATTTCCTAGCCCAGGGCATCTTCCCGACCTGTGGATGTCTCTTGCATTGGCAGGAGGGTTCTTTAGCACTAGTGCCACCTAGGAAGTCCTCACTCTCTTAATGTAGCCATCCGCTTCCACCTTCTGGATAACAGCTGTCCTGCTATTGCCTTGCAATGATATTCTTTCACTTTGAAGTCAAATACCTTCATCTTCCCCTTTGTCATATTTTTTTTAAGTCGTGTCATTTATATAAGATCCTCTCTTTTTTCCCCAAAAATCTCTTCTCTTTTGCACAGCACTCCCTTTGCCCCAGTATCCTCTCCACAGAAACAGCCCCGAATGTGCAAGGTGGTTGCCTCCTGCCATCCTGCCCCACCTTCTAAATGCCAGGACCTAGGACCTACACCACTCAGACACTCGCCTCATTCCACAAGGGCAGGCACCTTCCACACCCCACGTCACCCACAGGGGCCCTGGGAGCAGAACAGGCATTGAAGAGCCACAGGAGAGGAACACATGAGACATCTACCCAAGGCTCTGTCAGCCTTGCCATCTGCCCATTGCAACTTGCAAGCCCCACCCCCACCCATGTTAACTTCTATCTACAGCTTCAAATTTTAATTTCCCAGTTGATCTTGACCCTTCTCCCCACTTCCCCCACCCCCACTTAGAGTGCACCATAAACTCTGCTGTGCTTTCTTGAGTATATTTCTTGTTTTCCTCTTCCTCTTGTTTGCTTTGCCTTGGTTCCACTTCCTCCCACTCTAGACTCCCTGGAAAGTTCATTTTCTCTATTGACATTTGCAGGGCAAGTCCCTCTCCATGGGACATTCCTTTTTTGCATCTTACACTCACTCACATTGGATATGACAGGATTCCCAGATCTAACAGACCAAGACAGCATCACTCACACCCACCAGCTCCCCCTCCTCCTTCTCTTTCTCCTACAAGTGGGGGAGACAATACACTCCCCCAAATCAGAAGCTCGGCTGGACTCAACACTTTCATTTGATCTTAGTAGAGAAGGGAAGGAAGCCAGGGTCTGTCTCGAGGGATGCTTGTTGATCAAAGCATAACAAATATCCTTCCATCTCCCTCCTGTTGCGAGGCCTCCTCTTGGCCAACTGCTTTCTTCCCTGATGGTGCCCAGGTAAGGCCTGTCCTGTGTCTACACTCATGACACTATAGCTCCGTCACGTTCACTGTAACACTGCAGGATGCAATCCATGTCTGGAAATGCTGGCAGCCTCCCCAGCTTCTTCTGTGTGCCCCGCACCCCACTGTAAGAATACCATGAACACTTCCTGTTGTATTGGGCTCACATGTTTCTGAAAGCCACCAAAAGCCACAACCAACACTCTGCTCCATCATTTCTCAAATGTTACCTAAGTCAGCCAGGAAGGTTTCAGACTCAGACCCCTTCCCCTCTCTGCAGGCTGGTTCATGATGCCTGCTGCCCAGTCCCATGAAGCTTTATCCTTTGACTTCATCTGGAATGAATTCTCCCCCTGTTCCTCAGTTTCCTAAAGAATGTCTCAGTTTCCTAAAGAATGTCTCAGTTTCCTAAAGAATGTCTTTGTTGACTGCAGCATCTTACTCAACACATACATCGGCATGGTTATTTTTAGAGCCCTTCGTGACCTCAATCTTTTGTACACAGGATGTCCCGGTGTCGGCAGGTAATGTCCTTATTCTTGCACTTAAATGTGTGCTGAGCTGGGCAGGAGTCAAGGGCTGTCCTCTGGGAGCTGTCACTGCTGAAGATGATGGAGCCGAGGTCCCCACAGTCACAGTGTTTGAGGAGGTCCTCTCTGTGCAGGGGACCTGAAGGCTGCCTGCTCGCAGACTCTCTTGCTGCAGGCGGGCCTGGTTCAAAGCAAAGATGATCTGAGGGAAGAAAACACAGGTCTCTTTTAAGTCCACTGATGCAGCAAAAATAAGCTGCCATCTTATTTCTTCTGTCCGTGGTTGGCAAATAGCCTCACCTGTGTTGGTTATGTAAGGACGTGGACCTTGCTGCTGAAAAAAGGAACTCAAATCCCTGGATGGTGTCCCAAGAAAAAAAAAAAGAGGACAGTTCTGCCCACATCAGCCCATCAGATGACACCTGGGAGACTGACAACCTGGAACTCTCAAGAGAGTGACCAAGAGGGGAGGGACCAAAGAGCTGGCTTGTGAGGACTGGCTGAAGCTGGGGAAGTGAGGCAGGGAGGGACACACAGACACACATACCAACAGGTTCGAATTATATGAACAACCAGACAGGATTATACACAATACACACAGGTCTTTCCCAACCATCAAGGCAGAATTTGAGGGCTAATGAGTTCATTTGGTCCACGGGATGTTAATGAAAGTTATTATGGCAAAGTGTGTGTGTGTGTGTGTGCATGCGCACTGTCATGTCTGACTCTTTGTGACCCCATGGACTGCAGCCCACCAGGTTCCTCTGTCCATGGGATTCTCCAGGCTAGAATACTGGAGTCGGTTGCCATTTTCTACTCTAGAGGATCTTCCTGACCCAGGGATCAAACCCACATCTCTTGTAGCTCCTTACCACTAGTGCCACCTGGGATGCCTCTATTATGGCACAAGAAAGGAAAAATGAGAGCTACACAAAATCAAACAGGTTTTTATCTTTTAAATTATTTTTTACTTGATATATAGTTTGTTTACAATGCTGCTGCACAGCAAAGTGATTCAGTTATACATATATATATATAGATTCTTTTTTAAAATTCTTTTCCATTATAGTTTATCACAAGATACTGGATATAGTTCCCTACGCTATATAGTAGGACTTTGTTTATCCATTCTATATATAATAGCTAACATCAGCTAACCCCAACCTCCCACATCCTCCTGCCCCCTTGGAATCCACAAGTTGGTCTCTACATTCATGAGTCTGTTCCTGTTTCAAGGACAAGTGCACTTGTGTCATATTTTAGATCCCACATATAAATGATATGGTATTTGTCTTTCTCTTTCTGATTTATTTCACTTAGTATGATAATCTCTAGCTGCATCCATGTTGCTGCAAATGGCATTATTTCGTTCTTTTTCGTGGCTGAGTAATATTCAATTGTAGATATGTACCACATCTTCCTTATCCATTCATCGGTCAATGGACATTTAGGTTGCTTCCATGTCTTGGCTATTGTGAATAGTGCTGCTATGAACATGGGGTGCATGTATCTTTTCAACTGTAGTTTTGTCTGGATATATGCCCAGGAGTGGGATTGCTGGATCATATGATAATTCTATTTCTAGCTTTCTGAGGAACCTGCATGCTGTTTTCCACATTGGCTGTACCAACTTACATTCCTACCAACAGTGTAGGAGACAAACAGGTTTTTATCCTTACAAAACTCCCCAGAGTCGACACACTAAAGTGCACTGTGCTTCTCCCTGAGGAGGGGGAGGGTGTGCTGGGTCTCCCAAGCTGATTTTGGGTACACATCACAAGAGAAGGGTTTCCCAAAACATCTTTGGGGTCAATCCAGACTCAAGGAGCTTTACAAAGCAGTGAACTCTCTGTAGCACTGGAGAGCTAGGTCAGGGAGGGAAAGACAGAGAATATGGCACCAGGTGGGGACTGGGTCAGACACCCACCACAGGGCTTCCCTGGTGGCTCAGCAGTAAAGAATCTCCATGCTGGAGACACGGGTTCAATCCCTGGGTCGAGAAGATCCCCTGGAGGAGGGCGTGGCAGCCCACTCCAATATTCTTGCCTGGGAAATCCCATGGACAGAGGAGCCTGACTCTCTGCAACCCCATGGCTACTCTTGCGTCCAAGAGTCAGACATGACTTAGCAACTAATACCACCACCATCCTCCACAAGACTTCTGACAGCACCAGAGATTCTGTGGCTTTTTCTTTCTCATTCACCCAAGTATGGATGCGGATATATCACCTTTGACAGATACTCCTGTAGGCAGTGTATAGCATACTGCCTTTGCTGGAATGCCTGCCCCACCCCCTTGGCTCAAATGCAGGCAGGGCCTGTCTGACCCTGAGGTCTTCAGCAGCAAGTTTTCAATTCTCTGGAGATAATACATTGCAAGTCTCCAGCCATGGATCCCCTTCTTTCTCCTTCTATACTTTCTCCTCTTCATTCTGAGTGGCTAAGAGGCCAGGAGTCTTGTCACCTTGCTCCTCACAGGCCACTGTGCATGGGCCTGCCTACCACACACTCTCCTTCATATCCTTTCCACTCTCAGTTACTCTGTCCCCATCAGGGCCTTAACCAAAGAGGGAGGGGGCAGGTCCTTCTTTATAAAATCTCCTCCTCTACTCTCTTCTTGCCACATGCCCCTTCCATCAGAGACACCTCCTCCACCCTCTCCTAGAGGTCAGCTCCCCAAGGATCTATAGACCAGCCTCTTCTGTCTTGGGGCAGGACCCTCTAAGGGCCCTGGGGGTTCTCAGCTATTCACAAGAAACTAACAAAGCCATACTAGGATGTTTGTCTTTGCTATAATTAAACTTTGAACAAGCATGCATACCCAAACTATGCTCTGTTCCCACCCTTCCTACCCCTCTGCTGGTGACATGAGTTGACAGAGGCAGATACATCCACTCATGGACAGGTCTGAAAATTTTGGTCTAAGTGAGGAAATTCAAGATGAGTTTCTGGGTTCTAAACCATAAAATGAGGACCTATCCACACCACCAGGGATTGCTAAATGACTTACGATCAGCTGGAAGAAGGAATCTTCAGAGGGGAGTGCCAGGGGCTATTATGAAGTACCTCTCAGGTATGCCACGCCTCAGGCTAGGGTCTCACATGTTCCATCTCAATCTAACTCCTCCAGATCCCCAGGCTCAACTCAAAAACACTGGCTGATGGCTTTGGATGTTCTAAAGACATTAAGGACAAGCCCAGGTTACCTGTGGCTAAGAGACCTTCCTCCAAGAGTTGCCACTGATTCTGTAAATGCTTGGTATTTAAAGAAGACTGAGCCACTCATTCTAATGGACACAGCTGTCTGCAAATTGGGGAACGCTGTATGGGACATGCGTGCGTGTGTGTGTGTGCTAAGTCGCAGGGACATTATACATTAAATAAGAATTTTGTTTATTCAGGCCCTTCTCAACATATTCATGTGTCCACCTGTTCATGAGAAGTTTACAAAGACTTGCTGGGATGTTAGTCTTTGTTTTTGATGATTAAGCTTTAAAGAAGTTTGCATACCAAAACTAAGCCAGTAACATTCATGATTTTCTCTAAAAATACTTTTTATTTTTTATTTTGTATCAGACTATAGCCAATTAACAATGTTGTAATAGTTTCAGGCAGAGAGCAAAGGGACTCAGCCATACATATACATTTATCCATTCTCCCTCATACTCCCCTCCCATCCAGGCTGCCACATAACATTGAGCAGTTTCTTGTGCTATACAGTAGGCCTTTGTTGATTATCCATTTTAAATATAGTAGTGTGTACATGTCCATCTCAAACTCCCTAACTATATTCTCTCCCTATCCTTCCCCTCAGCAACCATAAGTTCCATAATATAAGTGATTTTCTGAGTGCTAACTATAGACCCTGCTAAATAGTTCACTTCTGTGCTCATTTAATCCTCTCAACATCCTGAAGTAGTAACTATTTTTAAATCTATTTTTAAAAAGAAGAAATGAGGGGAAAGGAAGTTAAATAACTTGCTTACGATCACAAAGCTTAGTAAACCAAAGTGTCCCCACAAAGTGTGTGAACAGAAACAGTTCAACACCAGAACTTGAGATCTTCACCACCATGCTGTACACGAGGTATGCTGCATAACTACTTTTGTCACATGGTCTAATTTAAATTATTAGGCTTACAGTAAAGACCTAAGAATCTGAAACTGGAAAGAAGAGAGGGAGGGTAGGAAGGAGGGAGAGAGAGAGAAAGAGGGAGAAAAGAGGGAAAGAGGAAGGCAGAAAAGGAGACAGAAGGAAGGGTACACAAAAGCGTTTTTCATCCGGGCAAGTGCAGCAAGCACACTACATCTAGAAAACAGAAGAGGTTACCCAGAAGAAATTTGAAACTAGCGATAATTTCAACACTCAAGTTATAATTGGTTTTAAAACCTGTGAGTACAGTTTATTTCCTTTCAGTGTTTTTATTTTATACAATCAATTGTATTATATATAAAATTATTGCATGCTCAGTGTCTCATGCCTGACTTTGCTACTCCATGGACTATAGCTGGCCAGGCTCCTCTGTCCATGGAACTTTCCAGGCAAGAATACTGGAGTGGTTTCCATTCCCTTCTCCAGGGGATCTTCCCCACCCAGCCATCAAACCAACCTCTCCTGTCTTTCCTGAATTGGCAGGTAGATTCTTTAACACTGCACCACCTGGGGATCCCTATATTAAAATTACTATATATATATATATATATATATATATGTATTATATATAAAATCGAGTATCCTACACTTTTTGTGTGACAGTGTAAGCATTTCGCCAGAGTATGAAGTCCTTAGCATCACACTACATGCCATCCTTTAATTAAACTATCATGAATAACACCATCAAGAGCATCCAGGAGCAGAAGGTTCTTTCTATTTTCTAATTATTTCCTTAGTATAGATTCCTAAGACCAGGCCTACTGAGTCAATGGGCATGAACCAGTCAAAAGATTGTTACTTCTCTTTTTTCTAAAAACTTCTTTTATCTTGTGCTTTTTTTTTTTTTTTGTAAAAATTTAATTCTCCATTAAAACAAATTCAATAAAATTAGGTGGTAACACAGACAATCTCCCAAAGCCAGTTTTATACAGCAGCTCCATCTCTAATGCAGTCTGTGCCTCCATACTGATACCCCCAGTGGCGCCCCAGTGCAGACACGCTGCTGGGGCCGCGCACGCGCACTGCTGCCTCTGCCGGGGCGATTTCTCCTACTCTCCTCCCTGTGACAAATAACACTCTCGTCCTTTGGAAAGCGAAAGGGGAGCCTCCTCCTCAGGAAGCCACGGTCCTGAGGGCACTCCGGGGCACAGTGAGACCGTCCCCTCTTTGCCCGGAGCATCCTGTGACTATTCTATCACACCGCTAATGGCATCGCCCTGTTTTGTCACCCCATGTGCAGCAATCACGCCCTACTCACCTCTGTATTCTTCCCATCTGGCACACAGGACCTGACATACTGTAAGCATTCAATAAATTTTGACTGAATGAATAAAATCTAGAAATGACTTTGCCAAAAACTGAAGTCTGAGGTGGGTTGGAGACTCATAAAGGAAGCTCAACAAAATTTCGCCAGCCAAGACAAACAGGAAGCATTCCGGGAAACCCAGACCCATCAAATTTCTCAGAAAAGTAAATGGGGGTGAGGGCAGGGGAGGAATGCTGGGCCTAATGGGGGAGGGAAGAGAGTCTTACCCCCTAGAGACTCACATTTTATTTGAGCTTATCTCTCAGCCAGCTTTGGGACATCTGCATTTGGGTTTATCCCTTAAATGCTTGTCCTGACCAAGCCTGAATGCTCTTAAACTCCCATATTCTCTCCTGGTATACGTCAGGATAGGGGCCTCCCAGGTGGTGCAGTGGTAAAGAATCCACTTGCCAATGCAGGAGACATGAGGGATGCAGGTTTGATTCCTGGGTCAGGAAGATCCCCTGGAGTAGGAAATGGCAACCTGCTCCGGTATTCTTACCTGGAAAATTGGGTAAGCTATGTCTCAGTAATAAATTAAACCTGAAGTCTCAGTGGCTTAACAGATGTATTTAGCTTGCTCACACAATCTGAGTGAGTTCGTGGCTCTTTCATCCATCTAGTCCCTTGGGAATCCAGTTCTGTTTATCTTGTGACACTGCCGTCCCAATATATGGTTTCCATGGGGTGCCATGGAGTGGATATGGCAGGCGACCTACAGTTTGCCTGAATTCCCACAATTCATTGACTAGAAGCAGTCACATGGCCTTGCCTAATCCTTAAGGGTGCTGGAAATGTATTCTTTCCATTTGCCGAGGAGAGAGAATGTCCTTGAGACATTAAAACAGTTGATGGGGAGTTCAGTGCATTACAGAGATTCATGATATCAGATGCATCCCTATTCAGAATTACACACAGCCCTTGGTGGAAGGACATCCAGATAGTAACCTGGCTAGTGGTGCTCCTCATGAAAGTTCCCTGTCAGCCTGTGGTCCTCAAGTCACAGAAAGACTGGGGACAGCAGAGGCTGAGAATAGGGGTGGGGGAGCACAGGCTAGAGAGCAAAATGCCAATCATAATCCTGGGTTAGTGTAGAATTCTGGAAATTGAGTGGATGGTCAGCAAAGCATCATCAAGAACAAGAGAGTGAATGGATCGTGAAAGGTGTCATGAGAAATGTCAATGACCGTTCCTGTGTCAATTAATGAAAAACAGAATCAAGTATAGCGCTAAAAGTTCCTGAAGCTCATTCATTCCTCTTCCATTCATTAATTCAGCCAATAAATTGTTACTGATGCCTACTTGATTCGAGCACTGAAGATACAGTAATGAACAAGAAAGACCATTTCCTTGCCCTCCTGGGGTTTTATTTTACCTGGAAGTGGGGGAGGTGATGTCAAGAAGAAGACAGGGAGCGGGGAGGGACTTGGGATATCACAGAAGGACATCTTCCTCCCAGAGGTAGAGGCTCAAAATAAACTTTCACTCGATGATGCCAGACTTGCTGGGACAATCCATCCACAGCAAGTCAAAACACTTCCCAAAGCAGCCCTTTGCTGCTTTTCCTTGACAGGAAGGAGATCATCTTGTGTCACCCAGCAACTGTGAGGAGGCCATGCTACAAATCAGTGTACTTTAAGTAAGTGTGAACAATGAACTGGACATGTGTCTGAGTTGGTGCTAAGTCCTTCTCTTGTTCCTAAAAAAATACACAAATGCCCTTTTTGAATCTCTAATACAATTTTCTATAGTCACCGAGTCTTTCCTTTTAGAGCTGCTACAATGGTTCTAACTTAACCTTGGAGGCTTTTATATTGTGCTTATTTGTAGCCTAACAACTTCCGAGAGGCCTTACGCATCTTACAGATTAAAAGTCAGCACAGGAAAGCTACTGACTACTACTGTGTCTCAAGCCCCCACCTAGGAGATTTGGTGGAGGGGCCTGGGTTTTCTTGGCTGGGAAGAGGAAGGAGCCTGGCCCACAGTTCTCCCTGGCAGATCCCAAGTGCTTGTTATCTGTTTCATGAAACACATTGAAAGAAACCCAGAGGAAGACTTTCCTGGTGGTTCAGACAGTAAAGAACCAGCCTGCCAATGCAGGAGATGCAGGTTCGATCTCTTGGTCGGGAAGATCCCTTGGAGGAGAAAATGGCAACTCACTCCAGTATTCTGCCTGGGAAATCACCAGGACAGAGGAGCCTGGTGGGCTACAGTCCATGGCGTCACAAAGAGTCGGACAAGACTTAGCAACTAAACAACAACAAAACTCGGCCCAGCTAAAGCCACTGAGAAACCTGCAGTGGCATCTCCAAATGGTTATCAGCTGTCAATCATCCTCATGTAATTTTCTCTCCTTGCTGTGCTTGCCAGAGGCTGAGGCAATCACAAATGTGGGGTCTCAGGATATGACTCATAGAGAAGCAGATTCCTCCGAAGCAACTGTGTTTGACTGAGCTGACCACAGAGGCCGAGTCCAGGAAGTTCCTCCTGACAGGCATTGTCAGTGACCTGTTGTTGCTGTTCAGTTGCTAAGTTCAGTTGCATCCGATTCTTTGTGACCCCATGAACTACAGCATGCCAGGGTTCTCTGTCCCTCACTATCTCCCAGAGTTTGTCCAAGTCATGTCCGTTGAATCAGTGATCCCATTCAGCCATCTCATCCAGATGAGATCATTCAGAAGGAACCTGGAATATTAGGTCAGTGCTCTAAATTCCTACAGTGTGGGCTCAGTAACAGGTGATCACAAGTGGGGCACAATGACTGTTAACTGGACAACCAGAAGGCCCGGGAGCAGTGGAAAGCATGGGCAGCAGGGATGGGGGGCAGGCCGGGGCGGGAGGAGGCAACCAGAAGAGGAATGAGGCAGAAAGGCAGGCAAGGGGCCGTGCACACGGCCCCCACCTCCTCCCCAGCAGCCCCTCCCTGCCCACTACCCCTTGTCTCCATTCAGTTCCTTTCTTTGCAGTTTCTGCTAACATTTTCTCACAGGTTATACTTATTTGCTAGGACTGTCTTAACAAACTGAGGAACTGAAACAACAGAAATGTATTGTCTCACAGTTCTGGAAGCTGAAAGTCCAGGAACTAGGTGCTGGCAATGACATGTGCCCTCTGAAGGCACTAGAGTTCTAGGCCTCTCTCCTAGCTTCTGCGAGTTTCCTGGGTTATAGAAACATAGCTCCAGTATTTACGTGCTTTTTTTTTTTCTTGTGGGTCACTCTGTGTCTTAATTTATTCTTTTTATAAGGACACACTCATACTGGATTAGTGCCCACTCTGGTGACCTCCTCTACAAAAACTTAGTTTCCAAATTAGGTCTCATTCACACGTCCTAGGGTTTAGTACTTCAACATAAGATCTGGCAACACAAGTCAATTCATAAAACATATCAATCTCAGCTCTACTCTTTTTTTTTTCAGTTTGTTATTCAGTGTTTATTAAATAGATTCAGTCTTATATATGCTACACAGATTCAAAAGCAAGAGGATTCCACATGCTTATAAAATCAGTGCATTTAGCAAAGTAATACCATGGAGATAACAGCTTGATTAACAGCTCATTGGTCTTTTGTTAAGTGAGGGAAAAGAAAGTTGGCCTGTGCGAGTCATTTCAAAAAAAAAAAAAAACAGAATTAAGTTGCAACTCATACAGAAGATACATTCTAAAAATTAAAACATTAAGCCACATTTACTGGAAAAACTCACTATATAAAGCACAAATAATTTTTATAGAGCATTGAGGAACTCCTCACCAGCTTAGAAGAGCCATGATAAGTTGCACAGACAGCTCTACTCTTTTTTTTAATAGCTAACATGCATACAGTGGGCTTCCCAGTTGGCACTAGTGGTAAAGAACTACACTTGCCAATGCAGGAGATGCTGGTTCAATCCCTGGGTCAGGAAGATCCCCTGGAAGAGGGAAACCCACTCCAGTATTTTTGCCTGGAGAATTCCATGGACAAAGGAGCCTGGTGGGCTACAGTCCACAGAGTTGCAACAGTCGAACACGACTAAAGTGACTTAGCACACACGCACACATGCATAAGGTAAAAATTTCAAAGAGTAAAAAGAAATTAATCTCCCTCCCATTCCTGTTCCCCAATCACCCTCCTCAAAAGTAATCACCGCTGCTTGTGTCTTATATCTCTTTCCAAGAGTAGTCTCTGTATGTAAAGCAGCCAGATACATACGTGGACAGATGGTTGAGAGAGACAGAACAGAGATATCTCCCCCACTTTTTTGTTTTTATTTTTGCTCCTTTGGTCTTTAAGCAGTCAAGTAAAAACCTTTCCATAAATAAATACTGAAGCTGTATATTACAATGTGAGGGAAAACAATCAAGGAATAAAATGCCAAATCTCGGCAAACAGTGATACTCTCCACTCTTCTTGAAGTAAATGGAGTCTGAGACTTTCTATCCACAAGATAATATCAATGACTAAGCTAAATCATAGAAAAGGAAAAGGGAAATTTCTGAGAGCAAGAAGAGATGAAATTAAGGTTGCCTTTCCAGTGAGAAAGCAGATTGGATGCACAAGCCCCTTGGAGGCACCCAGGAGGTAACCTCATGGCCCTTAATCCAAAGCTGTCATGGGACTTCTGCTCTGGGCTCAGGCTAACTCAGGCAGACCCCAAGAGAAATTTAGGCAGAAGTCGACAGTTGAAGATTTCACACAATCCTACAAAGATTCAGACTCATTCCTCCAAGATCTCAAATAAGCCTTCCCTTTCAAACACCCAGATGGTTTGCTTTTTTCCCAGAAACCTCCTAAGCCAATTTTTTTTTCCCAACCATGGTTTACAACTCATTATCCATCATGTCATGGTGGACAGAAATCTTGGCAGGCCCCAGCCACCGCTCTGTAGCTTGTTCATCTCCTTTCATCCAGATAGCAGTCCACATAGTGCACTTCCTGGGTCGCTTCATGCTCCTAAGGGCTGCCTGTAAACCAGGACAAGCGCCCTAGGATGTGCCACTTTGTCCTGACAGCTCCGGTACTGTCAATCACCGCCTACAAACACCCCCAGATGACTCCAACATGCAGGCAGGGCTGAGAGCGATTGACTGAATTCAGCCAGGTCAGAGCTCTAAGAACCTCCAGAGATGCTTACAGATCAGACTCAACTCGTTCAGATGTGAACTGTCTCCCGAGAGCTGCAATCAGTTCCCAGCTCAGTCCTCTGGCCCTTACTGACAGGTCTCTGCACCAGAGTTTTCAAGGTCTGACTCATGTCCTCCAAGGAAGGATGTGGGCTCTCAGGGTGCTGGCAGGTGGGGCCAGCATGCTTCTGAAACAGTACTGCTTCTATGGTTTTTCCACACAAACATAAGCCTTTCAGTGGACTCAACTTACTAATACATTATTTCAGGGAGGCGGGATGAATTGGGAGATTGAGATTAACATATATATACTACTATGTATGAAATAGGTAACTAATGAGAACCTACTGCATTGCACAGGGAACTTTACCCAGTGCTCTGTGGTTTTTACAGGAGAGAACTGACTCCATGTTACACCTGTTTCTTTTACTTTAACATTTGCTTTCTGTTGCTCCTGTCACAAAGGCCTGCCTCGGAGACCTCTGCCCCCTGCCTGAATGTTAAAACAAAATGGCTTTGTTCAAGATGCTGTCCACCTGTGGATGGCTAAGGAAGCAAGAAATGGACACATCCCCTTCCAGAGGCCATTCCAGAAGGTATTAGCAAAATTAACAGCCTTTTTATTTTACTTTCTCATCTCCCCACACTCTGTTCTATAAAAGAACCTGGCATTTGAACCCTGATAAGACAGTTATTAGTTTGCCATTAGTCTGCCATCTTCTCGGTCCTCTAGCTTTCCAAATAAAGTAGTATTGCTTACCTCAACACCTCGTCTCTCAGAATTATTGGCCTGTCACGAGATGAGCAGCAAGAACTTAGTAACATGGTGACAAAGATGGAATATATGTATATGTGCAGCTGATTCACTTTGTTGGACAGTAGAAACTAACACAACATTGTAAAGCAACTAAACTCCAATAAATACTAAAAAGGTAAAACATTATTTTTTAAAAAACCCACATTCTACCTTCTCCAGCCCAGCTTTGGGAATGTACCAGGAAGCGCCAAGAATTCCTCCCTAATGTTTCCCATATGGTTGCTCTCTTGCCAAGCTACTGTGCCGACACAGCATCAACAGATTCTCTTAAAGGAAAACTGCCGGGCAGCTGACTTCACAGAGGCCCTTGTCACTCACTGTCAATCTGCTAAAAGCACCTGGAGCAAAGCAAGATGCGTTAGAGAAGAGAGGATGAGGTGGAGGTGGTGGAATCTTAGGACTCTGAGCAACATGGAGGGGACAACCTGGGGTCAGCATGATACATTTACAGTAACAATAATATCAGTAGGGACTTCCCAGGTGGTCCAGTGGCTAAGACTCTGTGCTCTCAATGCAGGAAGCCCAGGTTGGATCTCTGGTCAGGGAACTAGATCCCACATGCCACAACTAAGACCCAGTGCAGTCCCAAATATATTAATTAATAATGATGATAATAATAGCAGCAAGCCCTCTCCCACCCTGCAGAGTCAGCCTGTCCCCTGGGAGGTGGAGCTGCTTTGGGGGGAAATATGGCTCATAGGAAGACTTCTGACCTTTTGGGGAAAACTCATGTATCTCTTGAGGCCACCAATGGAGAGTCCCAGCAGAGCCCAGGGCATCCCAGCTGGGGATAGAGTGGACAGGCCCATGTCTACAGCAGAGGACAAGCAGAGCTCAGGAAAAGCCTCTACAAAGAGAGGGGTTCAAAGAGCTTCGGGTGCTGCAGAACCTCTGCTGTTCTCCAAGCCTCACCTGGAAAATGCATTGCATCTGGAAAGATTCCAGGCCACTGAAGCCACCACTGGGGCCCTTGCCTCCCTGGAGAGGTTCCCAGTGCTTCTCCAGAGTGTGCCAAGCTTTACCTTTTGAACACCTGCTACCCCAAGTCAGGTACTCTGCTCTACTGGGAGACATTTTTAACTACTAGGAAGTCCCTCCTACTTTTTGAGCTCCGTATCTCATCATGATTACCCTGTACTTGTTTTCTGTGTATATCAATAGTATGTGTTTCCACACATGTGTAATTTGTTAACCATCAAATGGAAAATGTGTATGTTCCACTTCTAGGAATCTCTCCCATGGAAACACAAGCACAGGGACTTCCCTGGTGGTCCAGTGGCTAAGATTCTGTGCTCTCAATCCAGGTGCCTGGGTTCTATCCCCGGTCAGGGAACTAGATCCCACATGCTGCAGCACAACTAAGATTCTATGTTGCAACTAAAGATCCTATGTGCCACAAGTAAGACCCAGTGCAGCCAAACAAATGAAAGGAAGGGAGGGAGGAAGAAAGGAAGAAACATGAGCGCACGTACATAAGAAAGATGAGAGTGCAGGAGGATGGTCCCTGGGGAACTGTAACAGCGCACTCCCTGGCACTGGGACTGTTCAGTCAAAACTGGAGTGACCACACAGAGAGGATTACTGCATCAAACGGGACAGGAGAGTGGAGGTGATGGCTTCAGATGATCTTCCACTTATAAGCCCTTGAGTTGCTCCATTTCAGGAGGTGCATCTCAGGAAGAGCAGGCGCCCTGGCCTCACCTTCTGTCCTCTCTGCCTCCCTTGTTTCTCCCCACCTCGGCACTGGTCATGGAGGCTCTGTGGAGAAAGGGATCAGGACCAGGTGCCCATCAGGAACCTCTAAGTGGTCCCTGTTGTGTCTGGGCCACCTCTTCTGGTTGTGCTGGGAGGAGGGAATCCAACGTAACACCAAAAAAAAAAAAAAAAAAAAAACACAGGACCAGTGTATCCATCCCAAGCACACACGTTTCTATAGCCATGAAACCTATAGAGCTTCAAATGGGGCAATAACAGGCGTTCAGTTCAGTTCAGTCGCTCAGTCGTGTCCGACTCTTTGCAACCCCATGAATCACAGCACGCCAGGCCTCCCTGTCCATCACCAACTCCCAGAGTTCACTCAGACTCACGTCCATTGAGTCCGTGATGCCATCCAGCCATCTCATCCTCTGTCGTCCCCTTCTCCCCCTGTCCCCAATCCCTCCCAGCATCAGGGTCTTTTCAAATGAGTCAACTCTTCGCATAAGGTGGCCAAAGTACTGGAGCTTCAGCTTCAGCATCATTCCTTCCAAAGAAATCCCAGGGTTGATCTCCTTCAGAATGGACCAGTTGGATCTCCTTGCAGTCCAAGGGACTCTCAAGAGTCTTCTCCAACACCACACTTCAAAAGCATCAGTTCTTCGGTGCTCAGCCTTCTTCACAGTCCAACTCTCACATCCATACATGATCACAGGAAAAACCATAGCCTTGACTAGACAGACCTTAGTCGGCAAAGTAATGTCTCTGCTTTTGAATATACTATCTAGGTTGGTCATAACTTTTCTTCCAAGGAGTAAGCGCCTTTTAATTTCATGGCTGCAGTCACCATCTGCAGTGAATGCAGCAGCTGCTCTGAGCATGGCATCAACCAAGTCTGCAGGCCCAAGACAGACAACCAGAGCAACACTAGGAGTCTAGGAGGAAGTGCAACCAGCATGATCATGGAGGGAGGGTGGGCCTGTGAGGGTAAGTGCTGCAAGCTTGTCCTGGGGGTTGCTTCCAGCGTGTCACCAGGAATCAGTCCTCCCCTAGGGGGCAGCAGGAGTGTGGCAACTGCAAAAACAACTATTAGGTAGCCACAAAAGTGACTGCAGTTTTGTACTGTTGAAATTTGCCATTTAATATTGAAGTTCAGTTCAGTTCAGTCGCTAAGTCGTGTCCGACTCTTTGCAACCCCATGAATCGCAGTATGCCAGGCCTCCCTGTCCATCACTAACTCCTGGAGTTCACTCAGACTCATGTCCATTGAGTCCATGATGCCATCCAGCCATCTCATCCTTGATCGTCCCCTTTTCCTCCTGCCCCCAGTCCCACCCAGCATCAGGGTCTTTTCCAATAAGTCAACTCTTCGCATAAGGTACCCAAAGTACTGGAACTTCAGCTTCAGCATCATTCCTTCCAAAGAAATCCGAGGGTTGATCTCCTTCAGAATGGACTGGTTGGATCTCCTTGCAGTCCAAGGGACTCTCAAGAGTCTTCTCCAACACCACACTTCAAAAGCATCAGTTCTTCGGTGCTCAGCCTTCTTCACAGTCCAACTCTCACATCCATACATGATCACAGGAAAAACCATAGCCTTGACTAGATAGACCTTAGTCGGCAAAGTAATGTCTCTGCTTTTGAATATACTATCTAGGTTGGTCATAACTTTTCTTCCAAGGAGTAAGCGCCTTTTAATTTCATGGCTGCAGTCACCATCTGCATGGAATGCAGCAGCTGCTCTGAGCATGGCATCAACCAAGTCTGCAGGCCCAAGACAGACAACCAGAGCAACACTAGGAGTCTAGGAGGAAGTGCAACCAGCATGATCATGGAGGGAGGGTGGGCCTGTGAGGGTAAGTGCTGCAAGCTTGTCCTGGGGGTTGCTTCCAGCGTGTCACCAGGAATCAGTCCTCCCCTAGGGGGCAGCAGGAGTGTGGCAACTGCAAAAACAACTATTAGGTAGCCACAAAAGTGACTGCAGTTTTGTACTGTTGAAATTTGCCATTTAATATTGAAGTTCAGTTCAGTTCAGTCGCTAAGTCGTGTCCGACTCTTTGCAACCCCATGAATCGCAGTATGCCAGGCCTCCCTGTCCATCACTAACTCCTGGAGTTCACTCAGACTCATGTCCATTGAGTCCATGATGCCATCCAGCCATCTCATCCTTGATCGTCCCCTTTTCCTCCTGCCCCCAGTCCCACCCAGCATCAGGGTCTTTTCCAATAAGTCAACTCTTCGCATAAGGTACCCAAAGTACTGGAACTTCACTTCAGCATCATTCCTTCCAAAGAAATCCGAGGGTTGATCTCCTTCAGAATGGACTGGTTGGATCTCCTTGCAGTCCAAGGGACTCTCAAGAGTCTTCTCCAACACCACACTTCAAAAGCATCAATTCTTCGGCGCTCAGCCTTCTTCACAGTCCAACTCTCACATCCATACATGACCACAGGAAAAACCATAGCCTTGACTAGACGGACCTTAGTTGGCAAAGTAATGTCTCTGCTTTTGAATATACTATCTAGGTTGGTCATAACTTTTCTTCCAAGGAGTAAGTGTCTTTTAATTTCATGGCTGCAATCACCATCTGCAGTGATTTTGGAGCCCAAAAAAATAAAGTCTGACACTGTTTCTACTGTTTCTTCATCTATTTCCCATGAAGTGATGGGGCCAGATGCCATGATCTTAGTTTTCTGAATGTTGAGTTTTAAGCCAACTTTTTCACTCTCCTCTTTCACTTTCATCAAGAGGCTTTTTAGCTCCTCTGAAGTACATTCTTAAATAAATGTAGTTATGTTATATATCATTTTAATGTACATTATGTTTTTAGCTAATGACCTATTACTTGCTGTTTCAGTTCAGTTCAGTTCAGTCGCTCAGTCGTGTCCAACTCTTTGTGACCCCACGGACTGCAGCATGCCAGGCTTCCCTCCATCACCAACTCCCTAAGCTTACTCAAACTCATGGCCATTGAGTCGGTGATGACATCCAACCATCTCATCCTCTGTTGACCCCTTCTCCTCACACCTTCAATCTTTCCCAGCATCAGGGTCTTTTCAAATGAGTCAGTTCTTCTCATCAGGTGGCCAAAGTATAGGAGTTTCAGTTTCAGCATCAGTTCTTCCAAAGAATATTCAGGACTGATTTCCTTGAGGATGGACTGACTTGATCTCCTTGCAGCCCAAGGGACTCTCAAGAGTCTTCTCCAACACCACACTTCAAAAGCATCAATTTTTTGGTGCTCAGCTTTCTTTATAGTCCAACTCTCACATCCATACATGGCTACTGGAAAACCATAGCTTTGACTAGACAGACCTTTGTTGGCAAAGTAATGTCTCTGCTTTTCAAAATGCTGTCTAGGTTTGTTATAGCTTTTCTTCCAGGGAGTAAGTGTCTTTTAATTTCATGGCTGCAAGTCACCATCTGCAGTGATTTTTGGAGCCCAAGAAAATAAACTCTCGCTGTTTCCATTGTTTCCCCATCTATTTGCCATGAAGTTAAGGGACTGGATCTTTGTTTTCTGAACGTTGAGTTTTAAGCCAACTTTTTCACTCTCTTCTTTTAGTTTAATCAAGAGGCTCTTTAGTTCTTCACTTTCTGCCATAAGGGTGGTGTCATCTGTATATCTGAGGTTATTGATATTTCTTCTGGCGATCTTGATTTCAGCTTGTGCTTCATCCAGCCCAGCATTTCTCATGATGTACTCTGCATATACTTGCTGTTTATTTGATATTTATTTTAGGTTATAGAAATGATGTTAGACAAAAAGCAAATTCGAGCGATTTGAGTTCTAAATGGGTCACAATGTAGAGGAGACAACTGGCAACATCAACAACAAATCTGGCCCAGAAACTCCTAATGACTGTACAGTGCAATGGTGGTTCAAGAAGTTTTGCAAAGGAAACAAGAGCCCTGAAGATGAGGAGTTCAGTGGCCAGCCATCGGAAGTTGACAACAACCAATAGACAGCAATCATCGAAGCTGATCCTCTTACAACTTCACCAGAAGTTGCCCAAGAACTCAACATCAACCATTCTATAGTTGTCAGGCATTTGAAGCATATTGGAAAGGCGAAAACTCTATAAGTGGGTGCCTCATGAGCTGATGAAAATTTGTAAAGTCATCATTTTGAAGCCATCTTCTCTTATTCTACCCAACAACAAACCATTTCTCAATCGGATTGGATTTTATGCGACAACCAGCTCAGTAGTTGAACCCAGAAGAAGCTCCAAAGCATTTCCCAAAGCCAAACTTGCACCAAAGAAAAGTTATGGTCATTATTTGGTGATCTGCTGCCTATCTGATCCACTACAGTTTCTGAGTCCTGGCGAAACCATTACATCTGAGAAGTATGCCCAGCAAATCACTGAGATGCACCAAAAACTGCAATGCCTACAGCCAGCATTGGTCAACAGAAAGAGCCCAGTTCTTCTCCACAATAATGCCCGACGGCACATTGCACAACCAACACTTCAAAAGTGTAACAAACTGGGCTACGAAGTTCTGCCTTACCCTCCGCACGTTCACCTGACCTCTCACCAACTGACTACCATTTCTTCAAGCATCTTGACAACTTTTTGCAGAGAAAAAGTTTCCACAACAAGCAAGAGGCAGAAAATGCTTTCCAAGAGTTTGTTGAATTCTAAACCAAGGATTTTTATGCTACAAGAATACACTAATTTATTTCTCATTGGCAAAAATGTATTGATTGTAGAGGTTCTTATTTTGATTAATAAAGATGTGTTTGAGCCTAGTTATGACTTAAAATTCATGGTCCAAAACTGCAATTACTTTTTCATCAACTAGTAGTAAGTGGTGAAAGTGAAAGTGTTAGCATTTCAGTCATGTCCAACTCTTCACAACTGCATGGACTGTAGCCCACCAGGTTCCTCTGTCCATGGAATTCTCCAGGCAAGAATACTAGAGTGGATTGCCATGCCTTCCTCCACGGGATCTTCCCAACCTGGGGATCAAACCCAGATCTCTTGCTTTGCAGGCAGATTCTTTACCGCCTGAACCACCAGGGAAGCAGCTAGTGTTCAGGTGATGGGACTTCTCTTCTCAACCACGCAGAGTGAACACTCCATAAGTGAGCAAAATAGGAGCCAGAGCCTGCTGGGCCAAAGCTGAAGCCCAGAAGGAAAAAGAAATATAGAGCTCCTCAGTGTTATGAGACAGCTTGGATAGGAGAGGAGTTTGAGGGAGAATGGATATATGTATATGTATGACTGAGTTGCTCTGCTGTGCACCCGAAACTATCACACCTGAAACTATCACAATTAAACGTTGCTAATTGGCTATACTCCAATATAAAATAAAAAGTAAAGAGAAAAAAAATTTAATGATAGGAAGTGTCACCATCACCACAATACAGGTGAAAGTCACCACAAGACAAGGAAAGCTGTTCAACCCAAAATCCATCTCCTTAACCAGATGTAGAGCTACTAGACTGGGCAAAAAGAGGGTTTATGGATTGAATTTTATCTCCCCAAAAGGCAAGATCATCCTAACCCCCAGGACATACAAATGTGACCTTATTTGGAAATAGGGTTTTGCAGATGTAATCAATTTAAAATGAGGTCACTGAAGTGGGCCCTACTCCATTACAGTATCCTTAAAAGAAGGGGAAACTTGAATACAGACAGATACACACACACAGGGAACACAGTGTAAAGACAGCCATGTGTTGACAGAGGTGAAGACTGGAGTGTGCATCTACAAGCCAAGGATTGCTGACAACTACAAGAAACTGGAAGAAGGAAGGGATGATTTTTCTCCAGATCTCTCAGGGAATACGGCCCTGCCAACAGCTTGACCTCAGATTTCCAGGCCCTAAAGCTGTGAGAGAATAAGCTTCTATCATGTTAAGCCACCCTAGTTTTGTGGGATCATAGCACCAGGAAACTAACACTTGGGGAGCAGACCTGCTCCTGCTCACACCACAGTCCCACTAGGAAGGGTCTAGGGCACCACAAATGAGACGAGCTGATCTGCAGCTACTTCAGCTTCTATAGGTTAAACACCCAGTTGGGCTGGCTTTTTCTCGAAGAATTTGAAAGAGCTAGTCCTACTCCAAAATTGGTGGGCCCTCAACGCAATCCTGATCAAAATACAACAGCATTTTTCACAGAACTACAACCAATAATTCTAAAATATGTATGTAAATACAGAAGACCACAACTAGCCAAAGCAATCTTAAGAAAGAACAGGGCTTGAGGTATCACACTCTCTGACTTCTGATTACTACACTACAGTAATCAAAAAAGAAAGAAAGAAAGAAAGAAAGCTACAGTAATCAAAACAGCTTGGTACTGGCACAAAAACAGATACATAGATCAATGAAATAGAATCAAGAGCCAGAAATAAACCTACGTACATATGGTCAGTTTAATCTATGACAAAGGAGGCAAGGATATACAATGGAAAAATGAATCTCTTCAATAAGTGGTGTTGGGGGACAGCTACATGCAAAAGAATGAAATTAGAACATTTTCTCACTCCACATAAAAAGATAAATAAACTCAATATGGATTAAACATCTAAATATAAGACCAGAAACCATGAAACTCCTGTAAGAAAACTTAGGCAGAATACTCTCTGACATAAATCACAGCAATTTTTTTTTTTTTTTTGGATCTGTCTCCCAAGGCAAAAGAAACAAAAGCAAAAACAAACAAATGGGGTCTAATTAAACTCAAAAATCTTTTGCTCAGCAAAAGAAACCATCAACAAAATGAAAAGACAATGTATTAAATGGAAGAAAATATTTGCAAATGTTGTGACCAATAAAGGGTTAATATCAAAACAAATAAACAGCCCACAGAATTGAATATCAAAAAAAACCTAGTTAAAAAATGACAGAAGATATAAACAGATACTTTTCCAAAGAAGATATACAGATGGCCAACAGGCACATGGAAAGATGTTCAACATCAGTAATCATGAGAGAAATGTAAGTCAAAACCACAATGAAAGATTACCTCACACCTGTCAGAACGGTTATCATAAAAAATACCACAAAAAGCAAATGTTGGCAAGGATGTGGAGAAAAGGGAACACTTGTACACTGTTGGTGAAAATGTAAATTGGTGCAGCCAATTTACATTTACTGGAAAACAGTACTGAGGTTCCCCCAGAAATTAAAAATAGAATTACCATATGATCCAGCAATTCCACTTCTGAGTTTGTATCTGAATAAAAGAAAGACATTAATTCAAAAGCATACATGCCTCCCAATGTTCATAGCAATTCTGTTTACAATAGCAAAGATATTAAAACAATCTAAGTGTCCATCAACAGATGAATGGATAAAGAAGATGTGGTTTATGCATACAATGGAATACAACTCAGCCATTAAAAAAGAATGAAAATTTGCCATTTCTACAACATGGATGGACCTGGAGAGTATTATACTAAGTGAAATAAGTCAGATAGAGACAAATGCTGTATGCTATCAGTTAAATGTGGAATCTGGGGAAAAACATGAATGAATATAACAAAATTGAAATTGACTCACAAATATAGAGAAAAAACTAGTGGTTATCAATGGGGAGAGGGAAGGAGGGAGGGGCAAGATAGGGGCAGGTGATTAAGAGATACAAACTACTCTGTATAAAATAATAAGCTGCAAGGATATACTGTATAGCACAGAGTAAGCCAATTTTCATAATACCTTTATATAGAGTATAATCCATAAAAATATTGAATCACTATGTTATATACCTGAAACTAATATTATATATAAGAATACTGTAAATAAATTATACTTCAATTTTTTTTTTAAGTGCCCCAACTTTTGGTGAAAGGAACAGTGTGTCTAAGACTGTGATGAAGAGCAGAGGAACAGCAGAGGATCTGTTAATTAACAGCCCTCACCTAGACCACTGTGTCAGGTCAATTTCCA
Source organism: Aepyceros melampus (assembly GCA_006408695.1). Taxonomy (NCBI): domain Eukaryota; kingdom Metazoa; phylum Chordata; class Mammalia; order Artiodactyla; family Bovidae; genus Aepyceros; species Aepyceros melampus. Next base: position 74,735 of record SJXQ01008243.1, on the reverse strand, counting down.
CCTATAGGAGGAAAAAAAAAATCCACAAAACCATCCTCTTATTTCAGACCTTTCTCTTCTGCTATGTGTTCGAGAAGTGCCAAATCACCATGCTCCCTGCTCTCCCAAACTGCTACCCAAACCAGAGCCCCTAAAGAGACAATCCAACATAGGACCCAATTCTGCCTCTCCCCTCCCCACCCCAGGTCACGTCAATTGTCAGCCATGCCATGCCAAATGCCCATGTCTGGGCAGACATCTGACTTAAAGATATAGCATGAGCGGACATGCTCATACAAATAGTGTATGAAATGTACACCCAAAGATTACATCTACCCCAGAGGATGCACTCGAAAATCTCCACAAGCAGAAAATACTCATCTTCAGGCCAAAAAGCCATTGCTTTGTTTCAAGTCTCTTAATCTGTATTGGTTGAGACTGTAAGAAGGGTAAGAAACGGCAAGAAAGGAAGAACTATTGTAAATTATTGTGATTGTGATAAAATTCCAATTAGCATGAATTTCTAACAGTGCAAAGACCTTCAGGGACTTTCTTTCACCCTGCAAAAACACAGCTAGATAACAGATTTCTGCTTTCACTTTAGTGTTTGCCTTGTATTATACTGTCTTTTAGCAAGCTTCCCTGGTGACTCAGTGGTAAAGAATCCACCTGCCGATGCAAGAGATGTGGGTTTGATCCCTGGGTGGGGAAGATCCCCTGGAGGAGGAAATCACAACCCACTTCAGTACTCTTGCCTGGGAAATCCCATGGATAGAGGAGCCTGGTGGGCTACAGTCCATGGGGTCAGACATGACTGAGTGACTAACTCGACTTAGTGACTAACAACAACAATACTGCCTTTTAGGGGAAAAAAGAATTATCAGTCCATCAAAAACCATGTCTTGTCAGCTGAATACTCTTCTCCCTCACTCCAATGACACATATTCATCCCACCTGCACTTTGTTCTGAAGAGTCGTGTTCACTGGGAAAGCAAGCTTATTACCCAAACGTCTATTTCAGTGTTCAAATGCCGCTCTTCCTCCCCTGCTCCCTGCCGTGTCTCTCCACTTGCCTCTGCACTTCCTTTCTTCTCTCGCTTTCTGGGCTGTGGGAAGAATTGATTAAGCTCCTTGTCCAACACTTGCAGCAGTCTTCTTTCTCTTTCCTGAGACTTTTTCAGCGGTGAGGAGACCCAGGTTCCCATTGAGACATTGTTGTGGGAGCTGGAGTCAGGCAGATGCTTTTTCTGTCACAGACAAAGGCCCTCTCTACCCGAGCCTCTCCAGTTTCCAGCACTTGCATACCCCTGAGATCAAAGGGCTGCTCTGCATATGAAAACACCACCCGTAATGTGGTTCCCATCAGCCTCACCCCAGCCCGTCAGCTGCTGCCCTCAACAAAGACCCTGGCATCTGTGTAGGCACAGCCCTCACCTTCTGGGGCACTGGCTTGTTGCATCTTCATTTCTCTCAGTTTACTTTTGTGGGCCATTCAGTCCCTTGAAGTAGAGTAGGGGAGCAGAAGGGAAGCTCTCTCACCCTAGATCATTCCACTCACATCATTTTTCAAGACACCTTGAGGATTCTGGTCCTCACCTCTCCCACCTCACCTCTAGTCCTCATCTCTCCCACCTCAAGCTCATTTACTTCACCCTCTCTCAGCCACTCTTTTATTTTATTAATATTTTATTTATTTATTCACTTATTTATTGGCTGCGCTGGGTGTTCATTGCTGTGCGGGCTTTTCCCTAGTTGGGGCGAGGAGGGGCTACTCTCTCATTACAGCATGCGGGCTTCTCATTGCAGTGGCTTCTCTGGTTGCTGAGCGCGGGCTCTAGGGCACACAGGCCTCAGTAGCTGCAACTCTCAGGCTCTAGAGCACAGGCGAAACAGTTGTGGCACACGGCTTATTTGTCCCCTGGCATGTGGGATCCACCCGGACTAGGGATCAAACCTGAGGCTCCTGCATTGGCAGGTGGATCCTTTACCACTGAGCCATCAGGGAAGCCCCCCGGCCACTCTTAAAAATCTGTTTTCTTCTTTGCTGAAAAAGGGACCATGCCCTCCGAACAGTCTAAACTGACCCTTCATAGCAAAATGATGGGGGAAATTTGACTCCTTTTCTTCTCATGTTAATAGATGGCTGCCAGACTTGGGAACTAAAGCTTCCACGCGCTTCACTGCACATAAGGTCTGCCCTTCAGAAGGAAAAGATGCTTCTCAAAACTTGAACCTGAGAATACTTCAGCCAAAGGATTCAGGTGAGGACCAGAGAAACTGATCTTCAGTGATGTTCTGACCTGAAGAAGTGTCATTTTGTTAATGATGACGACTCCTGAATTCCAGGAGAGCACAGGGAGACAAGCTGGAAGAGAACACTGGGCCTTTCCTCTTTCAACTTCTGCCACCTCCTGCACATCCTCCAAGCCCTCTTCTCCCTTTGATCAGGTCCCCCGACCACCTCTCTTTCCATCCAGCCCACATGTGCCCTGGCTTCATGGGTGACTGAGCACATTGTCTTCTGTTATGGATGTGGACTGAACTATTTCCCTCATTCTCCAACCCCCATCCCCAGTTCATAGGTTAAAGTTCTCTTGTGAACTTCAACCTCCTGTGACTGTATTTGGAGATGGGAATTTAAGAAGGTCATTAAGATTATGGGAGCACCCATGGGTGCTTAGTCGTGTCCAACTCTTTGCAACGTTATGGACTGTAGCCCAACAGGCTCTTCTGTCCATGGAATTTTCAGGCAAGAATACAGGAATAGGTTACCATTTCCTACTCCAGAAGGATCTTCCCAATCCCAGGATTAATGCTTGTCTCTCTTGTCTCCTGCATTGGAGGGCGGATTCTTTACCTCTGCACAACCTGGGAAGCCCTAAATGAGGTCATATGGGTGGGGCTTCAATCCAATAAGATTGGTGTCCCTGCAAGAAGAGTAAGAAACACCAGAGTTTTCCCTTGCTCACTCTAGGGGCATGTGAGGACACAACAAGAAGCAGCCATCTGCAAACAAAAGAGAGGCCTCATCAGAAACCAACCAGGCGGCACTCTGATTTGGTACTTGGAGCTTCCAAATCTATGAGGAAATCATTTCTGTTCTTTAAGTCACCCAGTCTGTGGTATCCTATGATGGCAGTCCAAGCAGACAAGCATAATTCCTCCCCCCAGATCCCACAGGATGCTGGAGTAACAATAAGAATTGACATGAATCTCTCCACCTCCAAGCCCCAGTGAAAGTGACAACCTCTGCTAAGCGCTTCAGGGCTGTCTCAGTTCCTTCCTAGAAATTTCCATTCTTGTTATTTCTACATTGCCCTGAAAGGTGGCTGCTGGTGCTAAGTCACTTCAGTCATGTCCGACTCTTTGCAGCTCCATGGACTATATAGCCTGCCAGACTTCTCTGTCCAAGGGATTCTCCAGGCATGAATACCGGAGTGGATTGCCATGCCCTTCTCCAGGGGATCTTCCCAACCCAGGGATTGAACTCAGGTCTTCTGCATTGCACACAGATTCTTTACCACTGAGCCAGCAAAGCCCTGAAGGGTAATTTCCGTTTGAATTGTTTATAGTTCTGACAAGACAGCAAGCCTTGGTAGCAATAAACTACAAAGAACCATATAAAGAACAAAAAGCTGACTTTACACATTTGACCACGTCTGGACCTGTGGCTGCGGTAAGTGGACAGCAGCTCGCTGAACAGCTCCACACTGTATTTGCTTCTGCCAAAGAATGTTGCCCCGCCATCTGGCCTGGGGGCGGGGAGTGGGCGTGGTTGAGTCACTCTCCACCGCAGTCACTGACCTTTAACCCACACTGAGAGGAGTTCAGGGTGGAGATCAGAAGCAAGGCATTCTGTGCTCTGGGAAAAACTGGCAGAAGAGGCCCTCAGACAGATATTTTTAGGAGAAATGTTTAATGGACCTGGATCCAACATTTTCCCGTACTTAGAAAAAGCAGTAAAATCATTAACAGACATCTGTTCCTTGTGACTAGCAGCTACTTTCTTAACAAAATGTGTGCCTGGTTACACAACCCCCCTTCATCAAAATCACTTATATACTGACTGCACCCTGCACCCCCATTCCTCTTGGGAGCAGTTCTTCAGAACTGTCTGAGAGGCTGCCGACCAGGCTATAGTCCTCAGTGAAAAGTGAAAATGGAAGAGGTAGTCTCTCAGTCACATCCAACTCTTTGCAACCCCACAGACTGTAGCCCACCAGGCTCCTCTGTCCATGAAATTCTCTAGGCAAGAATATTGGAGTGGGTAGCCATGCCATGCCCTCTTCCAGGGTATCTTCCCAACCCAAGGATCAAACCCAGGTCTCCTGCATTACAGGCAGATTCTTTACCGTCTGAGCTACCAGCCTCAGTAAGGCTCCCAGATAAAACCCAAACTCACAGCTCTCACCTTGTGTGTTTTTACTTTAGTCAACACTCCTGGAATCCAGGCTGCTTCTGGCCTTTCTCTTATTTTGCATTTTCTCCAGTATCAGCAATTGTAGTAGGTTTTCCTTTATACAACAACCTATATGATGCTCATGATCAAGTCCACACAGAGAGCAACACTAAATGACAGACATCCATTCCCCTCTCCTGTTTCTCTCCCCAGACCCCTGGCATCTCCCTGCTGATGGCCCAAGGTCCTGGGCTAACACAACTGAAGCACTCAGCCAAGAGGCTCACTAACGCCAACAGCCCTGCAGAAGTGACCAGTGTCGTGGCCCCATCTGGCCCACACTCGGATGCCAAGTGCATGTCCTAGAATCCTGCTTCCTGTGCTCTCACTGTCCCTGGAAAGTAGCCATGTCATCCCCCTAACACCCCCATCCCTTGGTTGAACGAGAGGGCACTGCCCTCAGGGCGCATGGGGGGTTCCCCACCTCACACGCATTCTCAAGTTTCATCGCCCACCTCACCCTACAAGCCCAGCCCACTACCATTCAGCCAGCGCATCAGGCTTTAGGCCAGGTTTGCCAGTACTGCTGGCTCATCTGAACTATCTCCCTGTTGCTTCTATGTGGCCAAATCCTAGTCTTACCTTGGAAATCAGCTCAAATTCTAATATGCTTATTAAAGTAAGCAGATAACAATAAGGAAAGAGTTCTGTGACAGTAGGAGGAGCTTCCCAGGTGGCGCAGTGGTAAAGAATCCACCAGCCAGTGCAGGAGCTGCAAGAGAGGCAGGTTTGATCCCTGGATTGAGAAGATCCCATGGAGTAAGAAATGGAAACCCACTCCAGTATTCTGGTCTGGGAAATTCCAGACTTCCAGAGTCTCTAATTTAGGAAGTCTGGAGTTGGGCCCAACGTTTTGCATTACCTGCATTGGCAGGTGGATTGTTTACCACTGAGCCACCAGGGAAGCATTTTACCAACATTAAAAACTCAGAACATTTTCCAGAAAATTCCAGACTTCTGACTTCTCTTCTAAAAACAAAACAGAAAATCTGGGAATTGGATGGAAGGTGGACAAAAAGTATAAACTTCCAGTTATAAGATAAATATATGTTCTAAGGATTATGATTTTGATGAACATCGCTGTGCGGTGTACATGAAAGCTGTTAAGAGAGTCAAGGACTTCCCTGGTGGTCCACTGGTTAAGAATCCACCTCCCAACGTAGAGGATGTGCTTTGATTCCTGGTCAGGGAACTAAGATCCCACATGCTGTGAGCAACTAAGCCTGTGCACCACAAACAGAGAAGCCCAAGCACCACAAAAAAGACTTGGTGCCACCAAAAAAATTTTTTAATTAAAAAAAAAAAAAGAAAGCTCCTGAGAGAGTCAATGCTAAGAGTTCTCATCACAAAGAAAAAGTACATTTTTCTTCTTTTTTGTACCAATAGGAGACGATGAATGTTAACTAAACTTAACATGCAATACTTTGGCCACCTGATGTGAAGAGCCAACTCATTGGAAAAGACTCTGACGCTGGGAAAGATAGAAGGCAAAAGGAGAAGGGGGCAGCAGAGGATGAGATGGTTAGATAGCATCACCGACTCGGTGGACATGAGTTTGAGCAAACTCTGGAAGATGGTAAAGAACAGGGAAGCCTGATGTGCTGTAGTCCACGGGGTCACAAAGAATCAGACACAACTTAGCGATTGAGCAACAACAAACTAAAATTATTGTGATAATCATTTGACAATTTATATGCATCAAATTATTATCATTTTGTACACCGTAATGGAGAAGGAAATAGCAACCCACTCCAGTATTCTTGCCTAGAGAACCCCATGGACAGAGGAGCCTGGTGGGCTACAATCCACAGGTTGCAAAGAGCCAGACATGTCTGAGCGACCTAGCACACCTTAAACTTCCATAAGGCTATATGTCAATTTTGTTGTCATTGCTGTTGTCTAGTCATTCAGTTATGTCCCACTCTTTTGTGACTCTATGGACTATAGCCCACCAGGCTCCTCTGTTCATGGGATTTCCCAGGTAAGAATACTGAAAGTGGGTTGTCATGCCCTCCTCCAAGGGATCTTCCCAATCCAGGGATCCAACCTGCATCTCCTGCACTGCAGGTGGATTCTTTACCACTGAGCCACCTGGGAAGCCATCTGACTAAAACGGAAAAAAATAAAATAAAATAAATAAATTTTATAATGTTCTTCCAAAATTACAATTTTTTTTAAATGGGAAGGTCTGACACACTGGGTGCACATTTCCACATGGCCAGGAAACAACTAGAACCAAGTAGCCACTGTCATCTTCACTCGGCACTTTCACCCCCTCAAATGCCATAGTTCCTATCACTCCCCACTCCCAACACAGGCCAGGTGCGTGCGTGTCTTTGCCTACCCAGTCCCTATGATCCATGATCTACATGCTGCTGCTGCTAAGTCACTTCAGTCATGTCCAACTCTGTGCAACCCCATAGACGGCAGCCCACCAGGCTCTCCCATCCCTGGGATTCTCCAGGCAAGAACACTGGAGTGGGTTGCCATTTCCTTCTCCAATGCGTGAAAGTGAAATTGCTCAGTTGTGTCCGACTCTTCATGACTCCATGGACTGCAGCCTACCAGGCTCCTCCATCCATGGGATTTTTCCAGGCAAGAGTACTGGAGTGGGTTGTCACTGCTTTCTCCGATGATCTACATAAGCACCTTTAATAACCATATGGGATTCAATAGCCTGGACAGACCATAATTTAACCAGTTCTCAGTGCCTGGGCCCATAGTTTGCATCAATCACACTGCAGTTAATCACAATCAACATACATCTTTGTCACTTGCTCCATCATTTCATGGGATAAATTCATAGAGGTTGGATTACTGGGTCAATCTGATACAGTACACGCACAAAAAGGTTAAAGACACCATTTTAAATCAGCTATAACAAAAAATGACAAAAATCAGCTAGCTAGATGACATCGTTTCTACTTGGACATTTTAAATTAACCAATGGCAATTCTCACATCTCCTTCCATTTGGGCTCACCCTGAGCCCTCTAATGTTGTAAATATTAACATCTCGTGAAACTTGCTATTTTATTCCACTACTTCTGCCACCTGACAACATCCTTTAGTGACATCCTCAAAAATCACATTGCTACAAGAGATTCAGCCACACCGAAAGTGCCTACAATGTACTCAGTGCTGCTAGACAACCCCTCTCCCGACCATGCATATATAGGTTTTTTTATTAACATATTTTTTAATTGGAGGCTAATTTTTTATAATATTGTAGTGGTTTTTGTCATACATTCACATGAATCAGCCATAGGTGTACATGTGTCCCTCATCCTGAACCCCCCTCTCACCTCCCTCCCCATTCCATCCCTCAGGGTCATCCCATTGCACCAGCCCTGAGCACCCTGTCTCATGCATCGAACCTGGACTGGCAATCTATTTCACATATGACAATATACATGTTTCAATGCCATTCTTTCAAATCATCCCACCCTTGCCTTCTCCCAGAGTCCAAAAGTCTGTTCTTTACATCTGTGTCTCTTTTGCTATCTCGAATATAGGGTCATTGTTACCATCTTTCTAAATTCCATATATATGCATTAATATACTATATTGGTGTTTTTCTTTCTGACTTACTTCACTCTGTAGAATAGGCTCCAGTTTCATCCACCTCATTAGAACTGATTCAAATCCATTCTTTTTAATAGCTGAGTAATTGTCCCACAGCTTTCTTATCCATTTGTCTGACGATGGACATCTAGGTTGCTTCCATGTCCTGGCTATTATAAACAGTGCTGCAATGAACATTGGGGTACACGTGTCTCTTTCAATTCTGGTTTCCTCGGTGTGTATGCCCAGCAGTGGGATTGCTGGGTCATATGGCAGTTCTATTTCCAGTGTTTTAAGGAATCTCCACACTGTTCTCCATAGTGGCTATACTAGTTTGCATTCCCACCAACAGTGTAAGAGGGTTCCCTTTTCTCCACACCCTCTCCAGCATTTATTGTTTGTAGACTTTTTATTTTTTTGGCAAAGGGGATTTTTATTTATTTTATTTTTTTACTTTATTGTACTTTACAATACTGTATTGGTTTTGCCATACATCAACATGAATCTGCCACGGGTGTACACGTGTTCCCAATCCTAAACCCCTCTCCCACCTCCCTCCCCATACCATCTCTCTGGGTCATCGCAGTCCACCAGCCCCAAGCATCCTGTATCCTGCATCAAACCTAGACTGGTGATTCGTTTCTTATATGATATGATACATGTTTCAATGCCATCTCCCAAATAATCCCACCCTCTCCCTCTCCCTCAGAGTCCAAAAGACTGTTTTATACATCTGCGTCTCTTTTGCTGTCTCGCATACAGGGTTATTGTTATGATCTTTCTAAACTCCATATATATGTGTTAATATACTGTATTGGTGTTTTTCTTTCTGACTTACTTCACTCTGTAGAATAGACTCCAGTTTCATCCACTTCATTAGAACTGATTCAAATGTATTCTTTTTAATGGCTGAGTAATACTCCACTGTGTATATGTACCACAGCTTTCTTATCCATTCGTCTGCTGATGGACATCTAGGTTGCTTCCATGTCCTGGCTATTATAAACTGCGATGAACATTGGGGTACACATGTCTCTTTCAATTCTGCTTTCCTCAGTGTGTATGCCCAGCAGTGGGGTTGCTAGGTCATAGGGAAGTTCTATTTGCAGTTTTTTAAGGAATTTCCACACTGTTCTCCATAGTGGCTGTACTAATTTGCATTCCCACCAACACTGTAAGAGGGTCCCCTTTTCTCCACACCCTCTCCAGCATTTATTGCTTGTAGACTTTTGGATCACAGCCATTCTGACTGGTGTGAAATGGTACCTCATTGTGGTTTTGATTTGCATTTCTCTGATAATGAGTGATGTTGAGCATCTTTTCATGTGTTTGTTAGCCATCTGTATGTCTTCTTTGGAGAAATGTCTGTTTAATTCTTTGGCCCATTTTTTTATTGAGTCATTTGTTTTTCTGGAATTGAGCTGCATGAGCTGCTTGTATATTTTTTAGATTAATTCTTTGTCAGTTGCTTCATTTTCTATTATTTTCTCCCATTCTGAAGGCTGTCTTTTCACCTTGCTTACAGGTTCCTTCGTTGTGCAAAAGCTTTTAAGTTTAATTAGGTCTCATTTGTTTATGTTTGCTTTTATTTCCATTACTCTGGGAAGTGGGTCCTAGAGGATCCTGCTGTGATTTATGTCAGAGAGTGTTTTGCCTATGTTTTCCTCTAGGAGTTTTATAGTTTCTGGTCTTACATTAGATCTTTAGTCCATTTTGATTTTATTTTTGTGTATGGTGTTAAGAATGTGTTCTAGTTTCATTCTTTTACAAGTGGTTGACTGGTTTTCCCATCACCACTTGTTAAAGAGATTGTCTTTTCTCCATTGTATATTCTTGTCTCCTTTGTCAAAGTAGGGTGTCCTTGGGTGAGTGGATTTATCTCTGGGCTTTCTATTTTGCATATAGGTTTTTACCTTGAGTTGGTTCCTATAACAAGACACCTTTGAAATAATGCCAAAATCTACCCCCTTTGCCCAAACTGTGCAACTTTACCCTGGATCCTATGACAGGCTGAATCATGTTCTCCAAAATTTATGTTGAATCCCTAACACCCTAACTACTTTAGAATGTGACTCTGGTTTATTGTTCAGTCACTAAGTTGTGTCTGACTCTTTGTGACCCCATGGACTGCAGCACTCCAGGCTTCCCTGTCCTTCACCATCTCCCAGAGTTTGCTCAAACTCATGTCCACGGAGATGGTGATGCCATCCAACCATCTCATCCTCTGTTGCCCGCTTCTCCTCCTGCCCTCAGTATTTCCCATCATCAGGGTCTTTTCCAGTGAGCAGCCTCTTCACATCAGGTGGCCAAAGTATTGGAGTTTCAGCTTCAGCAACAGTCCTTCCAATGAATATTCAGGGTTGATTTCCTTTAGGATTGACTGGTTTGATCTTGCTGTCCAAAAGACCCTCAAGAGTCTTCTCCAGCACCACAGGTCAAAAGTATCAATTTTTTGGTGCTCACCCTTCTTTATGGTCCAACTCTCAATTCTGGAGAAGGGTCTTTAAAGAGGTTATTAAGTTAAAATGAGCCAAAATGAGACTGCAGCCTCCCTTGAAGTGATTTCTCTTGTGACCCCAAAGGCAGCCAAGCAGGGTCAGATCCAGCTGAGGTCAGAACCCCAGTTGCACATGTGGGATCCAGGTACCTGTACAAAAAGACTTTTTTTTTAGTTCACTTTATACTTTAGAAGGGCCACTGAGATGCAGGGGAAGGCAAATTAACACCTGCTTTGTCTTTGAATCCTGAAAATAAGACACAGAGAGTCCAGTCCATGCTGAGTGCTTCAGAAGATGTGTCCCAAATAAAGACTCACAAATGAAAGGAACGATGACTCAGGTCCCAAGTAGGCCTGCGCCCAGGTGGAAACACAGAGCTGAACTCTGCAGCATCTGAACATCACAGCCAGCCATAGGGACACCGTTGATTCAATTTTCCATTACTGGTCAAAAAATAAGGGATTAAAGGGATGGCCAACGTGAAGAAATGCTGTGGAAAACCTCTTCTTGGCTAACGGACCAGTCCAGACTTCCAACTTCTGAAGACTGTGCCCATCTGCAACACCGGTGTGGATGCTATATGTGAAAGCAGGGACAGGTTAAATCAAGGAAGAGATGTTACCACTCCTGGGGCATTTACAGTAACTTCAACACTTCACCCAGCTCTGCATAAGAACACAAAAATAGGGACTTCCCTGGTGGCCCAGTGGTTAAGAATCCACACCTCCACTGCAAGGCGCATGGGTTTGATTCCTGATCAGGAAACCAAGATCCTGCATGCCATGTGGTATAGCCAAAAAAAATTTTTTTTAACTTTAAAAAAGGAACATGAAAATATTATGTGGGAGAAAGAACTTTAAAAAGCAAAAGAATTTGATACAAGCAAGAAAGATTGGGCTTAATGTGAATTTTAAGGTGCCAGTCTATATATATTATAAACAGCTGTCAGAAAGACTATATTCAACTTCTGTAAATTATCAGCACACACTCAAGTTGCATCGTAGTTTAGCAAGGTAACCACAAGTTCACGGGTTTCCCCTTGCTCTTTCCAAGCTGTGCCCACTGAGGTTGGACTTTCACACATCCTACGTGGCGGACACATTCAGCAGTAGCTCACTCTTTAGCCAACAGCCGCTGATGAGCCCCTCCAAGGCATCAGATGCCCTTTTAGAAGCTGGGGTACAAGGACCAAGAGACCATAGCCCAGCTTTGGAGGAGCCTGCACCTTTGGGGGAGGCAGTCTCAGGGGCAGAGGCTGCCATGGGGACACTGAGAGGACAGCAGAGGGTTCTTGAGCCTTGGGAGGCCTTCACAGAGGACACAATATGTTAGCTGAATCAGCTGTTGGCCAGAAGTGCAGCATGGCAAGGGTTCCCAGCAGAGGAACAGTGTGTACCTACACTGAGCTCATCTGAGTCTTTCACTAGGCTAGGAAATGTGTTCTTTTGTTTTTTCTTTTTCCTTTTCTTTTTGGCTTTCCTGATGAAGGATCAAACACAGGCCCTACATAGTGAAAGCACAGATTCCTTACAACTGGACCATCAGGGTATTCCTGGAAGGATGTTCTTATTCAAAAGCAAATCTGCCCATATTTTAGGAACCATTTCCCTTTCAGAGAGCGCTTTCCAGGTGGCTCAGTGGTAAATAATTTGCCTGTAATGTGGGAGATGAGGGTTGGATCCCTGGGTCAGGAAGATCCCCTGGAAGAGGGCATGGCAACCCACTCCAGTATTCTTGCCTGGGAAATCCCATGGACAGAGGACCCAAGCGGGCTATGGTTAACTGGGTCTCAAAGAATCTGACATGACTTAGCAACTGAGCACACACGTCCCTTTCAGAGATTTCACGTAACTTTTTTCTAGGTCTTTATTGTAAATAAAACCTACCAAGGAAAGATACAATATCAAGATCCACCTTTTTTAAGTTACAGTTGATTTACAAGGCTATCTTCATTTTAGATGTACAGAAAAGTGATTCAGTTATACATATATATCTATATATTCTTCTTTAGATGCTATTCCATTATATATTATTACAAGACTTTGAATATAGTTCCCTGTGCTTTACAGTAACTTCTTGTTGTTTATCTGTTTTATATATAGTAGTCTGTATCTGCTAAGCCCAAGATCCGAATTTATCCTTCTCCCTTACCCCTTTGGGAACCATAAGTCTGACTTCTATGTCTGTGAGTCTGTTTCTGTTTTGTAAATAATTTTATTCGTATCAAGATCTCCATCTTCAAGCACAGTCCATCTCAGAGATGGAAACATGGTCAGTCTCAAAGATAAGATTGCTTGCTTTTATTGGAATTTATGACTTGGGAGCAGCAGGAACTCCCTCAACAAATCAGACTGTAAATCTAGACGAGTGGCAGTGCTCAGAGGCAGAACTAGATTAGAAAACTGGAGACCAAGAGGGCAGGCCAGCCCTGCACAGTCTCGCTGAGACTCCAGGCCAAACATCAGGGTCATCCCAACAGGAAACAGTGCCCAGCGGCTTCTGCTCACTAACCCACCCTCATGGCCTCTGAGAACATAGAATTGCCCGCCCCACAGGGTTGTTCTTAAGATCCAACACACTGATGGGAGAAGATGCAGAGAGAACTACAAAGGCACCATGCAGTATTCCTGCCTTCAGCCTCCCCTGGGCCTGGCCTCCTTCACAAAGAATCTGACCCTCTCTCCTCAGGAAGCTTTCTCAAGGGAGGGAGCACCAACTCAACTTCACCAGCACCTCCCAACTTCCCTCTTCTCCAAACTCCACCAACAAAAGCCAAGGACAGAGACATGGGGCATCTTTTGAGGAACTTGCGCAGCCTCACCAGCCAGACCATGATCTTCTGGGGGCAGGGGCTGCCTCCCCAACTCCGCCCTGCCCTGGACATTTCCAGTGCTCCAACCTAGAACCAGTTTTTCTTCTATTAAGGGACTGACCTGCCTAAAGAGAGCTTCCTCCAAAGAAGAAGGATCTACATCTTCTCCAAAACTGTGACTCAAGAAATGCACCTCCAAGTATGTCCACCAGATGAAACCATCATTTAAGGCTTCATTTTGTGGGACTTCCCTGGCGGTCCAGTCATTAAGACTCCACCCTTCCAATGCAGGCGGCACAAGTTAGATCCCTCGCTGGGGAACTGAGATCTCGCATACCATGTGGTACAGCCAAAAGTTGTGTTTTTTTCTTAATTAAGATTTCATTTTGTAAAAAAGCAAAGGACTTCTCAGTTGAAAGAGTGACGGAGTTATTAGGTCCTGGGATAAAGAGGGCAGGAACTGGTAGTGACACGCTACTGCTGGACCATACTGTAGAAACAGTGACTGCTGCCATGGCAAATATGTTAGCGCCATGTATTGGCAAGAATGAAAAAGTGAAGTGACAGTTGCTCAGTCGTGTCTGACTCTTTGAGACCCATGGACTGTAGCCCTCCAGACTCCTCTGGTCATAGAATTCTCCAGGCAAGAAGACTGGAATGGGTAGCCATTCCCTTCTCCAGGGGAATCTTCCCAACCCAGGGATGGAAACTGGGTCTCCTGCAGTGTAAGTAGATTCTTTACCATCTGAGACACTAGGGAAGCCCACTGGCAAGAATAAACAATATACAAAGGAACCATTCTTTACCAACAGCAATTCAGAGAATAAGAACACAAACACATCATCTAAAGAGCACTGTGAGGTTTGCAAGGGACTCAGATCCCACTAACTGCCTCTTAGGCTACTGGGAGCCCAGAAACAAGGCCTTGCACATGGAACACAGGGCAACGCCAGACATCAGCTCTCAGATCCCATGACTCAGACCACAGACCCAAGTGTGACTGGATCCCAAGGATGGACCCCAGTGCCAAGGAGACTGGGGCTGTCTCAAATCCCTACCACACTACACCCTGACAGCCAGTCCCTCACTGGGGAAGCAAGCGGGAAAATCCATGGTTGGACAGTCATTCTGGTTAGTTCTTCAGAGGAAGTATATAATGCACCATGTCTGGAGCTTGAGCATAAATGCCTGGTGGTACATGACTGTGGAAATGGAATTTAGAAAGACCACTTCTCTAAGAAACTCAAAATCTTGAATGGGAACCAATCTATGCAGAAGGAGAGGGAGGTGAAGTGACACCCATGGCTGAGCTCATGTTAAGAGAGTTAACTTAGGCAGGTGGATAAGGAGTCCAAGCCTAAGCCCCCTTTAAGGAAGAGGTGAACATTCTTTCTTTTTCACATTCTTTTGCCTTAGACATGTAGGCCTCATAGGCAGCAGTATTTCTTGCTCAAGGACAAGCTTTTTTGAGCTCAGAATGTATGTTGTAGGAGAAGTCTGGGTAAAATTTCCACAGCCTTGAGCTCTGGGTTAACCCATTCCTTCTGGCTAATCTCACGCTGATGTCATCCCAGGATGTATGTTATGGGAAAGGGTCTGGGCAAAATTTTCACAACCTTGAAGTATTTTTTTCTATTCTCAGCAGCTAGCAGAAAAATATATAAAGACCTGCTTAAACTAACAAGGTGGGTAATCTTTCTACCCCTTTCTGATGTCTATGTCAGAAGCTTTATCTGTCACTATCACTTTAATAACATTTCTACTACACAAAGCTCAGTGAGACCGTCTTTGGTCCCTGAGTTAAATCTTCTCCTTCAGAGACCACAGATCCGGTGGAACACCATAAGCTTTCATCTATTATCTCGGCAACTCACTGGGATCCCAAGACAAGGAATAGCTATCATCTTGGGAGCTAAGCGAAAGCTATCAATGTGTTTCTTCACACAAGGAATGGCTTTGCTGCCAGGAGTATAAAATAGGCATAACTTCAGATGAAAAAAAAAAAATCAGCCCATGATTACAGAGCAAACGCATAGAGGAATTTGCACTTGATTCTAGCTGTGTTAAAAGTCTTGGTGACCTTGAGTGTCCAATAGGATATGGTGGTCAATGTGAGACCCTGGAGATCTGAGTTGTAGCAGAGGATTTTGGACTGAGTTATTCGATGCATCAGTAACTGGCCATGTAAGGTTGGCTGTTGAGTAGTTAAATTGTGGCTACTATGACAAAGGAAGTGAACTTTTAATTTTACTTAATTTAAATTAATTTGAATTAAAGTTGAAAAGCTGATACTTGTTGCATCAGTTGAAAAACTTGAGCACCTGAATGTCCTTTTTCAACTCTAAATTTTATGGAACTGAAGGGCAGATCAAGCATGCCTTTTTGTCAAAAAATTATGTATTTATTTTTGGCTGTGCCAGGTCTTCATTCCTGCAGGGGCTTTTCTTTAGCTGTGGCAAGCTGGGGCTACTCTTCAGTGCTCTGAAGCTCACTGTCCCTTGGTTTCCTCACTTATAAATAGGGATGATACTGCCCGTGATGTAAAATCCTGAGGATTCAAAGTAAAATTACCAACAAGGCCTGGCTCATAGTGAACACTCTACGTTAGTTCTCTTCCCCTTACATCTGCATAGTAAGATCCCGCATGCCACCGGGTGACTACGGCCACGTGCCGCAATAAAGACCCAGCACAGCCATAAATAAAGGAAGAACGTTGAGAGAAGTTAAGTGAACTCCCTCAAAGTCACACCCTGGTAAGTGACAGTATGGGAATTCTAAGCCCAGTTCTTCTGGCTCTGGATCCAGGGCTTCCTCCACTAGCAGTGTGCCAGCCTCAGTCTCCAGATCCCTATATCCTACAGGCAGGTGAGGAGCCATGAAGCATAGGCCTCAGGGCTCCTCCCAGTCTCAAAGGCAAGACTCCGACTCTCCTTACTGCTCTGCTGTTTGCTTCCTTCTGCTTCTCTGGGCTCTTCCTTGTTTGGGAAATGGGCTCAGAAACCTACAGGGTTGGCCATCTCTCAGGGTGACTACGCAGTCAACACCCAATGATGTCCTTCTTCAGAATGACAGACGATTCTACAGATTAAGGAGAAAGCAACCAGCCACCCCTCAAATGAACAAGAGAAGACGGGGGTCCTAGAGAATGAGTTAGGGTTTGTCTTCTACCAAAAAAAGGACAAATGATCTCGCTTACTGAAAAGGGAGCCTCCATCAACCATCACCCTGAAAGTCAGATGGAATTCTACAGTGTGTCACAGCAATGAGGATGGTCCGTGGACAACCACACACAGCAACACGGGTGAGTCACAAAGGTAAAGCTGAGTGAAAGAAGACCAGCACCAAAGGGGCACACCGGGGGCCTGCACTGATGGGACATTCTAGGACAGTCAAACTAACTTACGCTCAAAATTTTTCAGGGCAAGGGTTATCCCTGGGGTGGAGACAAGGGCAGGACCGCAGGGCTTATGGTGAGCTGGAGCTCTTCTGTTTCCTGCCCTGGATAGGCAGCATGTGGCTTGTGTTTGTGAAAATTCATCAGTGCAATTTTCTGTAGAGTTATGCTACAGTGAAAACTTTATACAACTTTCTGGGCTGATGGAAATCTTCTTGATCTGGTGGTGAGTATATGCATCTGTCAAAACGCATTGAGTGGACACTTAGGTTGTGAGTATTTTATTGCTTATCTCTAAAAATGAAACATGAGGGAGGTCTAGTAAAAGAAAAAAAAAGTCTCAGAAACAAGTAATATAACATTTTTCTCCTAAATTTAAATAACTCTAACCTCACTAGCTTAACCTCAAGGTCTTGTAAGAGGAGGGGAGTCAGGCAGGGATGGACTGGGAGATTGGGGTTGGTATATGCAAACTATTACATATAGAATGGATGGACAACAATGGTAAACCATAATGGACAGGAATATATTAGATTGGCCAAAAAGTTCATTCCATAACATCTTATGGAAA
This sequence comes from Aepyceros melampus, assembly GCA_006408695.1. Classification (NCBI taxonomy): domain Eukaryota; kingdom Metazoa; phylum Chordata; class Mammalia; order Artiodactyla; family Bovidae; genus Aepyceros; species Aepyceros melampus. The sequence goes on along the minus strand of SJXQ01008243.1, from coordinate 57,459 downwards.
AACCTAAATGAATTTTTCAGCCAATCCAATAAAAATGAATGTGTGTATATATGTGTAATTGAGTCACCTTGCGGTACAGCAGAAATTAACATTCTAAGTCAATTATTCTTCAATTTTAAAAAGATCTTATAAGAAATTTAGTTTATGAATGTACATGAACCTCAAGAAGATGTCATGAAATCAACATGACATCTTAGTGCATAATTATAGTGCTTAAAATGTCTCTTAGACCTATCACCAGGAAAATGATGCTACACAGCTGACTGCAAAGATATCCTGCTCAAGCTAATAATATGTTACTTCCAAGCCTTTTCCCCTGCAACTGGAAGTACAAAAGGTTTTGGCTCAGGTAAAAATGCTCAGAAATTTCAAACTGGTAAAGTCAAAATCAAAGAACCTTTAAATCAAAGCACCTGTCTTTTTCAAAAGATTTGTATTAAATGCAGACAATAAAAAAATTATAATAATGGCTTTGGGGGTTTCCAAAACAATGCAAGAAAACACCCTCAGGTCACTGATACAATCAGTGGTCCCCATCTTGTCTATAGATCTTAACATGCCAAACAAACACTATATTTTAGCATCTGAGTATCTATTATACTATAAAATTTTAGCAAGGTAGTCTCTAAAAGTTTCACTATCAGGACTTCCCTGGTGGTCTAGTGGTTAAGAATCTGCCTTGCAATGCAGGGAACTCAGGTTTGACCCCTGGTCAGGGAACTAAGATTCCACATACAGAGGAGCAACTAAGCCTGTGCCCTGTAACTGCTGAGCCTGCACAAGACAAAGAGAGGCCCTGCACCACAGCGAACTCCAGTGCCATAGCTAAGACCCGACACAGTCAAATATTTTTTTAATTTTCATTTTCAATTCCAGAACACCATTTTCAGGCTGTTGAGAGAGTCAAAGAATGTATACTCGGTCCTTTCCAACTCTTTGGGACCCTGTGGACTATAGTCCACCAGGCTCCTCTGTCCATGGGATTTCCCAGGCAAGAATACTACAGTGGGTTGCTATTTCCTTCTCCAGGGGATCTCCCCAACCCAAGGATCAAACCCATGTTCTCCTGCCTTGCAGGTGGATTCTTTACCACTGCACCACCTGGGAAGCCCCTTTTAGGCTGTTGAATGTCCTTAAATCTTTAAATAACAGTTCAGTTTCAGCACTTCAAAATTTGTAGGCTGGGATGAATGGGTTTTATTCTGAGAACCAACATACAAGCCAACCACTGAGACTCTGCAAAACAAGAACACCTATTTCATGTTGCTAAATTTCCACTGGCCCCTAGAGGTATTTAACACACTTTAACTAACAGGGACTTCCCTGGTGGTCCAGTGGCTAAGACTCCCTGCTCCCAGTGCAGGGAGCCCAGGTTCAATCCCTGGTGAGGACACTAAGATCCCACATGCTTTGGGACATAGTTAAAAAGTTTAAAAGCAAAGACGTTCAAGTGTAAATGTCAGATATATTCATGGAATGAGTCACACATTCAGCAACACAGAAATGGGAAAATACAGGTTTTATAGGAAAGAAAATTTAGAATGCATTCTCTTTACAAAGGCTTCATTTCAGTAGCCTTTTATGCAACATGCTTTCCTGGGTTTTGGGGTTTCAATTTAGATCAGTCTCATCATTTATCATAGTTATGTTCTATAAAGTCAGTGTGAAGACTAAATTACCAAATACTCTTAGGGAAAATACAGGGTTAAGTTCTCATGTGCCTCTGGTCTTGTTATTTTGGGGAGGGCCTCACTGTGTGGCATGTAGGATCTTAGTTCCACAACCAGGTATCGAACCTGTGCCCCCTGCACTGGGAGCTCGGAGTCTTAACCACTAGGCCACTAGAAAAGTCACTATGGTCATATTTTCATCAACAAAACAATACATAAACCTTGTCAAGTGTGCTTCTGTTGAAAAGTACCTTATTTAATATATTTTGTTGATTCACAAACACTGAACTCACAGCCAACAACACTGTAACTCATGCTTGATTGAAGCTCATCTAACACATGTATTTTCTCCCTAAGACACATCACTACCTTCTTGTGTTTAAAAACACTAGACAGCACTTCAGCGCTAAGCCTGAATTTATTTTAAACAGTCAAATCACCTCTAAAAAGCATAAAAATGCACACACACAAAAAAGTGGCACTCAGTAAACCACAAAAAGTCCACTTGTTTACTTGTTTCTAGTTTGAAATGACAAGACACAGCATTGCCTTACTGGACTTCAGCTGGGAGCATGTGCATCAGACCACTCAAACTTTTCACAGTTCTGGGCAGGTCTCCATGTGATTATACATGCATGGAGAGTATACTATACTGTAGCAACTGTATATTGTATACAGTATACTCTATACTATACTATATATATATATATATAATATATATATATACTATACTATACCTCATGGACTGTAGCCCACCAGGCTCCTTTGTCCATGGGATTCTCCAGGCAAGAATACTGGAGGATCTCCCTGACCAAGGGATCAAATCCAGGTCTCCAGCATTGCAGATTCTTTACCATCTGAGCCACCAGGGAAGCCCACAAATGATGAGTATCGACCATATTTGCATTTCTGTGTGGCTGTTTCAGCGGCAGCAGTCTAGCCTCAAGTAAAAAACTTACACAGAACCTCAAATGTAAGAGTGATGAGGGTGGAGCTGGCTGGGGCAGGGGCCCTACTCTCACAGCATGCAGCCTGCTCTTTACCACCTGTGCCTCTGCCATCTTTACAAAAACACCATCTGACCACTCAGATGAGGGCAGAGGCAGATAGGAAAACATATGGGCTGGGGGTGGCATAACAAGGGGGGCCAGTCAGTGGCCCACAACCCTCCACATTGTCTAAGCAGCCCAAGCAGGGCTGGCCACAGGGGAACAGGCCTGGTGCCCCAGAAGGGACTTCTCCACGGAGACCAGAAATCCTGATGTTAAATAAAATCTTCCAGTTGGAAAACAAGGTCTCAATTTTCTCAGACTCTAAGCACACCAGATAGCACTCATCTCACAGCCCTCCAGGCTATAAACTTTTTTTTTTTTAATTTGGCTGCACCAGGTCTTAGTTGCAACACGAAGGGTCTTCATTGCAAGTGTGGGATCTTTAGTTGCAGAATATGAGATCTAGTTCCCTGACCTGGGATCGAACCCGTGTCCCCTGCATCAGAAGGTGAATTCTTAACCACTGGACCATCAAGGAAGTCCTGTTCAACTTTATTTTCTCATCTTTTCCAATGGTGATAATATTAATTGCCCTATCATTCTTTTGTCAGAAGCAAATAGAACAGCACTTCATAGAAAACACTTCATAAATACTATGCAGATGTAAGGGGAAGAAAACTAATATACAGTGCCCACTATGAGCCAGGCCTGCTGATAATCTTGCACTGAATCCTCAGGACTTCACAACATAGGCAGTATCATCCCTATTTTATAGGTGAGGAAACTGAACATCCTAGCTCAGTTGGGAGCATGGAGTCTTAGCTACTAGACCACCAGGGAAGTCCCAACCTTGTTTTTTAAAGTATTCAAATTATAATTCTGCTCACACACCTATTTTTTTCAAGAATGTACTAATTGAACAAAAGAAGTCTAAATTCTACTTCTGACTCAGCCACCCCACTGAAATTTGTTTTGTTTTGTTTTGTTTGTGGGGGGGGGCAGCTGTGTGGCTTATGGGATCTTAGTTCCCTGACTAGGGGTCAAACCTGAGATTTCACTGAGGTGAAATCTCGGAGTCCTAACCACTGAACTGCCAAGAAATTCTCCCCACTGAAATTTTTTAAAGCCACTTCATTTCTCTACAACTTAGTTTCCTCATCAGTGAATGTCAGTTAGTAACCTTTATCATGCTGTGCTGTCCTTAGGTGCTCAGTCATGTCTGACTCTTTGTGACCCCATGGACTATAGCCCACCACGCTCCTCTGTCCACGAGATTCTCCAGGCAGGAATACTGGAGTGGGTTGCCATGCCCTCCTCCAGAACCTTTATCATAGGTAATAGTAATAAACAAGTTAAGCAATTAACAGTTAAATGATTGAACAAATGAGAGACAGACTACATTTTTCAAATAATTTTTAAAACCTGTTAATGATCGAATTAGGAGATGAACTGTGTACAGGGTCTCCAGTCAGTACTCAAGAATCTTAGGGAGTATTGAGAGCCCCCAGGGTTTAAATACTACTTCAAAAAGCCAAATGGAAACTCTAAGCCTACCGGAAAATGGTTGCCAAGGCTAATTAAGCAGTGAAATATCTCACTGTTGCTTAGAATTAGATCAAGCTGGTAGAAAAACACAGCTTAGATGGTAATCAAAAGCTGAGGTTGACAGTTATGGCTCTGGTTAATCTTAAATGGGTAACAAAGGGACTTCCCTTGCGGTCCAGTGGTTAAGAATCTGCCCTCAAATGCAGGGGACAAGAATTCGATTCCTGGTCAGGGAACTAAGATTCCACATGCCTCAGGGCAACTAATCCCCTGTGCACAATGAGACAGTCCGTGGACCACAAGGGAAGATCCTGCATGATGCAACAAAGATCCAAAAACTGCAACTGATTTGCTAGACATGGCCTTCCAAGCATAGATTTAGTTTGGTTTATCTGTTTATTGACTCCCTACTTTTGCATTCCAGTCCCCTATAATGAAAAGGACATCTTTTTTGGGTGTTAGTTCTAAAAGGTCTTGTATTTCAGTGTTGACCATCTGGTGATGTCCATGTGTAGAGTCTTCTCTTGTGTTGTTGGAAGAGAGTGTTTTCTATGACCAATGCGTTTTCTTGGCAAAACTCTATTAGTCTTTGCCCTGCTTCCTTCCATAGTCCAAGGCCAAATTTGCCTGTTACTCCAGGTGTTTCTTGACTTCCTACTTTTGCATTCAGTCTTCTATAATGAAAAGGACATATTTTCTGGGTGTTGGTTCTAAATGGTGTTAGTTCTTGTAGGTCTTCATAAAACCGTTCAATTTCAGCTTCTTCATCATTACTGGTTGGGGCATAGGCTTGGATTACCGTGATATTGAATGGTTTGCCTTGGAAACGAACAGAGATCATTCTGTCGTTTTTGAGATTGCATCCAAGTACTGCATTTCGGACTCTTTTGTTGACCATGATGGCTACTCCATTTCTTCTGAGGGATTCCTGCCCACAGTAGTAGATATAAGTCATCTGAGTTAAATTCACCCATTCCAGTCCATTTTAGTTCGCTGATTCCTAGAATGTCGACGTTCATTCTTGCCATCTCTTGTTTGACCACTTCCAATTTGCCTTGATTCATGGACCTGACATTCCAGGTTCCTATGCAATACTGCTCTTCACAGCATCAGACCTTGCTTCTATCACCAGTCACATCCACAACTGGGTATTGTTTTTGCTTTGGCTCCATCCCTTCATTCTTTTCAGGAGTTATTTCTCCACTGATCTCCAGTGGCATATTGGGCACCTACCGACTGGGGAGTTTCTCTTTTGGTATCCTATCATTTTGCCTTTTCATACTGTTCATGAGGTTCTCAAGGCAAGAATACTGAAGTGATTTGCCATTCCCCTCTCCAGTGGACCGCATTCTGTCAGACCTCTCCACCATGACCCTCCCTTCCTGGGTGGCCCCACAGGGCATGGCTTAGTTTCATTTAGTTAGACAAGTCTGTGGTCCGTGTAATCAGATTGGCTAGTTTTCTGTGAGTATGGTTTCAGTGTGTCTGCCCTCTGATGTCCTCTCACAACACCTACCGTCTTACTTGGGTTTCTCTTACCTTGGACGTGGGGTATCTCTTCATGGCTGCTCCAGCAAAGTGCAGCCACTGCTCCTTACCTTGGACAAGGGGTATCTCCTCACTGCCGCCTCTCCTGACCTTGAATGTGGAGTAGCTCCTCTTGGCCCTCCTGCGCCCACGCAGCCGCAGCTCTTTGCATGTGGGGTTGCTCCTCTCGGCTGCCGCCCCTGGCCTTGGACATGGAGTAGCTTGTCTCAGCCTAATGTATTCATTAGGTATTATTAAATGATTACTATGTCTTAAATAGAAAGCATTAATAAGTTTATAATTTACTAAGCATTTCTTAAGCTGTCAAACAAAATAGTGCGAACCAAGTTCTTTGAGAGTTCAAAAGAAATTACTTAAGGTAAGGTTTAATAGAGAAGCTGATGTATTAGGTAAACCCTTGAAAAAATTTATAGGCAGAGGTCAGAGCTACATGCCATTCAAAAAAAAAAAAAGAACTAGGAGCCAGTAGGGTCAAAAGAATAATTTGGATGGGTCACAGATTATATAACTACACTATTGGAAGACATGGCTCTGAAGGTTTTGGGAATTTGTCAATGAAGGGAAGAGAGAGATGGGAGAATGTCTTGAATAGATCTCAAGGTCAAGGGCTAGTGATGTTAAGAGGACACAGGAAGAGAAAGGCAATACTGATACTGTCTCAAAGAAGATATAAGATTATTGGAGTGATTAAGTTTCCAGATAGAAGTGCTGCTCTGAACAGAGAGGGGGTGGATTGTTCTTTTGATATATCAATAAAGGAGGAAATGGAATCAGGGACATATTGCCGTGAAACTGACAGAAGTTGTGACAGCTATAGTCAAAGCCTCAATATTCTGAGTAAACTGAAAGCAAAGTTATGTGCCTAATAATGAGGCTGTGAGCAAAAGCCAGAAGTCTGTTGGCAGTCTGTTCAGAAGGCAGCTAATGAAAAGTGTTAGGAAGAGGTTGGCTGACTTCATCTGGCATCAATAGTAATACTTTATATTTTTGCAACATTTCTTTTTATTTCATGGCTTAAAACCCAGTCTTGCAGTTCCAAATTTAGAGCTCTTTCACTTACATAATGGTAGCTCTAAAGAAATAATTCAATGTCAACTTTTTTTTTTTTTCCCCAGAGCATTTGGAGCTAAGAAAGAGGTAATAAGATGTTGTATTGTCTGCTTAGGGTGCCATAACAAGATGCCATAGGCTAGGTGGCTTAACGACAGAAGTTTATTTCCCACAGTTTTGCAGACTGAAGTCCCAGATCAAGAACCAGTAGGGTTTGTTTTCTGGTGAGGGCTCTATTCCTGACTTACAGATGACCACTTCTCATTCTGTCCCCATATGGCTATTCTTCTGAGCATGTGCAAGAAAGAGAGAAGAGATCTCTTCTTTTTTATTGTGCCCCTCCTACCATCTTGTTGTGGCTTCTCCTTCGGATGTGGAGTATTTTTTGTTTTGGTGGGTTTCCAGTGTCCTGTCAATGATTATTAAACAGCTAGTTGCAATGTTGGTGCTCTCACAGAAGGAGAAGAGTTCATGTCCTTTACTCTGCATCTTGAACCAATCTCTCTTCCTCTTTGTATAAGGCCACAGTCTTATCAGATCATGTTCCCACCTTTAGAAGCTCATTTCAATTTAGCTCCTAAAGATCCTACTTTCATATACGGTAACACTGGGTATTAGGGCTTCAACATATTAATTTGAGGGGTGGTAGACACAATTCAGTCCACCATAGATACGCATGGTGTTAGGAATTGGTAAAGTGAACATTTTCAAGGCTCTAAGGAATCCAGGAATTCAAAAGCAATTCTAGCCTTGTTGATGTGAATGCATGTGCTAGATAGAACAGCAAATAAATCTAAGAGAAAGTAAACCACAGAGCAGAATAGGATTGTAAGAGGAAAGGGGACTAGGATTTGAAAGCAGTGTTAAGGTTGTATGAGAGGCCCTAGAAGACAGGAACAGCTAACGGGAAGCCAGACCAAACTTTGGAGTTGTATTAAATGAATGGTGTGACTCTCAAGAGGCTATGAACTTTTCTAGTGGTTAGGTACCTGGGTTCTAGAGTCAGAATGCCATGGTGTGTATTTTGGTGCTGTGATTTTGGATAATTAGTGTACCTAAGGCTCAGCTTTCATTCCTATAGAAGGAAATTATAATATTACCTACTATATTATAGGTAATATTATAGGTATTACCTACTATATATTACCTATAGGTTTGTCAGGAAAGATGAAATAAAATAATGCATGGAAAAATGCTTCGCCTACACCTGACTCATCGTAACCCTTAATGGAAGTTAATCATTGTTACAATTTGGCCTCGTTACCTGACTCAGGCAGGATCAAAGGTAGCTGCTACTTGCACGGCTAGCCAGTGCCAGAAACTGCATAAATATTTAGGATAGGCAATCACTCTATTTCCTGAATTCTTTCCTTTGCTAAGAAAATATAAAATTCAACTGCCTGCTCATCGACAAAGCTTTCCCTTTACTACCACTAAAGTTGTCTGCTTAAAAGATCCAGCTTGGATTACACCCAGAGAGACTCACATCCTAAGATTTTCCTCCTCTCCTGGGGTTCTAGTCCTCGGGTTTCCTGTGATAGCTGGTCAGTTAAACACAGCAAGAGGCCTTCAGAGAAACTTTTACCCCTTTAATAATATGCATTATTTTGTATTTTTAATATTTTATTTTGATAGGAACGCTTAACATGAGATTTACTCTCTTTAAATTATTAGTCAACAAGCATAAGATTTAAGTTAAGATAAATATGTTCTAGAGAGCTGCTGTACAACATTATACCTATGGTCAACAATACTGTGTTTTCCACTTAAACGCTCATGATCATTCTTGAATTCTAAATTTGTTCAGTTAATCACCTTGAACTGAATTTGAATCTTTCTATACATGGACGTAAAGCATAAAATAACAAATTGGGGTAAAATTAATTTTTTCTAATAAATAAATTTTAACCTTTTTCCTATTGTAAGCCAGTAGATCAATTTATTAATTGCATTCCAATGGATCAATGAACACTGGTAAATGTAGTAATTAACTGGACCTGGTTCATCAGCAAAATGAAAACCTAAACCTTCATCTCTAATGCAGAGAGGACCACAGTCCCTCCTTTCATGCCATGGATCTCTGTGTATTTTGGTTTTGTTTTTAATTTGATTTTTCACTCTGAACGTTTCTAAATATTTTCAAAAATAAAGTGAATAGTATAACAGTCCCCCATTTATTCATTATCTGATTTGAAGAATTACTAATATTTTGCTATTCTTGTTTTATCTATGGCCACCTCTTCATGAAAGAATATTTTTTAATACCACACACTGTTAAGAAGCACAAAAGAAGCTTTAAAAGAATATTTATTGTTGGATCTCTTAACCTGAGTCTTATTCTTGTTCAATGTGTTTCAGAGTAACTAAACCTAATGTTCTTTCCAATGGACAAATTAATGGCATGATTCCAGTTCTTTATTCAATGACAACATGAAAGACAGGATTAACTTAAGTAGACTCTTCACCATTTAATGAGACTGCTTGAAAACTGAAAGGATTTTTTCAGCTTGTACATATTATATTCAATTCAACTGTGCTCAATCACTTTTTGAAGTGAATAAAACAGTCTATAGATTATATACAGCTGCTTAATCTTTTTTAAAATGTGACATATTGGAATAGAATCCATGTTCTCTTTCAAGGAAATGAGTAAAGGAGAATACTACTCATTTGCACCTGTGAAAGCTAAGAAATTCTCAGTTTTACCTCTAGAAATGTGATCACAAAGCTACTAGCATTTTTCCCTAGGGTTATACTCGTGTATTTGCAATAGCTATAGCTACATTGATTTTGCATGAGTCTACACAGAAGAGATAGTTCATTAAGTATATTCTCAAGTTATGTTATCACTGTTCCACTGTTGAAAATTGTGATTTTTCTCTTCTCTGCTCTCACTCACCTGCAAGTTTTGGCCTAGAATTCTCATCATAAAACTATTATGAGATAAAGAGAAAGTTATTCATAGACCATTTAATAGTATCTTCTTTTCCATCACCAATTCAAAGTAAGTGTTAGGAAACATGGCTAGAACCACCACAAACTGTTGCTTCTTGGTTTCATGGAGTACAGTGAAAAGAAGAATAGTAGGTGTCAACAAGTAAACCATTTTCCTGTTTTTACTCTGTACTAGGCAGTTTGCCCATTTTATCTGTTTATTTATTTTTAATTTTTATTTTTTGTGAGGGTCAGGGGAATCTAGCAGACAATACATAAGTGTTCTTCTTAAAACAAACAAAAAAGGGTTTAGGTTTGCAAGGAAGGATAATTAGGCAGGGTGAGGAGTGGAGTACAAGATAGCTTCAATTAAGGGTGTCATTAAAACTGAAAAAAACTAACATTTAGTATTGTGGTATACTTTTTCATGTTAATGCATCACCTAGGATAATGTGCTTATGTGCATGCATCAGGGTTGTTTGGAGTTTTTTTTGTTTGGTTGGTTTTTCTCTCTTTTTTTTTTTTTTCTGCAAAAAGCTTTATTGTTTGCATTTGGCCCAAGGCTGAGGAGAAGGCTCTAGAGTGATTAAAAAGCTGCCAAGGACTGCAGGAGGAGCTTCGGGGAGACGCTCTGATGCCACAGGGGCTCCTCAAAGGCCACCGGGCTTCTGCTACGATTTGTGCTTGTTGTTCAGTCACTAAGCCGTGTCTGACTCTTTTGCAGCCCCATAGATCATAGCCTGCCTGGGCTATCTAGCCATGGCATTCTCCAGGCAAGAAGACTAGAGTGGGTTGTCATTTCCTTCTCCAGGGGATCTTCTCCACCCAGAAATCGAACCTCTATCTCTTGCATTGCAGACTGATTCTTTACCACCGAGCCACCTGGGAAGCCCAGTTTGGGTTTGAGGTTGAGCCTTTCGAAGAGGTACCCACCCAACCCCACTTGGGGGCCACCCAGCCTGCAGAGGTTGGTCAGGTGGTCACCATCTCCTTGATGAATTTCAGCTGCTCCTCCTGAGGGCGGCTCTCATGGAAGCCACAGAGGTACGTCTCCGCACACAGAACCCCGGCCGGCAATGTAGGCCCACACGGCCCTGGTTCAGGTTTTTCTCCATGAAAATGAAGGCTTTCCCAACGTCCTGGGTTTGATCCTGCTCATGTTGGGACACCTTCTGCTTGTCTTGGAAGAGAGTGAGGTCACCTCGCTGGTTTTGCACTTTTCAAGAAATGCTCTTGGAGCCCTCGTGCTCCTCCTCGGCCAGTTAGCAGAAAAAGTGGCCTACATCCTCTTGAACCACACCATCGAGGTGGAAATAGAAGCGCGGAGAGAGGTAGGTGTGAGATGCTGCCGATGCGTGTTGACTAGGGGATGGGCGAGAGCCTCCACCTCGGGGGAGTGCTTCTAACGAATCTGGGACCTCGTGGCGGATGGGTAATAAGCTAAGCTCAAAACATGGTGTTGGCTGGTTCCAGTAGCCAAGGATAGCTGAGTGGCTCAGTCCACAGGTTCAGTTCAGTCGCTCAGTCGTGTCCAACCCTTTGTGACCCCATGGACTGCAGCACGCCAGGCCTCCCTGTCCATCACCAATTCCCGGAGCTTGCTCAGACTCATGTTCATTGAGTCAGTGATGCATCCAACCACCTCATCCTCTGTCGTGGATGAAAGCTTGGGCAAGGGGCGTCCCTGAGTCTGTTTCGTCCAAACACTGTTGAAGCAAGAGACAGATCTGTGGGACTGCCCAGCACGCTGGGCAGCTCTGTTGTGATGTCCAATTTGAAATGGGAAAACTAGAATAGTCATTGAGTAGAAACCAAACAAGGAGGGAAATGTGGGCAAGAGGAGAGCAGAAGCAGAAGAGATGCTTCTAAATCCTGCAGTTTGTAATTGCTCAGAAGATAGGTCCAAATTTGAGCCTCTAAAATAATTTTCTCCATCCTCTTTTCCTGTCCCCCAACCACCCAACCTTTCCATTCCAGAAATAGTGTCAGATGTTAATAAACACACACACACATACTTTTCCATAGTGGCTGCACCAATTTATATTCCTACCAACGCAAAGTTTCCCATTTTTTCACATTCTCACCAGCACATTCTCACTCCACATTCTCTTGTCTTTCTGATAATTGCCATTCTAACAGGCATGAAGTGATATCTCCTGGTGCTTTTGATTTGCATTTCCCTAATGATTAATGTGGAGAAGGCGATGGCACCCCACTCCAGTACTCTTGCCTGGAAAATCCCATGGACAGAGGAGCCTGGTAGGCTGTGGTCCATGGGGTCGCAAAGAGTTGGACACGACTGAGTGACTTCCCTTTCACTTTTCACTTTCATGCATTGGAGGAGGAAATGGCAACGCACTCCAGTGATCTTGCCTGGAGAATCCCAGGGACGGGGGAGCCTGGTGGGCTGCTGTCCATGGGTTCGCACAGAGTCGGACATGACTGAAGTGACTTAGCAGCAGCAGCAGATTAATGATATTGAGTGCCTTTTTAGGTACTTATTTGTATGTCTTCTTTGGGAAAATGTCTATTCATGTTCTTGGCTCATTTTTAATATTGGTTTTCTTGTATTGTAAGAATTAAGAATTGCTTAAGTATTTTGGATATTAGCTCCTTAAAAGACATATAGTTTGCAAATATTTTTTCCCATTCAGAGGCTGGCTTTTCATTTTGTTGAATTTTTCCTTTGCAGGGAAGAAGTTTTTTAGCTTAAGTAGTTCTTCATTACTTTTGTTTTTGTTGCTTATGCTTGAAGTGTTACAGCCAAAAAACATCCCCAAAACCACTGTCAAAAAAAGAGCTTGGTATTGGGGAGGTTTTTGACTATGAAATATATTTGAAGTTAATTTTTTTAGTAGTATAAATTAGGGGTCCAAATCCATTGTTTTGCATTTGAATATCCATTTTTCCCAAAACCATTTGTTGAAGAGACTGTCCTTTCTCCACTGTGTATTATTCTTAACTGCTTTGTCAAATACTAGTTGAATGTATACATATGGGTTTATTTCTGGGCTCTCAATTCTTTCCTATTGGTATATGTGTCTGTTTTGATGCCAGTGCCATACAGTTTTGACTATTATAATTTTGTATTCAATAACTTTATATTGCAATGTAATATAGTTTGAAGTATGATGCCTCCAGTTTGTTTTTGTTTTTGCTTTATTCAATGTCTTTGTAGTTCCATATGAATTTTAGGATTGTTTTCTCTATTTTCATGAAAAATAACATAGGAATGTTGATAGGGATTATACTGAATCTATACATGGCTTTCGGTAGTAGAGACATTCTAATAAAATTAAACTGTTCGATTCATGAACATGGGATAACTTTCCATTTATCTATGTCTTTTTAAATTTATGTCATCAATATCTTCTGATTTTCAGTGTAAAGGTCTTTCCCTATCTTGGTTAAATGTATTTCTAAGTATATTATTCTTTTGGATGCTGTTAAAATGAGATTATTTTTATGTATTTCTTTTACAGATAGTTTATTTATAATGTATAGAAAGAGAACTGACTTCTGCATGTTGCTTTTATTTACTGAAACATTAAGAATTGGAAGGTTCTTAGCCATTATTTCTTTAATTAAGCTGTATGCCCCTTTCTCTGCCTCTCTCTCCTCTTTCTGAGACTCTAGTAGTGTGTAGATTTTTCTTTCAATGGTAATAATATCTTATATTCATACAAGATTTCATTCTTTTTTTTCTGTTATGAATAAATAGCTTCACCTAACCTGTCTTCAGGCTCAGACATTCTTTCTTCTGCTTGGCCAAGTTTAATTCTTCAGTCACTGTACCTAGGATTTCATTTTCTTTTAATTTTTATGCTTTCTGTTTCTTTGTTGAACTTTCACTTTGTTCATGCATTGCTTCCCTAATTTTGTCTCATTGTCTGTCTGTGTTTTAATTTACTGAGTTACTTTAGGAGGATTATTCTAAATTATTTGTCAGACAGTTCATAGATCTCCATTACTTTAGGGTCTGTTAAGTGAAAGTCATTCAGTCGTGTCTGACTCTTTGTGACCCAATGGACTATACAGTCCATGGAATTTTCCAGGCCAGAACACTGGAGTGGGTTCAGTTCAGTTCAGTCGCTCAGTCATGTCCGACTCTTTGTGACCCCATGAATCACAGCACGCCAGGCCTCCCTGTCTATCACCAACTCCCGGAGTTCACTCATACTCACATCCATCGAGTCAGTGATGCCATCCAGCCATCTCATCCTCTGGCGTCCCCTTCTTCTCCTGCCCCCAAGCCTTTCCCTTCTGCAGGGTATCTTCCGAACCTAGGAATCAAATGGGGGTCTCCTGCATTGCAGGCAGATTCTCTACCAACTGAGCTATCAGGGAAGCCCTTAGGGTCTATTAGTTTCCTTTGGTGATATCATGTGTACCTGATTCTTCATGATCATTTTTACTTGCATTACTATTTGCATATTTAAAGAAGTACTCCCCTCTTCCTTCCAACCTGATTCAGCTGATGGTGGAATTACTGACTTGCTCCCTACCCTGGTGGGACATAGGATGTACTATGGAGCTGCTTGATTTCCCTGGCCAGGCTTCCTGGTTAGAAAGGGCTGGAGCATATCTTTAGCAGTTTGGCAGGGCCAAAGACTTGCTTCCTAAGTTCAGCCTGTAGAGGTGCTGTGGTGTTGCCTGGAATCTCTGGCCAGACTTCCCGGTTTGCCAGGGCTAAAGGCTTGGAGAAGGAACTGGCAACCCACTCCAGTACTCTTGCCTGGAGAATCCCATGGACAGAGGAGCTTGGTGGGCTACAGTCCACGGGGTCGCAAAGAGTCGGACATGACTGAGCGACTTCACGATGAAAGGCTATGCTTAATGGTTGGCCTGGGCCATTGTCTTGCTTTCTTGTCCACTGTCTCTAGACTGTGCTTTCTGAATAAAACAAGCTGTCAACTGTGGATCCAAACAAGGCTGACCTGGTAACCATCTTCCCTGGCCAGATGGGGCCACCAGTTTCATTCTGCAGAAGAGTGGACACACCAGTTGGGATTTGCAGTTGGGCACTACAGCAGCAGGAATGTGGTCTTCCAAGATCCATAAGCACATTGCTGTGAGACCCATCCCGTTTCTTCTCTAGCTGATTTCCCACTGATAAATATAAGGCAGTATATAAGTGTGTCTCCCTGAAAGCACCCCAGAATGCTGGAGAAGCTGCATGTCTACCTTGAGCTCTTCTCTTCCCAATGGAGGAACTGTATATCCAGAGGGATCCCCTTCAGGGTAGTGCTGCACCAACCTGGGGGAAGGGTCTTGCAATCAGAGTGAAACCACTTATTTTACCTTCTATCAGGTTTTTTTCTTTTCCTCTCTCTCTCTCTCTCTCTCTCTTTTTTTTTTCCCCTTGGTCCAATGGGGAGCTTTAACCTCACCCCTGGGTTTTGAGATCTTCACAGAGGTGTTTTATTTATGAATAGTTGCTAGCTACTCTTTCTGTGAAGGTGGATTAAGTTGAGAATCACCTATTTTGCCTCTTACTAACATCACTCTGGGCAATAGCTTTTATAATAAGACAGGTTGATGTTATGTTGCAATAGCTGGCAAGTGTGTGTTATGAAGAATACTGGGTATAGAGAGGTTGGTGGGCTATTGGGGGAGAAAAGGAGAAACAAGAAGTTGAATCACTCTTCAGTCATAGTTAACATTGAAAAATAATTCTTGTCTTTTTAAATTCAAGGATTTTATAGGTCAGCATTGACTTGGACTTTGATATTTCCATCACATAAGTCTACTGAGATGAGACTGTTGATCTACTGAAATCAACTTTGTTAACCTCTGAAAATGAGATTCCAGAAAGTCCTACCCTTACCAGAAAGCCCTCTGCATGTACACAAACAAGGGAAATTTTCCACAGCTCAAGTCAGTCAAACAATGCTCAGATGAAAGAGTGTATTTAAGGGCCTCAGTTAACAAGGCCTCCAGTTCCCCGGCCAGTGGGCATTCGGGTGTTGGCTTTGGCAGGCGGGTGCTGGGTGACACACAGAAGCAGCCTTAAGAGGCTGTTTCCCCTAACACCACTTCAAAGAAGTTTGGATTTTCAATTTATTTTTTAAAAGCAGATACACAGTAAACATTGGACTGTGAGTTTTATGCTAAATACATTTTGGTTTCACAACAGTTATCTCTTGCTGCCAGAATAGCCCTAAGGATTAAGATGGTTTACTCGGATCAAATGCCTAGGAGATTTATTATAGTGCAGGCTGTTTACTTATTCCCATTAAAATGCCGATTATGCTTATTTCTTTGCCTCTCTCTCTTCCACCTCCTGTCTTCCCTCCTCTATAGCCTATATTGTATTATTTTACTCTCCTGCTTTAAAATGAATCTACTTGGATTTTAATCCTTTATTAAAATTGAGGCCTTGAAAACTGACTTTATGCAGGCCAGGGAGTGGCAATGGTATATTAGGTAGCTCACTAAGGTCTTGAGAACACTAAGTCCCTGGTTAGCAACCCAGAGCAATTTAAAAAATGTATTTTCAGGGACTGTCTGATAACTGGAGATAAGGGTGTACATTTGGAATAATATGTTGTGAAGGATCACAAACACCCCATCGATAATCATCTACAGTTTGAAAACATGTAAGGGCAAAGATAATTTGCTGTTAGAATTTGATTTACTTGGATAAAAAGGAAGATTACCTATTTTATAACCAAATTCTGTGTAAAGCATTCAATAAGACAAGTGAGTTTATATACAATATATCAGCTCTCAAGAATAGACAGAGGCATCAGAAACCTTTATGATTTAAATAAGAAAGCTACAGCCCAGGAAATAATTCTAGAGGGCCTGATAATGCAATCACATTTACAAGAAAGCAATTAGTGAGTCCAGTAGGCTCTGTCTGATGTATCTTGGCAAATGTTTGCCATACCCTGCCAAATTCGTCTTGAATGCTCAGTGGCTATCACAGTACCTGGCATGGAGGAGATCTCCTGTGAGCTTTCGTGGGAGGAACAGATGAATATAGCTGACCTGCTACTCACGACGTGTGCAACTGCATTGCTATCATTGTGTGTGTGTGTGTGTGTGTGTGTGTGTGTGTGTGTGTGTTTTCCTGGTATTATGCTTGGAAAGATCTAGACCAGCTGGTGTCAAATTCAGTATGTATGAGAATCACCTGGAGGGCTCTTTACAACACAGATGGCAGAGCCCCAGAAGAATCAGACTTTCTGATTCAAGAGGTCTAGGATGCGTCTGAGAAGTTGCATTTCTGACATGCAAGGTGATACCGTGCTGCTGGTGCGTTTGAGAGCTGTGTAGCCCAGTAAGCGATGAAAGAGCATGTATGCACTTAAGGACAAAGAAGCACTCAACTCTGCTAATTAAAAAAAATGTGACCTGCATCTAATGGGCAGACAGAACAGCTCCTGTCTACTGCTAAGATTTCAATTATAGATGCAAAAAGGGGCATGCTTATTTTCTGTCTGATTGAGGCAGCCAAGATTCAATAGGGGGACATAGAAGAAAAACATGATGCAATAGCGAAAAATATAATTTTCACATCATAGAAATAACCTTGTAAAGACCCATTTTATTCCAAAGAATCTAAAATTTGGCTTTTCCTGAGAAGGGTTGGAATGTCATTTCTCTATACTCTCTCTTCTCTCTTCTCTTCTTTGTTGAGCCTAGTTTTTCAAGCTTAAAGTTGAAAATTAATTAAATTAAAAGACCCAAAAAAGCAGGACTTGAAGTCTTTAGTTGCCTGATAGCTCAGGTACCTTTTAACTTGAAAATTCTTAGAGTTCCGGTAAATTATTTAAATCCCTAGTGATAGGACAGAGAAGGAAACTGAGCTCTGAGAGGCAAAAGATAACAAAAAATAAGATGAATGCTACACATTGAGGCTTTGTCAGACTATCTGCTGAACTTTGCATGTATTATCTCATTCATTCCTGATAATGATCCTCTGAGATCAGCACCATTTCTCTCCCTGTGTCACATATGAGAAAGATCAGGTTAAGAGAATTTAAGTGAACTTACCCAAGGTCTCACTTCCAGTAGTTGTTGGGATCAAAACTTGATTCTTTCCTGATACCTAAGAATTTAAAATATGTTAAGTCAAGTTCCAAACAGGCATGGTAGAAGAACCCACACTAACAGCAATATGAAAAGTGCCAGCTGTTATCATAGCAAGTAGAGTATTAATACTAAAAAGCACTATGATATAGGTATTACTATCCTAGTTTTGTGTTTGAGAAAATTCGAGAAGGTAAGCAATCTTCTTGAGGTTGTATAGCTTGGCAAGATATGAACTAAAGACAAAGAATTCCAAGGTGTACCCTGTTTATATACCACCACCAAACTCTAATGTCAAGCAGTACCCTTCCTAGACTATCTAATAGCAATCCACATATTAGATGCAAACTATTGCATTAATGTGGCTACAAAAGGTTGCATTAAGGTTCCACAAAAACAAACAAACAAAATCACTGATTCTGCATTGGCAGCAGAAGAATGCTGTGATAAACCATGCATGTGTCCTCAGTCACTCAGTTCAGTTCAGTTCAGTCGCTCAGTCGTGTCCGACTCTTTGTGACCCCATGAATCGCAGCACGCCAGACCTCTCTGTCCATCACCAACTCCCCGAGTTCACTCAGACTCATGCCATCGAGTCAGTGATGCCATCCAGCCATCTCATCCTCTGTAGTCCCCTTCTCCTCCTGCCCCCAATCCCTCCCAGCATCACAGCCTTTTCCAATGAATCAACTTTTCGCATGAGGTGGCCAAAGTACTGGAGCTTCAGCTTTAGCATCCTTCCTTCCAAAAACTCCCAGGGTTGATCTCCTTCAGAATGGACTGGTTGGATCTCCTTGCAGTCCAAGGGACTCTCAAGAGTCTTCTCCAACACCACAGTTCAAAAGCATCAATTCTTCGGTGCTCAGCCTTCTTCACAGTCCAACTCTCACATCCATACATGACTACTGGAGAAACCATAGCCTTGACTAGATGGACCTTAGTCCGCAAAGTAACGTCTCTGCTTTTGAATATGCTGTCTAGGTTGGTCATAACTTTCCTTCCAAGGACTAAGCGTCTTTTAATTTCATGGCTGCAGTCACCATCTGCAGTGATTTTGGAGCCCCCCAAAATAAAGTCTGACACTATTTCCACTGTTTACCCATCTATTTCCCATGAAGTGGTGGAACCAGATGCCATGATCTTCGTTTTCTGAATGTTGAACTTTACACCAACTTTTTCACTCTCCTCTTTCACTTTCAACAAGAGGCTTTTTAGTTCCTCTTCACTTTCTGCCATAAGGGTGGTGTCATCTGCATATCTGAGCTTATTGATATTTCTCCTGGCAGTCTTGATTCCAGCTTGTGTTTCTTCCAGCCCAGTGTTTCTCATGATGTACTCTGCATAGAAGTTAAACAAGCAGGGTGACAATATACAGCCTTGATGTGCTCCTTTTCCTATTTGGAACCAGTCTGTTGTTCCATGTCTAGTTCTAACTGTTGCTTCCTGACCTGCATACAGATTTCTCAAGAGGCAGGTCAGGTGGTCTTGTATTCCCATCTCTTTCAGAATTTTCCAGTTTATTGTGATCCACAGAGTCAAAGGCTTTGGCATAGTCAATAAAGCAGAAATAGATGTATTTCTGGAACTCTCTTGCTTTTTCCGTGATCCAGTGTATGTTGGCAATTTGATCTCTGGTTCGTCTGCCTTTTCTAAAATCAGCTTGAACATCAGGAAGTTCATGATTCATGTATTGCTGAAGTCTGGCTTGGAGAATTTTGAGCATTACTTTACTAGCATGTGAGATGAGTGCAATTGTGTGGCAGTCACTCAGCATGTCCAACTCTTTGCAGCCCCATAGACTATAGCCCATCAGACTCCTCTGTCCATGGAATTTTCCAGTCAAGAATATTGGAGTGGGTTGACATTTCCTGCTCCAGGGAATCTTCCGACCCAGAGATTGAAGACGTGTCTTTTGTGTCTCTTGCATTGGCAAGCAGATTCTTTACCACTGTGCCACCACCTTATACATATTGTCAAATTTTATGTCCATATCCAAAAGTTTACTGGGTCCAAGGGTATGTTGGTTTAGATTCTCATTTGTATCAGAGCAGTACACATGTGTAGTCTAATAGGATAGTAGCTTTATAACAAATAACATTCCCTGCTCCCATTTCCCTCCCCTCGACCCTCATCCTGCTTGCCAAAGGCAGCCAGTTCTAAGCTTTTCTATCCCATCTGGTATTTACCTCCATATTTCTATAACATGTAGCTAGCTATCTTTCGATTCACTAATTTAAAACATCATTCACTGACTTCCTAATGTAGAACATTAGAATTTTTCTAATATACACTCACTAACTCTACTTCATTCTTTCAAACTAGTTATACATTTTAATTGTCATTTGTTGCTTTCTTGATTACAACTATATAAAAACAGTTCTCTGTTGAGTAGTGTATTACAATTACTTTTGTTTTCCTATATAAACTTCTCGTACAATGTCTGTCTTTTTCTAGAACTGATCATCTGTTTTTTCCCATTTACTTGGATACATTTGAACCTATGGCCAAACTTCTTAGTTCCATTAGTAGCTTTGGAAAATGATTAGCAGGATAAGACTTTACATCACCAAATCTGTCCAATCACCTAGTCATTGCCTTTTGTCACTCATGGAGCTGTCCCTCCTAGAGTTCTCCATGTTGTTGCTCCAACATGTACTGGTAGTTCTTTCAGTCACCTTTGTCATGGTTATCCTTTGTCATCAACTTGCTATTTTCTCACTCTCTCCTATGGTAGATTTCCTGTTTTCCTGGATTCTATATCTTTCTTCTCCTTATTGTATTCCCTTGTTAAATAGGCATATTCTTTACGAAATTCCTGCAAAAAGATGCATGGTGTATAAATTTTGAAATTTTGCATCTTTGGAAATTTCTTTATTCAAATTATTGATAGTTCTGGTTCAGTACAGAACTCTAGGAGGGGGGACTCTTTTTCCCTAAGAATTTTATTCCCCTGTGGTTTTCTGTGTGATTATGCTGCTATTGAGTAGACCAGTGCCATTTTAGTTCTGTGTCGTCTGTGTGTGACCTTGGTTTTTCAGAATCTTCTCTTTATTCTTGGTATTTGAAATGCCCTGATGACATGCTTTCGTGGCTGCTGCAGGGTCATCTATTTATGAACCTGACAATTTTTTCAGAGAAAGGAATAAAGATTGTATTCTCTAGGATTTATCAAAAGAAATCCCTTCTCCCTGTTTTGACCTGTGTTCCTATAATGCACATGCTCGTGGGAGAGAGAAAGAGATGCTACCTGTCCAAATAGTCTGAAAGGGAAAGTGTCAATTTCTTAGTTGTGTCCAGCACTTTGAGACCCCATGGCCTGTAGCTGGCCAGGCTCCTCTCTGTCCATGGAATTCTCCAGGCAAGAAAGCTGGTAGCCATTCCTTTCTCCAGAGGATCTTCCCCACCCAGGGACTGAACCCAAGTCTCCTGCAAATGGTTTACCTGTATTTAAGAAGCTAGTACACAAAGACAACTTGACTAAATATGATGTGATTTGTCTTTGCAAGGCATAATTTCTCCTACTCAGAGTCCTTATAATTTACTATGGAATATGTAAGCTGAAATTCCAATACTTTGGCCACCTCGTGTGAAGAGTTGACTCATGGGAAAAGATTCTGATGCTGGGAGGGATTGGGGGCAGGAGGAGAAGGGGATGACAGAGGATGAGATGGCTAGATGGCATCACTGACTCAAAGGACATGAGTTTGAGTAAACTCCGGGAGTTGGTGATGGACAGGGAGGCCGGGCATGCTGTAATTCATGGGGTCACAAAGAGTCGGACACAACAGAGCAACTGAACTGAACTGATGTGATAAATCCTAAACTCTAATAGAAGAGAGAATTCATTTTGCCCTAGTAGGAAAAGTGTGACAGTACTTCATGGGAAGATGAGGCGATTTCATACAGGAAGGTGGGAAGTATGCTAAGAATGAGGAGATGTTTGGTGAGTCAGGAATGTGAGGAGTGTAATAAAAGTAGGGAAGGAGGTTAGCATTTGAGGGGCTTTGAAGCCTGAATGCTGCTAAGTCACCTCAGTCGTGTCCGACTCTGTGCGACCCCACAGACGGCAGCCCACCAGGCTCCCCGGTGTGGTTAGTAGCAATAGAAGAGGTAGAAGATGCGTTCACTTATAGACAACAATATGTAAAAGGCATAAAGATGGGAAATTGAAAGGCACATCTGAGACCCACACACAGGCTGGGTCCTGGTTGATACATGGAGAAATGGGACATACATAAGTGACAATTTGGGATCAAAGCATGTCAAGCCTTGGATTCAAAGTCATTTGGTGAGCCGTGCTTAGTCGCTCAATTGTGTCTGACTCTTAGTGACCCCATGGACCGCAGCCTGTCAGGCTCCTCTGTCCATGGAATTTATTTCATTCATTTCTTCCCACTTACTAATTCATATTTACTGACCAACTACTGTGAACCAGCGTTTGTGCTGGGTTCTAGAGAGACACCTGAAAGAGACATGTCCCGGCTCACAAGCAATTAACTACCACATGTGAAGGCAACTAACATTATCCTGGTGTTTGTACCTAAGTTCTGTAAACGAAGTGTGAATGAGATGTATCAGGATCACAGAGAAAGGAGCATCTAGATTGCCTGGAGTGTACTGAAAAGGCCAGAAAGAGACAATAGCATCAAGAAGGAATCAAATGAACTGTACCAATTACTGAAGGTATGGACAGAGCCTTCCAGACAAGGAAAGTATACAGTCAAAGGCACAGAGATGAGAGAGAACGTGGCACATGTATTCATTTATTCACTCATTGTACAGCTTTTTATTGAGCACTTACTGTGTACCAGCTACAGTATTAGCCGCGCTGGGAGAATACTGATCTTTCAATACAGAGCGTGATGTCCCTTCAGATTTAGCTTCATGAGAACAAGAATTATGTCTGTCTTATTCATTGTTGAGTCCAATATTTAATATTTGTTAAATACATGTAGAAGCATGGTAATGGATATCCACAGAAAAGAGGATAACTACAAGATGATCAAAAAGTCCGTGGGAGAGATGTATCGAGAATTATTGATCTATTATGTTTAATCAAAACTGGGAATATGGACAAAATTGTTCACACTTCACTGGAGGTATATATAAAAGAGTAGAGGGTAGGGACTTCCCTGGTGGCTCAGTGGTTAAGACTCCACGCTTCCAATGCAGGGGGTGGTGGTTCAATCCCTGGCCAGGAACTAAGATCCTGCAGGTCACACAGTGTGGCCAAAACATAGAATAAAATACAAGTGAAAGTGATTTTAAAATTTTAATTAAAATGTAGCAAGTAAAGAATGTAATACATGGAAATTCTAACCTTTCTGCAGAGAAGTGGGAGCATTCATTAAAAAAGAGCATTCATTTAAATTTAAAAAGTTCAAAACATTTTTAAAGATTAGGTGTTTATCATAGAGACAAGTTTTATTTATTTGTGATAAATTATAAATTTATTATAGATGTACCCCATCTATGCTCTGACTGATAACACTGAACCACTTGGGTTTGGAGAATTTGAAAAGTTTCTACTTCTGAAAACCACCATGGTCCTTTCCCATTGCCCATGTACATCTGATTCTATAAAGTCAACATCAAACCCACCTCTGATATTGGTATTTCCACTTTCCCTTTATTTAGTCAAAACATCTTAGCTTTATCCAGATTTGAACTCGGTTCATTCCTTCTCTTAGAAACTGATTTTAATGCTACTTCTTGGTTAAAAATAAACTTAGTCTCAACCGCTTAAGGAGCACTGCAAAGACAACCTTACTCATTACGGCGTTATGACACTAGGAAGGAGTGGCTATATAAAAACCAAGTAAACCACATTAGAATGTAACTACCAATGCTTCCCTGGTGCTCTGACAGTAAAGCGTCTGCCTGCAAAGCAGGAGACCCAGGTTTAAATCCTGGGTCAGGAAGATCTCCTGGAGAAGGAAATGGCAACCAACTCCAGTACTCTTGCCTGGAAAATCCCATGGACAGAGGAACCTGGTAGGCTACAGTCCATGGGGTCTCAAAAGAGTCGGACACGACTGAGCAACTTCACTTTCACTTCACTTTTCACCAATGCTTTAGGGAAAGGAGGAGCTTCAAAGAGGGAGAAATTTCTTCCATCAGGTACAGCACAGCAGTTCAAATAAGACCTGAAAAGTATTGTGAAATTCTAGGGATAAAGCAAGGCAAAGTTCTTACCCTCAGGAGACTCGCAGCCTTGTAAGGAAAACCACTCTCAACAGAGACTTACTTGGAGTTCCCTCAACATGCATGGCTCTTGGTGCATGGTGGATACCCAGTATGCATTTGTAAAATAATAAATGCACACGCCATGCATTCTCTCATTTCTGTTTCTTTGACTTGGGTTTGAAGGTCACTGATGGCCTAGGTTAGGAGAGTTCCCTGTGGTAATTGAGGCAGAAGTCCAATGTCAGGAACTGAGGACTTACCAAAAGGTGAGGAAGTAAAGACAATAAGCCAAGACAGTTTACACTGTTGCAGAAAGATCATATTTTTTAGAGAGAGATGATAGATTTTCCTGATGACAGCTTCTTGAAAATTACAATCAGATGGCCCAATGATTTTGCAATGAGGGAAAATTCTCCATATTTCTTCTACCTCAAAGAATATAAAAGATAAGTAGTCTGTTTGCTGGAACTCAGTAGTCTGAAATTCCTCAAGGACCAGGTTTTAATTATCATTGTATTCCCTGCAGTTCTTAGCTCAGAGCTTAGTGAATACTTAGGTGCTCATTGGATAAATTAACATATAAGAACACATAAATAATGTGATGGCTAATTCTTCTTATCCAGAGGATAACCAAAGGGAGAGGAGTAAGTAGGAAAATAACAGTAAAAGATGGAAATTGGAAAAAATATATCAATTGCTACATTTCATACTTAACCCTTTATGAAGATACATAAATTGTTGGTGATAAGTGACTGAATGAGCAAATGAATTAAGCATTAGGCAGAAAATAAAACATTCAGCACACCTAAACCATCTGAATTACTGGGCTATTTTAATGATCAAGGGGTCTTGTGGTGGTGTGCTTGTTTAGTAGTGTTAGTCGCTCAGTTGTGTCTGACTCTTTGTGACCCGATAGACTGTGACCCGCCAGGCTCCTCTATCCATGGGATTCTCCAGGCAAGAATACTGGAGTGGGTTGCCATTCTCTTCTCCATGAGATCTTCCTGACCCAGGGATCGAATCCAGGTCTCCTGCATTGCAGGCAGATTCTTTACTGTCTGAGCTACAGTCTACGTATATTTATCAGCATGTGGCTGATACTCATTTGCCAAGCATTTCAGAGGAAATTTAGCAGAACTGACTCTAAGCCATCTTTGAAGATAAAAACCACAAATACACCCAGAAGGAGAGGAAGCAGGTCAGTTTTCCTACCTTCCCTTCCCCAAAGGAAACTGACTGCCAAAGAGTGCCATCCCTACTGATTTTCATTATTCAGAGGCGAGTGGGGAACCTGGTGGTCTTCCCCTTGTCACCATTTGGCAGATGTTATCACTAACTGCAGCAATTGCTCCGTGGAGGCGGGAACAGATTGCCATGATTCCTTAACTTGAGTGGAAAGCAGGGCATGCATCGTGTCATCTGCCTTGCAGGTTGTTAAAGTGATTGGCGTTGTGGGTTACATCATTTTATGTTCCCTTTTTGTGGGTAAGAGTGTTTTGTTTTTGCAAACAAAAACAAGATCTTTTTGTTTGCAGCTTACAAGAGTGAGGTACTATTACTCACCTAGAATTCTTCTCTGAGCTCCTCCTCCTTAAAAAAATGACACCACCAGTCTCCCCATGCTACATCACCATTTTTGCTTTGCAGAAGAGAAAGTACTGAAATAAATAGCAAAAGAAGGGGATTCACCTTTTTTTTTCCTTTAAGGCAAAATCTACATATAGACTATAGCAAGTGACAGAAACTTCTTTACTATATCTTTTGTTCACCATAGCAGCCAGCACTCTACCCTGGGACCAGAACACAAGCAGCAAGCATCTAACTCTGTAAAGAATCCAAATCATCTGAGGAGTAGCAAGTATCTTTTTTCCTATACAAAGACCCATTTTATGGTCTAAAGTGCCTCTAAAGTTTTAGGTTGGTGTACATGGCAGTAATGGTAAAGAACTTGCCTGCCAATGCAGGAGACGTAAGAGATGCAGATTTGAGCCCTGAGTTGGGAAGATCCCCTAGAGAGGGGCATGGCAACCCACTCCAGTGTTTTGCCTGGAGAATCTCATGGACAGAGGAGACTAGAGAGCTATAGTGCATAGAGTCGCAAAGAGTAGGACACAGCTGAAGCAACTTAGCACATTCAGAAGGTCAGGCTATCCATTCTTAATTGAAATTACCTGTTAATTGGTAACTGGCCCACCCTTGCTTAGCTGAAGCATAGATCTGCATTCAGTGGTGATAATATCTAAGCTTGTGGCCCCCTCTTATTGATGTTCACTCTGCACCTTGGGCAGCCTGGGTGGAAAATGGACAAATCTAGACATTTGTATCTGTACTGGGCTACGTTCCCAAAGAGGCAGGATAGCTATTAATCCTACCTGAAATGTTTCCTGTCAGATTAAGATATCCAATTCTAGCTATCCCTGTCGATAGAGAACTTCTGGGAAATAACTCTTTGCAAAACAGGTTTAGTTACCCTATCCATGGCTTGGCAAGGGCAGAGTAACTGATCATTAAGAGAGAGTCTTCTGGAGTAATGACCGGAGAATTCCAAGCTGGGACACCGGGTCACTTTACTTTAGGGTGCCAGGGAAAGGAAAATGTAGAACAAAAATAAATGTCTGTAAGGATACTTTAGGAACTGGAAACAGAAAGGACAGCTGTTTGTATCCAGAGCAGTTTCCATCGAACTCTTGGACATTTCCAAGGGATTTTAAAAACAAAACCTACTTGAAGAAAATTATACACATAATTTTATTCTCCCTCTATTTGTACACAAATATATTTTATGTTTCACTTTTTATTCTGTATATAGTTTCAGGAAAATGGGAAATTATTTTTCCATAAATATTTACCTGTTCCTATTTTTACACGTACTTCTTTCCTCCAATAACTAAATCTGGTCACCATGCTGATGAGGGCAAGGAAGGAGGACAGAAGTATTAACAGGAAATTTTTATTTTTCTGAGAGTTGAGAGTCATGCATTCTGGCTGTCTTCCAAGTTGAGCAGAAGATATCTTACCTGAGATGAGGCAGAAGGCCAAGTACATGCTTACATTCTTTCTCTCATACTGTAGGAATTGCTTATTTTTAAGGTAGCTTGGGTATAGAATGCTCCCATAGGAATTTTAGTGCTTTTTACAATTTAAGTTCAACCTACTTTGTGGATTAAAAGTGGATTCCCTAAATGTTTCTGAAGGACAAGGATCACTTCTGTTTCTCTGATTTTCGCTGTTTCCAGTTTTCCTCCTCTGAAATAGTCTTAATGAGTTCCCATGTTTTCTCCGGGTAAACTTGTCCTCTTACCTCCTATTTGCCCTCTCCAATCCAACTTCTTTAAAAAATAAATGTGCTGTCAGAAACTATAGCTTTGCATCACTGGGGCCTCATTGCATTCCAGAGGCAATGACTGATTGCTACACTCTAATCCCAATTTGGGGCAACTCATTCTACAGTTTTATGACTTGGCGACAGTATCTCATGAATAACAATGAAAGAATAACCTATCACTGCAGACTCTCTCACAAAGTGGTGATATGTAAATGCAAAGATAATTGCCATTTAAAAATAAAAGCTTTTTTTTTTTTTTAAACCCCAATCAGTTGACAATAAAAACTAGTCAAAACATATGCATTCTTCTGCTGGCATTTTAAAAAGTTGGCTTCAGTTTTATTCATTCAAATAGGATTTGACCCTAGCATACTATTACTTAGAGAGTTTCACTGATCCATAGAGGAAACTAAAAGTAACAGGATTCCTACTTAAAATTGACCATATGCATTAGATGTAAAAAGATATCTTATGAGATGGGTACATACGCAATTAGAGATTCAAGGATCAATTGTGATTTTAATTACTCAGCAAATCAGGAACCTGATCTCAATTATCCAGACCATGTAGGCAGGGCTTAATTCTTATGGCAAAAATGTTCTGGGTAGTTGGAATAATTAGGAATCACAGATAATCCCAAGCCCTTATGGCAACAATTCATTAGCGTCTCCTTCCTTAGAGAAATGGTTTTATAAGAGCTACAAATCATTACTAAACTGTCTGGCTTATGTTTCCTCTCCTTTGATTATGCTGCCACAATCTCCGGGGAGGACCACGCAAAGCAGTGAAAAAAGCCCACAGCAAGGAAAGGAGAAAGGGACCAAATCTCAAGGAGAGGTCACAGATATCTCAGCAGGCTCCACTTACAGCATAGGGCTAGCGGTGGTGAACCCATCTGTCAGAAGAGCTGAACATAGGACTTATTCTGTTTCAAAGAACGTTGAACAGTTAACCTACAGAAGAAGGTGTGTGCAGAGCCAAGTGACAAGGGGCCCAGACCATGAACATGAATAATTTCTAGTTTGGTAACCGTAAAGAGGCAGTATGTTTCAGGAGTTCTTTTTTCCTTATTTTCTGCCTTCCATCAATTAGCCTCAGTAATACCAGCATGTTAAGATTCTCGGTTATACTTAAGCTGGGGAAAATTGCAGCACTCTTTCTCCTCATCGTTCGTTCTTTCTTTTTTTTTTTTAATCGGTATTTGTGCTAAATTGCCTCAGTCATATGAGGCATGAGACCGGTGTACTTCAGCCCTCCAGGCTTTTCTGTCCATGGGATTCTCCAGGCAAAAATACTGGAGTGGGTTGCCACTGCATGTCACCAGGGGATCTTTCCAACTCAGGGATCGAACCTGCATCTCTTAAGTCTCCTACATCGGCGGGCAGCTCCTTTCTCCCTAGTGCCAGCTGGCAAGCCTGATGCCTTATCAGTCACAACCTGGGCTGAGCTATAATCCATACAGAACAGGCTCCCAACTTGAGTCACTTCTGACTTCAGATTCACTGAGTTTCTTGAATCATCCTTCCTTTTATCTTCAAAATTTCACTTGTACAACATCAAGATAAATGTCTTCCAGGTGCTGTCTTCATGTTCTCCATTTCAGTAAGAATCTAGAAGACTCAAAGCCATCCTCATCATTCTCTGTATGTGTCTCTTTCCCTGTCCCTCTCCCTTTCTCTCTCTCTCTCAGCCGTGTGTCAAAATCTATGTTGTTTCTGTAGTCGGCAGTCACTTTCATCAGGATGTTACAACTACATTTCCCATAATGGAGAAATGAA
This sequence comes from Aepyceros melampus, assembly GCA_006408695.1. Classification (NCBI taxonomy): domain Eukaryota; kingdom Metazoa; phylum Chordata; class Mammalia; order Artiodactyla; family Bovidae; genus Aepyceros; species Aepyceros melampus. The sequence goes on along the minus strand of SJXQ01008243.1, from coordinate 28,394 downwards.
ACCCTGTTTAGTGATGCCAAGGAGGACATGGATTCACAGACAATGATGAGGAGGGGCTTTCCCCTCTCAGAGGCATTCTCTTTGGCCAACCACACAACTTGTAGAGAGCACATGTGAAAAAGTGACGGGGGAAGGGGTATAGATTCAACTACTGGGATACCCAGCTCATCAATCTAGACAATCAGTATGTAACAAACACCACAAGCCCATGGTTGATGTATTCTGAAATCTTATCAAAAAATAATGCCTGCCTTCCTTCCTTCCTTCCTACCTCCTCTCATTCCTTCTTTATCTTTTTTCTTGCACAAGTACTTCTTGAGTGCTATTTGAAACACTCTGAGCAGTGCTAATAAAATAGTAGAAAAAAATAAACTCAGACCTTGACCTGGAGCTTTCAATCCAATAGGAAAATTGCACAATTACAAAAGTCAAAACGAAAAAATAAAACTGGCACATCCAGATGTCAGCTGTAACCACTGTAGTCTAGGGTCTGAGTGGTCTAAAGTCTTCTTTAGTCAAGGACAACTTCCCTATGGAAGTGGCTTTCAAAGTGAGACCTACGGGATGAATAAGAGTTAATGGACAAACACACAACAAGAAGGTGATGAGGAAATGGGAAATAGCCTTTCAGGTAAAGAAAAATGGATACAGAGAGGCATCAGAGAGCATGACTCCTTTGAGGAACAGAAATGAGCTTTGTCAACTGTGGCAGAAAGTGCAAAGGAATAAAAAGAAGAGTGATGAGGCTTTAGATGTAGGCAGGAACCAGGTCATGATTATTCTTGTCATCTGTGTTGATGATATAAAACCTCAGGCCATAAAATTCAGACAGGAAAGGTATCTGACTCTCTTTTACTTTAACTCAGCCTACGTTAACATTTCGAGCACTACAGTGAAAATTGCCTAGCTGTTTACCAAATCTGTTTCCCCTTCCTCCTAGACATGTAACTAAGGCATGTTTTTCAGTCTTCCTTGCAGTTAGTTGTGGCCATGTGTCTGAGTTTTGGCCCATAGAAAAAGAGAAGTTTCTTCCAGTCTCAGCCAATCGAAACCTCCCATATAATCTTCCTCCTTCTTCCACTGTCAGACAGCTAGTAATAATGCCCAAGGTGACCTTGAAAGTTAGGTAGAAAGAGCATCACTCCCCTACCACACACATGTACACTCTCACATTGAGAGGATGTTATAAACAATTACGTTTCTACTGCACTAATCCTTTGCAGTGTAGATGCTTCTCTGTTACAGCAGTGAGTCTCAAAATGTGTCCTGAGAGCAGCAGCAGTAGTACCTATGGCCTCGGAACTTCTCAGAAATGCAATCACCGAGCCCCAGTCGAGACTTACCTACACACTGAACTAGACACTCTAGAGGTAGGGCCAGCGATCTGTGGTTTATATATAAGCCCACCAGGTGAGTCTGATATGGGTTAAAATTTGAGAACACTCTTTATATGTTTTCCATTATCTTACCCCACCCGGTGACGGAAATGAAGCTCAATTAATTCAAGGAGGTCACAACCAATTCAGCATGTCCTTAATCGGTTCAACCTGCCTACATTGCCAACACATAAGATTGCTCTATCTGGACCTTAATTATTATCTATTAACCTGTGGTATCCTTTGCAATGTCTTTCTTTTCTTCCTAACTTTCTTGATTTCCTCCTTCCTTCCTTCCTTCCTTCCTTTCCTTCTTTCTTTTCTTCCTTCCTTCCTCTCTTTCTCTCTTCTCTTTCTTATCCTCAATTGGCTCTGGTTGTTTTTCCATGACTGGTTACTGTTTTTCTTACATCAGCCTGTTCATATCAGGCCTCTAGCTACTTTTGAAATCATCCTTTACACACCTTTACGCTAGCGTCAGGGAAATTCAAATTCCCACCTCGCTGTTTCTCCTCTGCATTTCCGTCACTACGTCACACGGGCGATCCCTTTAAGGTTTTCAGCTTCCTCAGGTTCTTCCCAGGGTGACGTACAGATGTTCTGGACTCTTAAGTTTTAGTTTCCTTCTCCAGCCAGATTTACCTAATGGAGGGCAGTTCTAAACATATGGTTTCTTTTTGAAGCATTTCAGCAAAATTTCCTCCTGTGGCCTGTTTTGGCCCTAGGAAAACTGGCTTTTAAATATGGTGATGGTTTCATGTGTTTTGATAAATCTGTTCTTCATAGTATAAATTTGTGTCTTAGGTTTTTTTTGGTTGTTTATTTTTGTGTTTGTTTTTATGTTTGTAGTTATATATATATATATATATATATACTCTTGTTTTTGCTTGACGCAGCCATGATTCTCTTGACTTTCTCCTAAGAAAATTATTCTCATGAATTTTCAATCAGATTTCATAGTTCAAATAAGTGTTAGTTACACTTCTGAATATGCCTTATTTTAACAATCCTTTGAATTTCTTCATTATTTCTATGGGGTTTTCCACAATAATTTTTCTCCCTGCATACACATGTATTAATGGATGCTTAGCTGGGATCTTTTCTATTTTTCTCTTGTCATTTTCTTGTGGTAAGAACACTTGAAATGATATCAACACCTTTAATGAGTTTTTAAAGGTACAATACATTACTGGTGACAGTAGGTGCAACATTGTATAGCAAATCATCCAGAACGTATTCATCTTTCTTAACTGAAACTTTATCTGTTAATTTAGTAATTCCCTATTTCCCCCTTAGCCCTGACTTTGAGTCTACGAATGTGACTATTTTTGATACCTCTTTTCAGTAGAATCATACTGTGTCCATTCTGTATTATTTCACTTAGCATAAAGTCTTCAAATTCCATTCATGTTGTTGGTATTTTAGTGTTTCCTTCTTTTCTAAGGCTGAATATTGTCTCATGTATACACTAACTTTTTGCCCATTTCACTCATCAATGGACATTTAAGTAGTTTCCTGGCTATTATGAGTAGTGTTGCAGAGAACTTGGGGATACAGACATCTCTCTGAGATACTTATTTCATTTCCTTTGAGGAAATACCCACAGGGGAATTGGTATCTTATGGCAGCTCTATTTTTAATTTTAAAGGAAACTCCATATAGTTTTTATGAAGAGTATATCAATTTATAACCCCATCAAGAGTGTGCAAGATTTTAGATCTTTCCACATCCTCACCAACAATTCTCTTTTTAATAATGGCCATTTAACAGATGTGAGGTGATGTCTATTGTTTTGACTTGTATTTTCTTGATGATTAATGGTGTTGAACACCTTATCATATACCTGTTGACCATTTGGGTGTCTTCTTCTGAGAAATGGCTCCTCTCAGGACCTGTGGCAGGTGAGGCTGGTTGCAGGAGTATGACCAGGTTGCTGGAGCTGAGCCCATAGACATGGGAATGCTTTGGTCTATAGCTGGGACTGTGTGCAGCAAACCTGCCACAGGATATGTGTTTGCTTTTCAAAGCAGCTTTTCTCAATCTTGGCCTTATTTGGAGTTCAAAACCTCCTACCTGGACCCCAAAGCTTCCACAGTCAGTTCAGTTCAGTTGCTCAGTCATGTCCAACTCTTTGTGACCCCATGGACTGCAGCACGTCAGGCCTGCCTGTCCATCACCAACTTCCGGAGTTTACTCAGACCCATGTCCATTGAGTCAGTGGTGCCAACCAACCATCTCATCCTCTGTCATCCCCTTCTCCTCCCACCTTCAATCTTTCCCAGCATCAGGGTCTTTTCCAATGAGAGCCTCTTAATGAAAGTTTCCATGGGGGCACTTTTATTCATGGCTGCCAGACTGTTGTTTGCAGGGGAAGTGTAAACTGAGGATTTCCATATCATCATCTTTGCTGACATCTCCCTCTCCAAATGACATGTTTTACAGAAATAGAAAAAAAATTCTACAATTCATATGGAAACAAAGATGACTGCATATTGCCAAATCAATCCTGTGTCTTAGTCTTAATGAGCAATACACTAGGAGAACATATATGCAATATATATAATCCCAAAGATTATTTTATATACATATGTATACATATATGTGTATATATATACATTTTTATTAACCAGTAGAAAAAATTTAAATATATGTTTATGTATATATATCAGTATATTCATATATCCAACTAATCATTAGAAAAAAAAAAACTTAGCAACAGAAAAGTGAAGAGAAAGCAAAAACCATGTACAGAGAAGAAAACATATATCTCACTAATCAGTATGCTCAACCACGATCAAGATGATTAAGATCAGCAAATCACATACACAAGATGTGCTTTGATGGTATTTACCTGTTAAAAATGTTAGGCAATTCCAGGACAGAAATCAACAGGATTTCTTATGCAGAGCTCACTGAAGGGTAAACTGGTACAATCATGCTTCAAATTCTTCAGCGTTATCTATTGTGATTGGATACCTGACAGAGCAGCTACCGTCCAGCAATTCCGCTCCTGCTTACCAAAGAGCAGCTCTTGCTCATGTGTTCACGAGCCAAATTACAAGGGAATGATAAAAACAAAATCTGAGAGAGGCCCACCTCTGGGAAGAAGGCTAGAGGAGGAGCATATAGGAAGGGGCAGGTTATTGATGAGGTTCTTGTTCTTGGAGGGTATGGGCGCTCTTTACACTATTAAAAGTAAAGCAAAATAAATGATGGTCTTATATGAAACAGTGATTGTGTGTTTCAGAAACCAAGGTTCATATAAGGCCCTTAGGAAGAAAGAAAGATAATATGGTTTTGCAATTAAAAGCTTTGGTTTCTGAAATAGTTAAGATATATTGTTGTTGTTATTAGTTTCTCTTAGCAGTTTTAATCCTCTGAGGCATTAAATAAATTCCATGGAGTAAAAGAAAGATTACTGAGAGCGAAACAAGACTTAATATATAAAAATATTATTAATGACAAGATGTTTAGGTTTACGCTGTCAAGGAACTTTTCATTTAAGCAGAATCATAGGGTTTTATAAACCATCTTTCTATGTTAATAAGTTAACATACTCCATATTTTTCAAAAAGTCTGAGACAGAAGGATGAATTTGAATGATTAGTTACTTTCTAGTCATTTATCTTGAGACAAAGCAATTATTTCCATTAATTTGTGAAACATAAATATGTATCACCTACTTAACTTCTTCATGGACATTCAAGGAAAAAAGGAATTTTCATTCTTTCAAAGAAAGCTGATGTACTACTGAAAAATATCAGTGAAAGAAGATCCTGATACCTAAGCAATTTACTCAGGAATAAAGATCCTTTATAACACAGTACCAGGGTTAAAGTTTCACCAATCCAAATCACCGTTGGTAGTAGCTCTTATCCAACAGGTGACTCAGCTGTAAAGAATCTGCCTGCCAATGCAGAAGACACAGGAGATGTGGGTTCGATTCCTTGATTGGGAAGATCCCCCAGAGAAGGAAATGGCAACCCACTCCAGTATTCTAGCCTGGGAAATCCTATGGACAGAGGAGCCTGGCAGGCTATAGTCCATGGAGTTGCAAAGAATCAGACACAACTTAGCAACTGAGCACGTATGCACACACGCTTATCCAACAACATGGATAACATCCAACATCTTTAGACTGTAAGCTGTTACATATAATAAAGGATATTTTCTTTTTATGTGTTTTTGAAGCATTAAAACAGTATTATTCTTCAATTTGGAAGATAGAGGAAATATTATAGAAATATAACTAGAGGAAAAAATGTGACTTCATAATCTCCTGACAATCATTAGGTGATGAACATGATTTTGAGAAATACTAATTGTATATCCTCACTGCTAAATGCCTGACTATATTAATTCAAATTATTAAAGCTGAGTAATCATCCATTAAGCAAAGTTAATAGACAAAAGGAAATAATATGAAGTCCCAAACAAATTTTTTTAAAGGGAGTGGTTATTTATGTGATAAATGTATACTACATTTTTATTATGTTTTGAATAAAAGATCCAATTTGTGCTTTGTGAGATTTGACTTGATTTTTTAAACATCTACATTTACAGGTTTAAAAACTACCTCTAGTTGTGAATAACTATAAGTAAATATTCAATTGTTTTGTCATTATTTTATATATTAAGCAAAATAGAAAAATATTCAGTAACAGGGAATTATTTATTAATGCAACATCATTAAAATAATGCAATTAAAATAATGATTAGCCTTTGCAGTACTGCTTTAAATCATTTTAAAGACATTAAAATTCATGTAAACAACAGTTTATCAGTATGAGCAAAAGCTTATGACATGATATTAAGTTTAAAAAGATATAATAAATAATTAATGACAATTAGGTACAGCCATGATAAATAAGAAATGACTGGAAGGCAAAGGCATTATGTTTCCTTATTGCCATTGTTTTTGTGTTGAGGTAACAAGTGGTAGTTTTCTGTATTATCAATTTTTTTTACACAAATTACAACTACCATGATAAGCCTCCTTGTGGAAAAAACCTCTGTTCATATCATTCATTGCTATCTTATAATAAATTTGTATAACTAGATGTATTAGATCAAAGAATGTTTTTGAAACTTACCTAAGCCAATTGCTTTACATAAACATTTGTACAAATGTACAATTAAACAGGCTATAAATAAGGATGCACCCATTCTAACTTTTAAAAAGAAACTATGGTGACACAAACCATCAATATTTGAGCCTCTTTTCTCCCCTCCAAACTGGCTCCAAGATACCATGGTATTTTATGATTACTATGGAAAATATGTGAAAAAATTGAGAGCATGAAGTCACATGCTGCTGCTTCTAAGTATCGTAATAACAAGTGCATTTGGAAATTGCCCAACATTTTCTCTGATTAGGGAGCAGAGACCCTAGGCATCTCTGCTTTGTCGAGATCCCTAGGAAATATAATCCCACTAGTTTGTGCAGTCAAGGTAAAGAAGTCCTGACAGCCCTGAGACCACTCTGCAATTACCGCCCTTGGAAGACCGCTTCTTTTCTCTATGGGCTATGTAGTTATGTCTTATTTTTCTCGCTGTTGAGAAGTGTTCTTATTTTTATTCAATTTTGTCTGGTTTTCTCATGCTAATGTTTAAATATTTTATAAAATTTTAGCTAGGATTTTAGTTAGATCTTTTAATAAACTATAGGATTTTTTTTAAAGGTAATCACAAAACAACTACTGCTCCTGAGTTATTCTACTAGTTATTCCTCGGAAACTGGCAGAAAACTTCCTTATACAAAATGAGAGGTTCAGCTTTCTTTTTATTTAATTTTTGGATTTCATTGTAAGTTGTAACACTTTGCTTTGGACACTGCAACCTGAACTCTTCTATAATTAAAACACATATAATGTAGATGTTAAGGAGACATGATGAAGTCTGGAATAAGAATACCTAGATTTGATTCTTTCTCTTTATACAGCTGTCATTCCCTCATCTAATGTGAGCATAACAATAGTAACTTTATATATATATATATATATATATATATATATATATCTCACTAAGAAGGTGCCAAGAACCATTCCATTTATCATCATTATCACCATCACTATTTTATGGTAGGAAACCTTCATAACAGTAGACCTCAAACCATGGAGAGTGGTTATATTTTTTTAATTGGATAATTGCACTTTACAATGTTGTGTTGGTTTCTGCCATCTAATAACAAGAATCAGACATAAGTATACATATATCACCTCCCTCTTGAGCCTCCCTCTCCCCACAACCCACCTCTCTACCCCTCTAGATTGTCACAGAGCACCAGGCTGAGCTCCCTGTGTTATACAGCAACTTCCCATCTATTTTACACATGGTAGTGTATATATTTTAATGTTACTCAAGAGTGGTTTTAAATGAAGATTCTTGGGTTCCACTCTCCAAGCTTGTGAGTCAGTATGTGGGGGGTGGGACCCAGGTGTTTCTAACATAAGTGGTCAACTGACAGCATTGTGAGACATTTGAACTTCTGACTTGTTTGAGGGGAAAAAATTCAGCTCTCCTATTTTTTTTTTACCATTCCATCACACAAAAGTGGAAACAGCCAGAAAAACTGTTTCAAGAAGGCAACGTATTTCCAAATTGTTCATCCCAGGTTAAAGGTGAGCAACTGGCTATTGCCTTCCAAATAGTACATGTATTGGAGGGTGTTTTGCTTTCTCTCCTGGTGGTTTCCTTCCATGGAATTTCATGGTTCTGTGATGCCACGAGTGGGTGGTAGATTGGAACAGAAAGAGTGAACCCAAGGCAGTGAACCCATCAGAAAGCACCAGAACAGAGCTCAGGACTGGAATACTGATGCTGCATGGCTAGGCACATATGCTGGGTTCATCACTTGAGTTCACTGTGCTTATTTCACCAAGTCTGTAAAATAGGGAACTAATAGTATCTAACTTATAGCTTTGTTGTAAAAATTAATAATGAGACTCTGAAATAGTATGACTCAAAGTGCATTTTAATTAATCATCTTCGTCCAGCTGCCTTCCTCCCAAAAGGTTGGCCGTCATTGATCAAATAATGTATCCTATCTCTTCCTCTCCCCAGGCAAAGATGCTGCATGTGATACAGAATGCAAATTATAAAAGGAAACATGGAACACTGGTCAAGCAAAATGTATTGCTCTGCCTGCAATTTCCCCTTCTCTACTTCAGATATTAAAAACTAATTCTCTCAGTTATTCATTGCTGGCAGAGATGATTAATTTAATCTTTATAGATAAAGTAAAATGTTTGGACGAAAGGAGCAAATATTCTGCTGAGGCTAATTGTAAGGCACATTCGGGTGAATAATTCATTGTATGCAGTATAATGATATCATAGATGGTTAGTCAAGAACAAACATCAATTCTATAAAGAGAATTAAACTAAAACCAAGTCCATTTGGCAGCAGAGAACGAATATAGTCCTTACGGCCAATATGGATCTTGTTTTCATAAATCCTACCAGGACTCAGGAAGATTCCATTATTACCGATTTATGATAACCATCATGTGTGCCTTTATTTCTCAGTATAAATTTTCCACATTAAGTAAAACATTTAAAGTCATCCCCTGGTGTTTAGAAATGTATTTGAGTAAGACAGGCAATGGAAAAAAAAAATATCCGACACTGCTAAGTTTGGTGGCTACAGGCAAGTGACAGTCTCCTTGAGCTTTCAGTTTCTTACCACAGAAGCGGGAAAGCAAACATCAGGTTGTTGCAAGAAAAACATGCTTTATTTAAAGCATCATTTAATGTAATGCTGGTCTCACAGCAAATACTTGATCAGAGAGAAATCTGGAGACAGATCAGCATATATGTGCATATGTATATATAAGTACACGTACATATTACAAATAACATTTCTATCTATTTATTCTCCTATCATCCAGCTAGCATCACATTTACCATTCAGCCCTGTTCATTCCTTTTTTCAAGGTATTTTCCTCTTCCTCTACACGTTTTATAATCCTCATCAACAAAAAGAAACAGATGGAAAGGTTCTATTTCTCATTAGTAGTTAAAAATGCAAATTATAGCACCTTGGAAACTAGGATTAAAAAAAAGTAACATGAGCTGATGTGGCGAAGATAAATCAGTTCCTTCCTAACCAATACAGTACAATCTTTTTGTAAAATAATATCTCAAAAGTAAGAGCCAAAAATGTGCTAATAACCCAGCCTCTCTTCTCTGAAAGTATATCCAAAGAAACAATCTGCTGGAAACAAAAATTTAGTGGCACAGTTAATATCTTCATGTGTATTACACTGTATTTACGTATATAAATGTAAAATAGCAATATTAAAATGAACAAACAGCCCAGAGAAGGGTTGTGTGGTTTTTGACACAAACAATGGAATGTTACAAGCCATTAAAATGCTGATAATATAACATAAAAATATGCAAAACATGAAGAATATTCATCAAAATGTAAATACAAATGGTAAGTGAAAGTGTTAGTCGTTCAGTTGTGTCCAACTCTCTGCGACTCCATGGACTGTAGCCCACCAGGCTCCTCTGTCTATGGGTTTCCTAGGCAAGATTATTGGAATGGGTAGCCATTTCCTTTTCCAGGGAATCTTCCTGACCCAGGGATTGAACCCAGGTCTCCTGCATTGCAGGCAAATTCTTTACCATCTGAGCCACCAGGGAAGCCCTTTATGACTCTTTAAACTGTGTATATGTGAAAGGTAAAACAAAAAATTTGAGCTTTCAGTAGGTCAAATTATAAACAATCTTTGCAATCACAACTTTTCAAAATTTTTTAATCTTGGGTTTTTCTTTATGGAAAAGCGAATATAAAAGTGTGATCTACTCTGCAAAGTCTTTGCAATGTACAGACAAAATATGCATTTTCATCTCTTTCTAAAAATGAAATAGTACCATTTAGTTTTAGTGCTTATTCTGGATCTTAATCTCCTCCTCAGAAAGCCTCTAAGCCCTTTGAGGACAAAGGTTCGGTAATTTCCACTTTAAAAATATCTTACAACATCTAGTTCAGACTAAGAATTCAGTAAAGATAAGTTGAAGAGAGTTGTGAACAAATCCCTGGGTTGGAAATGACTACCCACTCCAGTATTCTTGCCTGGAGAATTCCATGGACAGAGGAGCCTGGCGGACTACAGTCCACGGGGTCACAAAGAATCAGACACGACTGAAGCAACTTGACACATACATACACACGGATGAATTACCAAAGTATTGCCAATGCAATTAGATAAAAATCAATATATTCATTTGGGAACTGGTTCAGTTCAGTTCAGTCGTGCAGTAGTGTCCGACTCTTTGCGACCCCATGAATCGCAGTACGCCAGGCCTCCCTGTCCATCACCAACTCCCGGAGTTCACTCAGACTCAATGTCCATTGAGTCCATGATGCCATCCAGCCATCTCATCCTCGGTCGTCCCCTTCTCCTCCTGCCCCCAATCCCTCCCAGCATCAGGGTCTTTTCCAATGAGTCAACTCTTCGCATAAGGTGGCCAAAGTACTGGAGCTTCAGTTTTAGCATCATTCCTTCCAAAGAAATCCCAGGGTTGATCTCCTTAAGAAGGACTGGTTGGATCTCCCTGCAGTCCAAGGGACTCTCAAGAGTCTTCTCCAACACCACAGTTCAAAAGCATCAATTCTTCGGCGCTCAGCCTTCTTCACAGTCCAACTCTCACATCCATACATGACCACAGGAAAAACCATAGCCTTGACTAGACGGACCTTAGTCGGCAAAGTAATGTCTCTGCTTTTGAATATACTATCTAGGTTGGTCATAACTTTTCTTCCAAGGAGTAAGCGCCTTTTAATTTCATGGCTGCAGTCACCATCTGCAGTGATTTTGGAGCCCAAAAAAACAAAGTCTGACACTGTTTCTACTGTTTCCCCATCTATTTCCCATGAAGTGATGGGGCCAGATGCCGTGATCTTCATTTTCTGAATGTTGAGCTTTAAGCCAACTTTTTCACTCACCTCTTTCACTTTCATCAAGAGGCTCTTTAGTTCCTCTTCACTTTCTGCCATAAGGGTGGTGTTATCTGCATATCTGAGGTTATTGATATTTCTCTGAGCAATCTTGATTCTAGCATGTTTCTTCCAGTCCAGCCAAACCAAAACGAGTGGTTCCTGAGATAGAACATGGGATGGAAATGCCTCTGGGGCTCGGGTCTCTAGGCCCCTCCATGTTCACCTGTCTGTTTCTGCTGGAATCTGGTTTCACGAGCGCAGCTCCTGCAGCTGTCCTTCCTGCACTGCACTCTTCCAGATGTACTCATGTCATCAATTTTTCCCCAAACACCATTCATACAAGCCATCTGTGTATCGGATTTATGAAAGATCTGGCAAAATTGATAAACACCCACACACTGGAAAGTTTTCAGAACCGAATAGTAGACAGTGTTTGTATCAGCCAGGATCAACTTAGGAAAACAGAAAATGCACTAGATATTCTAACAGAGAAAAATAGAATATAGGGAATAAAGAGGAATTGGAGGCAAGCAACTGAATGTACAAATGAACAATGGCCTATTTATATATGACAATATAATTCTCACCATCAACCTCTGATAGCAATCAGCCAAGAATGACAGGACTTGACCAATGGCTGCCAACTTCCCCATCTTTTTTTTTTAACCATCCCTTTTGGGGAGCATAACCTAGCCTAAGCTAAATGTCCTTCCACAAACAGTCATCTCAGACACCTTGCCTCCAGCATGCCTGCCTCCAGCTTCTGTATTCCAACAACCTCCAATCAGAGCATGCCCCAAATCTCCCTTTTTTCCTTCCACTCTAGAGATTTCCCACTCTCCACACTGCCTTTGAGTCTTTGCCAAGTGCAAGTGATGTAGAAAGAGACACTTTCTACATCATGTAGAAAGCGCTGAATAATTAGTCTCTGTTTGCTCTTTGCTTGGGGTGTTCTTTATTTCCACAGTGAAATAAAAAGAAGTTACACTGAGGTGACACGAACATTACAAACACTGCAAGCAGTCACTGCCCCTTAAGGCTGAAGGGAAAAAAAAAATGGATGTCAGGACCTAGTAGCTCAGACCCAGCAAGGTTGGGAGAGGCCACGTGACTGATGCTGGCACATTAGGATCTGGGAGATGGCAGGGCTTACCTCAGAGCTGAGCCCGTTACCGAGTCCAAGCTAGCTCTCCTCGCCCCAGGACAGGCCGCTGAGTCCGAAAGGTGAGGTGCTGAGGCAAGGAAGAGACTTTAATCAGGGAACCAGCAGACCGAGAAGATGGCAGGCTGGCCCCTTAAAATAACTGTCTTATCGGGGCCTGGATGCCACGTTCTTTCATAGATCAAAGAGAAAGAAACAATGAGGAGCTGAAGTCAAAAGGCAGAATCAGAGGGAGAGGCAGTGGGGAAGTAAACAAAAGGGTCTTGAGTCTTGCAAACATCGCCACGGGAATGGCCAGCCTCTGGAACGGGTGTGTGGATCTCTTCTCTTCCCAGCTGGGCAGGGACAGTCTCTCCTTGAGCTAACCTAGGGCACATTTAGTTTACAGTCCAGCAGAGGGGCAGGGTCCTCCAGGCAAGTCATGGAATATGGTTATAACCACGAAAGCAATGAAAAGCAAGTCAAGGAAACAGTTTCCAAAGAGGTCGGAATTGGCTTCCTCCCTGCAGCAAGCCTTCTGGGGAAAGGAGGCTGTGGCTTCAGTGCTCCCACAGCTGAGAGGGTGCAGTGAGGCTGGTTCTGGAAACGCCAAAGGATGCAGACTGAAGCCAGTGCCCATGCTGTCTCTCCATGAGCTGAACAAAGGCACTTTAGTTTATAGTCAAGCAGATTAGTTTACAGTCTAACAAAGTCTGACAAAGGATAGAGACTGAAGCCAGTGCCTTTACTGGAGTGAAGGTCTTAGTCAGGGAGATGGTTACAGAAACAGCAAATGGGCTCCGAGGACAAGAATAGCAAGCAAAGAGGAAGGAGCATGTCCCGGGCTCATTCTGGCAATACCTAACTGACAAGGGAAAATGTGCTTTGCAGCATCCAGGCGTCAGCTTATCAAAGCAGGGTATAGAAGGGCAACAAAGGAGACAATCACTTAGTAATTAACCTACCCTGTGTGAGTCATTCAGTCATGTCTGACTCTTTGTGACACCATTGGCTATAGTTCACCAGGCTCCTCCGTCCATGGGATTTCCCAGGCAAGAATACTGGAGTGGGTTGCCATTTCCTTCTCCAGGGCATCTTCCTGACCCAGGGATCAAACCCAGGTTTCCTGCATTGCAGGCAAACTCTTTACCGTCTGAGCCACCAGGGAAGTAATTAACATACTTCCATCGAAAAGAATTTTAACCACCCAAAACCCACTGTTTTGCTTTCTCCCCTCATTTTTTTTTTTCTCATAGCTTCCTGGGTCATCTTTATTTTCTCCAGCTTCACAATAAACCTTTGCTTACTCTATATCCTTCTAAACCGTGTCCTGGGAGACTCACCTTTTCAATCCTAAATCAGCCAGTGGCGGTATTTCACTATACAAAAAGCCTTTGGCTCTATGGGAAAGTTAACCACTCCCTTGGGAGACAGAAACAGCTGCCACCACTAGGGATTTCTAAAAGGCTGTTTGTCCTTGTTGACCTTGTTATGCATGTTTCCATGATATCTGTGCATATGTGTGGCAGATGCTAGGGTGACTGCAAAGGTGATGTTTCTAGAAGGAGGTGGGCATCTTGCTGCATCTCACCATGGGAAAAGGCATGTTGACAAAGGTAAGTACCAGAAGATTTGGTGGCTAGGGAGGCTGAAGGTAGGCAGACACAGAGAATGCAGTCAAGGTCCCGGAAATTTGGAGATTCCTTACCTATGGAAGAAAGATGTCTTCTATTTACTTTTTAAACTAATACCATTTCCAGAAGTAACATATGTTCATTGTAAACAACAAAACACTATGTTACTGAGTGAGGAAATAAAAAATCCTTCCTCATCCTCTGCTATGTCCATCTCCCTGGGATGCCCACTCTTCACTGCTTACTGTGCAATCTCTTTGACTTTATGTGTGATCCCCTCCCATACTGACTATGGATTTGGCCACATGACTTGCTTGCCACTGCTGCTGCTGCTGCTGCTGCTAAACCACTTCAGTCGTGTCCAACTCGGTGCGACCTCATAGACGGCAGCCCATCAGGCTCCCCCGTCCCTGGGATTCCCCAGGCAAGAATACTGGAGTGGGTTGCCATTTCCTTCTCCAATGCATGAAAGTGAAAAGTGAAAGTGAAGTCGCTCAGTCGTGTTCGACTCTTCGCGACCCCATGGACTGCAGCCTAGCAGGCTCCTTCATCCATGGGATTTTCCAGGCAAGAGTACTGGAGTGGCATGCCATTGCCTTCTCCGCTTGCCACTGAGATAATACCAAATCTGACACAAGTAGGAAATTGGCAAAGACTTATGCAGTTACATTTGCCTCTCTTCCTGGACACCCTAACTATCCCTGCCATTCTAGAAGTTACCCTGACATGAGTGTAAGCTCATTCTAGATGATTTGTCTTCAGCTGAGTTGAGAACAGCTTCCAAACTAACTCACCAAATCATGAGAACTATCAAATGTTTTGAAGAACTGAGCTTTGAAATGGTTGGTTGCAAAGTAAAAGTTAGCACATAGAATTCAGTCAGTCAGTTCAGTGGTGTTCAACTCTTTGCACCTCATGGACCGCAGCACGCCAGGCTTCCCTGTCCATCACCATCTCCTGGAGCCTGCTCAAACTCATGTCCATCGAGTCGGTGATGCCATCCCAGCATCTCATCCTCTGTCATCCCTTCTCCTGCCTTCACTTTTTCCCAGCATTAGGATCTTTTCCAATGAGTTAGTTCTTCACATCAGGTGGCCAAAGTATTGGAACTTTAGCTTCAGCATCAGTCCTCCCAATGAACATTCAGGACTGATCTCCTTTAGGATTGACTGGTTGGATCTCCTTGCAGTCCAAGGGACTTTCAAGAGTCTCCTCCAATACCACAGTTCAAAAGCATCAATTCTTTGGCGTTCAGCTTTCTTTATAATCCAACTCTCACATCCATACATGACTACTAGAAAAATCATAGCTTTGACTAGACAGATATTTGTTGGCAAAGTAATGTCTCTGCTTTTTAATATGCTGTCTAGTTTGGTCATAGCTTTTCTTACAAGGAGCAAGTGTCTTTTAATTTCATGGCTGCAGTCACCATCTGCAATGATTTGGAGCCCAAGAATATAAAGTCTGTAACTGTTTCCACTGTTTTCCCATCTATTTCCCATGAAGTGATGGGACCAGATGCCATGATCTTAGTTTTCTGAATGTTGAGTTTTAAGTCAATTTTTTCACTCTCCTCTTCCACCTTCATCAAGAGGCCGTTCAGTTCCTCTTCATTTTCTACCACAAGAGTGGTGTCTTCTTCATATCTGAGGATAATGATATTTCTCCCAGCAATCTTGATTCCAGCTTGTGCTTCATCCAGCCTAGCATTTTGCATGATATACTCTGCACATAAATTAAATAAGCAGCCTGACAGTATGCAGCCTTGACATACTCCTTTCCCAATTTTGAATCGGTCTGTTGTTCCATGTCTGGTTCTAACTGTTGCTTCTTGACCTGCATACACTTTTTGCAGGAGGCAATTAAAGTGGTCTGGTATTCCCATCTCTTTAAGAATCCTATTAAACTACTCTTGCATTTCTGAGATAAATGCACTTATTCATTCTATATTATTTTCCAATACATTGCTGTGATCTGTTAGTGGTATTTTATTTGAGATATTGCACTTGTGTTCACAAATTAAATCATTCAATAGTATTATTTTCTTATTCTCTCCTTATATACATTTGATAAAAATAAAAATTGATACTAACTCCTTTATCCTAAATAGTCTAAAATTTGAAAATGATACCTAGGTAGAAGGTATTATGTTTTTATGTGTCTGTTTACATGGGTGTGTTTTGTTCTGCCAATGGCATAGCTGTACCATACTCAGCCCAATCTTCTCATTTTCATCTATATCTATCAATCATATTTATCTATACAGCTACCATTGCCTCCTCTGAGTAAGTTCTATTCTCACAAACAGAAGCAGTTGCTGAAATTCCTAGTTCTGTCTTCAATTCCTCTCAATTTCTTCTTACATCTTTCTCAGCTTTTTGAGGTAAAATTTGATAATGATAGTGAATACTTACAAGGCTCTTTATGTGTAAGCACTGTTCTTGATACTTTACGTGTATTAACTCTATTTATTCTTTATAACCACCCACTTCTGGTTAGAAAACTTACACAGGGAATTGGCCTAGCAAGTACTGGAATACTAAGAAAGCAAAATGAGAACACAGAGGTACCTAGAGGTACATGGAAGGAAGAGCCGCAGCACGTGGCTACCATCCCTATGTCTGGGGAATGTAGGAAGACTGTCAGAACTGAGAAACTCCGTAGAATTGAAGTACAGAACTCTGAGCAAGGGGTGCCATCTAATCACAAAGGGAGAGGAGGGGTCTTGGAAATGAGACGGGCTCACTTTGCCAGTACAATGAGGAGACAGGAGGAGCCTGTTCTCGGGGCACCAACAGAAGATAGAGACTAGGACAACTCCTACTTCCAGAATCACCGCCTGCTGTTGGAACCTCGTGTCAGGAAGGACAGGCAGACAGAACATTCTTACCACTGCTTCCCGCCTCTAAGGTGTGCTTTTGTGACCTCTATTGACATGACTTTACAGGAAATGAAGGAAGAAGAAAAATAAAGTTTGGGATGCCCTAGCCCCTAGCTTCACAAAAGAAGAGCATTATAGGATATATTTGGGGTTTAAAGAAGAAAAAAAGAGAGAGCTTAATGAGCACAAATTTTTAAAAATTATTTTTTTCCAATATCACAACAGCTTGTGGTACACACCTGGTATTCAAACCTAATCAGTTTCCAGAGTCTGTGTTCTCAACCATCGTACAATGCTGCCTCTCTGACTAAAATTCTAGAATATACTTTGATTTTGTATGCCAGGTTGCTAGCTTCTCTTGAATTGTGTCTTTCTTCCTATTCATCGCAGCTACTGAGTTTTATTTTAAACAGTTGATGACAGTTTTATTTGAAATTTCTAAAAAGAAACTTTATTACAGTAAGAACACTTAACATGCAGCTTACCCTCTTAAAACTTTAAGTGTACAGCCCAGTGATGTTAAGTAGGTCTCTAGAAATTATCTTGTATAACTGAAACTTTATACCCATTAAATGGCAACTCCCTATTTCCTCCTTCCCCAGCCCCTGGCAATCACCACTCTAGACTCCCCTTCTCTGAGCATGACTATTTTAGATGACTGATATAAGTAAAGTCATGAAATATTTGTGCTTCTATGACTGGTTTATTTTGCTTAGCATAATGTCCTCAAGTTTCATTCATGTCATTGGATATGGCAGAATTTCTTCTTTTTAAAGGTGGCATAATATTCCATTTTGTGTATAAACAACCTTTTCTCTTTTATCATCCATCAGTGAGAATTTAAGGTGTTTCCACATCTTAGCTATTTGTGAAAGTGTCACAATGAACATGAGGGTCCTAACACATCTTTGAGGTCCTGCTTTCAATTCTTTTGGATAAACACTCAGAAGGGAGGTCAGTGGATCCTGCGGTGATTCTACTTTTAATTTTTTCAGGCTCTTGCATATTCTTTTCCACTGCAGCTGGACCAGTTTCCAGTCTCATCAATAGTGTGCACAGTGATAGACACAGCGGGGGAGGGGGAGAGTGGGACGGAGGAGAAAGCATCGTCAACACAGATGTATTATCAGGTGTAAAATGGACGGCTGTGAGAAGGTAGCACCGGGAGCCCAGTCTGGGGCTCTGTGGTGACCTGGAGGAATGGGATGAGTAGCGGAGACGAGGCCGGGAAGGGACGGGATGTATGTATAATTATGTCTGATTTGCACTGTTGTATGGCAGAAACCATAAAGATTAAAGATGAAAAAATTAAAGATTTTTAAAATTAAGGTAAAGATGAAAAAATATATTTAAATTTAAAAAATATAAAAAATAGTGTGCAGGGTTCTGAATGTTTCACATCCTGATGACTTTTTTCAATTTCCGTCACATATTAGGCTAAGTTTAAATGGGCCAAATATTTTCTTATATGGCTGCAGATATAAATTATACTTCCTCTAAACTTTCTATGATGTTTACTGTCCTAAGTGTCTATTCTCAAGATTGAGTTAATCATTTTTTCTTGAGAAACAAAGCATTGAATTCCTCAAATGATTGGTAACTGTCGGTGAGCTGTCATCTTTGTAGCTGAAATGACTGATACGCCCTAATTACGGGGGGAGGCGAGATGAACTGCTGTGACCTGTGCCTGGCAGCTTTCATTCAGAGCAGACGGGCTTGGGCTATGTGCCTTGTGCAGTGTGGTAATGCTCTCCCGCTTCTTTGGCCCCAAGTTTTCATTGCAAAGCCCCGCATCCTACCCAGGGCCGACATTCCTATGCTGCTCACTGGACTCAGAGGTGGGATATGCAGCTCATGACCTGCTTGGTTCTCCTTTCTGATTAGCCCATTTGGTTACTCCTAGGACGTGAGTCGGAGTGAACTCCGGGAGTTGGTGATGGACAGGGAGGCCTCGCTACTGCGATTCATGGGGTCGCAAAGAGTCAGAAATGACTGAGCGACTGAACTGAACTGAGGAAATGTCTAGATCCCATTGGGTTTCTCAGAAGTTCATTTGGGTTTTCTGTAATATCTTATGGAAAAATCCAAATGAATTTTTTGGCCAATGCAATAATATCCCTAGACTTGGATATGAAGCTCCCTTGCTACTGCTTCTAACTTCTCTACAAGAAAAACACTCTGCATGTTTTGGGAACTTTTTTTCATTATAATTTAATTTCTCGCACTTCCCATCTTTCAAGAATTTCTCATACATTTGGGTCCATTGAAAGTTCTGCTTATTGATCTACATGCAGGTTGTGAATTTTAAAAAGAAAATATACTATAGTTTCTAGAGATTTTGTGCAGTATGGGAAAGCTAAGTCTTCTATTTAGGATATAAATGTTCTATATTTTTAAATGCAAAAATAAGATTCTGCTACTCATTATGTTTTACAATTTTTTTTGTTTGTTTCAATAAAACACAGACACATTTTCATGAAAGTGAAAGTGAAGTCATGTCCGACTCTTTGTGACCCCATGGACTTGTAGCCCACCAGGCTTCTCCATCCATGGAATTTTCCAGGCATGAGTACTGGAGTGGGTTGCCATTTCCTTCTCCAGGGGATCTTCCCGACCCAGGAATTGAACCCTGGACTTCCGCATTGCAGGCAGATGCTTTACCATCTAAGCCACCAGGGAATTTGAAGGCTGCAGTAGTGTTTTTGATAAATATACCACATAGACATTCCCTTATTGATGTCCATTTTGGTTTGTTTCTGTTTTTACTATCACAAGCAATCCTACAATAAGCGTCCTCTTGCACTTTTGAAATTATTTCTATAGAATTGATTTTTGAATGTTGATTTGTAATATCAAAAGAGATTTTCATGGGATTTGGTTTTCAAAGAGATTTCTTCTCTACGTAGAATCTTCTCTACATAGATTTCTTCTCTACATTTTTGTTAATATTCAACTGCATTAGCTCAGAATTCTCTTGTGCTGCCTATTTCATTCCAGGAAGTGAGGTGGCCAGGCCCATCATCTGTAAGTATCCTCAATGAGTCAGGGAAATAGCATCAGGACAGAGATTATTCAAAAGCATCACTCATTTATTCCCAGAACGTTAGAAATGGGGTTACTATATCTGTTGATAAATAAATAAGTTTTTTTTTTTCTTCACTAAAATGTTTACTTGGCAGTATGCAGAGAATACCATGCCCAGAAGTCAAATAAGCAATTTCCAAAAATCCTCAGAAAACTTTACATGCTCCAAGAAACATTTAATCCTTTTCAACAAAGAGTTCTTTCCTTCACATCCTAAATTGCTCTTCTCGATAGAGGCAAATCACAACATCTGTCTTCATTCCACTTTTAAATATCTTTTGCGTTCTGGACTTCTTTCCAACAATTAGCACTTCCAAGTTCCTTTACTTTCTTTTATCCTCAAGTTTAAACTCCAAAATGCCTATGTCAGAACAAACAACTGGTAGGCCTACCAGAATAATCCTAGGTAAAAACATCATTAATATACAATAAGCTGATTCACAGCAAATGACCAAAATATCACTAGAATTTAACAGAAGTGTGGTTTCTGTGTGACATTTGCCATTATCCTTAGACACTATAAGAAAGCAAAGATGAAACATGAAATGAAAAGAGAAGGAAAAAAAAAAAAATAACTGTGGCCAACTTTTTATTTTCCAAAAATGTCCACAGCCATGTTTCTAGTCCCAGAATTTCAGAACCTTGACATTTCTCTTCCTTCAAAACAGAGAGTCTGGTTTTCACTCCCTGAGGTAGGTCAGCCTCTGGGACTACCCGGCACAGAGTGCAAAAGAAGAGACGCTGTCTGACATGTGAAGCCAGGACGCAAAAGGTGATACAACCGTCATCCGGCACTTTCTCTCTAGAGACCCTCGTGTTTGGATCCCAGCCACCATACTTTGAGGACTATCAGCCCACATGAGGAGGCCGCATTTAGTCATCTCCTGAGCAGCCTAGCTCAAGTACCAGCTGATAGCCATTAGTATCAGGCATGCAAGAGAGTACCCTTCCGATGATGTTAGTCTCAGCCTCCCTAGTATCTTCAGATGACGCTTCTGACAACCTGGGTCAGAAACAATCCATTCTTCCTGCGCGCTGTTCAAATTCCTGACACGTAGAGTTACTGATTTAAGTCTTAGAACCCTGCTGTGTCCCTAGCCCAGCTGAGGCTCTCTGCCTTGATGCCTTGATGGTGTGTCGGCGGGAGGAGGGGGTGTCTGTTTTCATTCAAATTCTAGTAGGCAAATATTGAAACCAAAGCTGAGATTGACACAGTACAAGCTTTATTCAGTGGCCAATGAGTAGAGAAGTGGAAACGAAGTTCCCAGATCAGCTTCTTGCCCACCTGGTGGTGGTGATTTAGCTGTTCAGTTGTGTCTGACTCTTTGCAACCCCATGCACTGTAGCCCACCAGGCTCCTCTGTCCATGGGATTTCCCAGGCAAGAATACTGGAAAGGGTTGCCATTTCCTCCTCCAGGGGATTTTTCCAACCCAGGGATCGAACCTGAGTCTCCTGCCTTGCAGGAGGATTCTTTACTGACTGAGCCACCAGGGAAACACACCTGGAGAGAGTGATTTAACTTTTAAGAGTAAAGACAAGGGGAGGAGGAGTGAGGCTAATGATGGGGAGGCATATGTATTGGTCCATGGGGAAGGGCAGAGCTTCTTCTCACAGAGTAGGAGGACACCCCCTTTTATCCTTTTTCAGTTGTTCTGTCTGGGTGTTTCATTTAATATGCTAATATAGGCAAATCAATATATATTAAGACTTAGGCTCTGTTGGAGGTCAGAGTCAGAACCAGCTAATTCCTAGCTGGTTCCATCTGTGTTTTGTTTGCAGCTTCCTTTCTTAGCTCTGGAAGCTTTAACTTAAAGATTTATGTTAATTCCTGCTGAAGGTAGGAAGTTGGCTAGTTTTGAGCAAGGATACTCCTGCTAAAGGTGGAGGTTATATGTAAAGTAGGCAGCCAGTGGGAATATGCTGTATGCAGGGAGCTCAGCTCAGTGCTGTGTGACAACTTAGAGGGGTCAGATGGGGTGGGAAGTGGGAAGGAAGTTCAGGAGGGAGGAGACATAAGTATACCTATAACTGATTCATGTTGATGTATAGAATAAACAAATGCAATATTGTAAAATAATTATCCTCCAATTAAAAATAATGCATTAAAAACAAATAAACAAAAGTGGGGGATAATGGTTTTTGAGCAGAGACCTGAAGCAACTGGCTACAATAGGGAATCTTTAGTAAATGGTTGCTTGTCACTAAATTATTATTATCCATTAGAGGGCAGATAGAATGAAAACCACAATCACAGAAAACTAATCAAACTGATCACATGGACCACAGCCTTGTCTAACTCAATGAAACTGTGAGCCATGCTGTGTAGGGCCACCCAAGATGCACAGGTCTTGATGGAGAGTTCTGAAAAAAATGTGGTCCACTGGAAAAGGGAATAGCAAATCACTTCAGTATTCTTGCCTTGAGAACCCCATAAACAGTATGAAAAGGCAAAAAGATATAACACTGAAAGATGAACGCCCCAGGTCGGTAGGTGCCCAATATTGCTACTGAGAAGAATGGAGAAATAACTCCAGAAAGAATGAAGGGATGTAGCCAAAGCAAAAACAATGCCCAGTTGAGGATGTGACTGGTGATGGAAGTAAAGTTAGATCCTGGAAAGAACAATATTGCATGGAAGCCTGGAAAGTTAGGTCCATGAATCAAGGCAAATTGGAAGTGGTCAAACAGGAGATGGCAAGAGTGAACATTGACATTTTAGGAATCAGTGAACTAAAATGGACTGGAATGGGCGAGTTTAACTCAGATAACCATTATATCTACTACTGTGGGCAGGAATCCGTTAGAAGAAATGGAGTAGCCCTCATAGTCAACAAGAATCTGAAACACAGTACTTGGATGCAATCTCAAAAATGACAGAATCATCTCTGTTCGTTTCCAAGGCAAGCCATTCAGTATCACAGTAATCAAAGTCTATGCCCCAAGTAGTAATGCTGAAGAAGCTGAAGTTGAATGGTTCCATGAAGACCTACCAGACCTTCTAGAACTAACACCCAAAAAAGATGTCTTTTTCATTATAGGGGACTTGAATGCAAAAGTAGGAAGTCAAGAAACACCTGGAGTAACAGGCAAATTTGGCCTTGGAACGCAGAATGAAGCAGGCAAAGGCTAACAGAGTTTTTCCAAGAGAATGCACTGGTCATAGCAAACACCCAAACAGAGGAGAAGACTCTACAGATGGACATCACCACATGGTCAACACCAAAATCAGATTGATTATACTCTTTGCAGCCAAAGATGGAGAAACTCTAAACAGTCAGCAAAAATAAGACCAGGAGCTGACTGTGGCTCAGATCACGAACTGATTGCCAAATTCAGACTGAAATTGAAGAAAGTAGGGAAAACTACTATTCAGGTATTACCTAAATCAAATCCCTTATGATTATAGAGGAAGTGACAGATAGATTTAAGGGATATAGATGGAGTGCCTGAAGAACTATCGATGGAGGTTCATGACATTGTACAGGAGGCAGTGATCAAGACCATCCTCAAGAAAAAGAAATGCAAAAAGGCAAAATGGTTGTCTGAGAAGGCCTTACAAATAAACCAGGAGCTGACTGTGGCTCAGATCACGAACTGATTGCCAAATTCAGACTGAAATTGAAGAAAGTAGGGAAAACTACTATTCAGGTATTACCTAAATCAAATCCCTTATGATTATAGAGGAAGTGACAGATAGATTTAAGGGATATAGATGGAGTGCCTGAAGAACTATCGATGGAGGTTCATGACATTGTACAGGAGGCAGTGATCAAGACCATCCTCAAGAAAAAGAAATGCAAAAAGGCAAAATGGTTGTCTGAGAAGGCCTTACAAATAGCTAAAGACAAAAAGAAAAAAAAGAGAGAGAGAGAGAGAGAAGCTAAAGGCAAAGGAGAAGAGGAAAGATATACCCATTTGAATGCAGACTTCCAAAGAATACCAAGGAGAGATTAAAAAAAAAAAAAGCTTTCCTCAGTAATCAGTGCAAAGAAATAGAGGAAAACAATAGAATGGGAAAGACGAGATCTCTTCAAGAAAATTAGAGATACTAAGGGAATGTTTCATGCAAAGATGGACACAATAAAGGGCAGAAATGGTCTGGACCTAACAGAAGCAGAAGATATTAAGAAAAGGTGGCAAGATTCAAAGAATAACTGTACAAGAAAGATCTTCATGACCCAGATAACCACAATGGTGTGATCACTCACCTAGAGCCAGAAATCCTGGAATGTGAAGTCAAGTGGGCCTTAGGAAGCATCACTACGAACAAAGCTAGTGGAGGTGATGGAATTCCAGTTGAGCTCTTTCAAATCTTAAAAGATGATGCTGTAAAAGTGCTACACTCAATATGCCAGCAAATCTGGAAAACTCAGCAGTGGCCACAGGACTGGAAAATGTCAGTTTTCATTCCAATCCCAAAGAATGTTCAAACTACTGCAAAATTGCACTCATCTCACATGCTAGTAATGATCAAAATTCTCCAAGCCAGGCTTCAGCAATACATGAATTGTGAACTTCCAGATGTTCAAGCTAGTTTTAGAAAAGGCAGAGGAACCAGAGATCAAATTGCCAACATCTGCTGGATCATGGAAAAAACAAGAGAGTTCCAGAGAAACATCTACTTCTGCTTTATTGACTATGCCAAAGCCTTTGACTGTGTGGATCACAATAAACTGTGCAAAATTCTGAAAGAGATGGGAATACTAGACTACCTGACCTGCCTCCTGAGAAATCTGCTTGCAGGTCAAGAAGCAACAGTTAGAAGTGTTATTGAACAACAGACTGGTTCCAAATGAGGAAAGAAGTATGTCAAGGCTGTATATTGTCACCCTGCTTATTTAGCTTATATGCAGAGTACATCATGAGAAATGCCAGGCTGGCTGAAGCCCAAGCTGGAATCAAGATTGCCAGGAGAAATATCAATAACCTCAGATATGCAGATGACACCACCCTTATGGCAGAAAGCGAAGAAGAACTAAAGAGCCTCTTGATGAAAGTGAAAGAGGAGAGTGAAAAAGTTGACTTAAAACTCAACACTCATAAAACTAAGATTATGGCATCCAGTCCCATCACTTCATGGCAAATAGATGAGGAAAGAATGGAAACAGTCCTTATTTTCTTGGGCTCCAAAATCACTGAAGATGGTAATTGCAGCCATGAAATTAAAAGACGTTTACTCCTTGGAAGAAAAGCTATGACCAACCTAGACAGCATTTTAAAAAGCAGAGATATTACTTTGCCAACAAAGATCTGTCTAGTCAAAGCTATGGTTTTTCCAGTAGTCATGTATGGATGTGAGAGTTGTAATATAAAGAAGGCTGAGGGCAAGAAGAATTGTACTTGGTGTTGGAGAAAACTCTTGAGACTCCCTTGGACTGCAAGGAGATCCAACCAGTCCATCCTAAAGGAAATCATACCTGAATATTCATTAGAAGGAGTGATGCTGAAGCTGAAACTCCAATACTTTTGCCACCTGATGAGAAGAACTGACTCATTGAGAAAGACCCTGATGCTGGGAAAGATTGAAGGTAGGAGGAGGAGACGACAAAGGATGAGATGGTTGGATGGCATCATTGACTTGATGGACATGGGTTTGATTAAGCTCCAGGACTTAGTGATGGACAGGGAAGCCTGGTGTGCTGCAGTCCATGGGGTCGAAAAGAGTCAGACATGAGCAACTGAACTGAACTGAACTGTCACAATATTTGATTGCAGTCTTCTATGCAATAATAATAAGCAAACCACCCTCACCTTTAGATAAATGGGAAACTTGCCTTGCGCTAATGAAATAACTACTAGAGAATTTATGTATAAATTGTTAGATGTGAAAAGGGCTGGACACACACTTTTGCATCACCAATACTCATTGTAGTGTACAATCAAGTTTCTTACTAGATGTAAGGATCAGTATTGATGAATCTTAAAAAGTTGAGGTAGGCATCTTTTTCTGTCCTTGAACATTTTCTCTGGTCTGTAGTTGGAAATGCTTAAAATTGCAATACATTTCCCTAATGTTTAGTTGAACATTGCCCTTCCTATGTTTTCAGGCATTATCTCTAAGGTTCCTATCTAATAACTTAATAACTTGTCTGTCTTGACTCTCCCATTATAGGAGATACACTCTTTGTTTAGATTCATTTCTCTTCTTGGCACCTACATTTCCTCACTGTTAGGCTTGGTTGAGTTGGATGAGAATTAATAATTTATTCATTAGAAGAAACTGATAAGTTTATTATTTGGCAAGTATATCTCAGAATGCCTTAGGCTCATCTCTTAATGATTCTTTCTCCTTTAGCTTATGAAAAAGTGGTAAGGCCTCTGCCCAAGTCACTTATTAGAGGTCAGGCCTGCAACGAGAAATCATTTGGCTAAGGTCTGGCTTTGTTTTCAGTTTTACTGGGCAAGGCTCTTTCCTGAAACTAAAGCTTGATGTAGCAGCTAATGAGAAATTCCCTCTTTCTGATGTGCAAAATAGTTACACAGTTGAGGATGCGGTTTATATTGACTCAAAGATTAAAGCCCACATTCATTTATGGTGTCTCCAAGTGTATTTTGGTAATGAAATTTAGTACTTAAAAAATTTACACTGCAGCTAGTCCTAACACAATTACTATCTGACTATGTTTATAACCCTGCCATACTATTTATGAATAAAATAATGAAATTTCACAGAGGATTAATTTAATGTCCTCAGGAATTTTCTATATCTGTTTTTTTCTTTAATTACCCAAAGTATGTGAAGGAGGAGGGGGAAAGACACAGGGAAACTAGAGTCTATCCCATTGCCAAGATTACATCCAAAGCAGTTAAGAGACTTTCCTTTTCCAGGTTTCTCTGATGGAAAACTCTCCCGATGTTGGTCCTTTTTTTCCGCAGGTGAAGCATAGTTAATGGGATGCTGCTGCTGATTTTGAAGGTGAATGTGTTAGACAGGTGCTATTAGGATCAAATAATAATTTAAATTTAGTTGGATTAAATAGCCTAGTATTACACTTAAGTCACTATGCAATAGACAAAAACTGCCAAAATGAGAAATACGGACCATTGGTATTCTACTCATCCTGTCTTATAAACCAGACGTGTTTGCTACTACCAGCTAATTTATTTATGGTCTAGTGGTCAAGGAGATCCAACCAGTCCATTCTGAAGGAGATCAACCCTGGGATTTCTTTGGAAGGAATGATGCTAAAACTGAAGCTCCAGTACTTTGGCCACCTGATGCAAAGAGTTGACTCACTGGAAAAGACCCTGATGCTGGGAGGGATTGAGGGCAGGAGGAGAAGGGGACGACCGAGGATGAGATGGCTGGATGGCATCATGGACTCAATGGATGTGAGTCTGAGTGAACTCCGGGAGTTGGTGATGGACAGGGAGGCCTGGCATGCTCGATACAAAGAGTTGACTCACTGGAAAAGACCCTGATGCTGGGAGGGATTGAGGGCAGGAGGAGAAGGGGACGACCGAGGATGAGATGGCTGGATGGCATCATGGACTCAATGGATGTGAGTCTGAGTGAACTCCGGGAGTTGGTGATGGACAGGGAGGCCTGGCATGCTCGATTCATGGGGTCGCAAAGAGTCAGACATGACTGAGCGACTGAACTGAACTGAACTGGGTATATGTGTGTATACATATGCAGTTGATAAAGTGAAACAAGGGCCAGAGAAATAGGTCCTCTGAAAGAAATAGCATAAAAATAGGAAAGTCTTTTCACCTGGGGTTATTGATAACCTTCTTTCCCGTCCGCTTCAGAATGTTTCCTTGGACAATGGTAGAGCTGAATGCGGGGGACAGAGCCCATCCACAGCAAGCTGTCACACTGCTTCTTGTGCCCTGTAGAAGCAGACTGTTACACCTCTCTTGTCTTTACCAATCCTCCTTTTTGGCAGCTTCTAATGTTTCTCCTGCAGCCATGACACAATCGTGTACATGAGAGAATCTCTGAACATTGCTAGAACATCTTCATTTCAGTTTAGTTCAGTTCAGTCGCTCAGTCGTGTCCGACTCTTTGAGACCTCATGACTCGCAGCACTCCAGGCTTCCCTGTCCATCACCAACTCCCGGAGTTCACTCAGACTCACGTCCATTGAGTCCGTGAGCCATCCAGCCATCTCATCCTTGGTCGTCCCCTTCTCCTCCTGCCCTCAATCCCTCCCAACATCAGGGTCTTTTCAAATGAGTCAATTCTTCGCATGAGGTGGCCAAAGTACTGGAGCTTCAGTTTTAGCATCATTCCTTCCAAAGAAAAACCAGGGTTGATCTCCTTCAGAGTGGACTGGTTGGATCTCCTTGCAGTCCAAGGGACTCTCAAGAGTCTTCTCCAACACC
>SJXQ01008242.1:162095-282688 GCA_006408695.1 Aepyceros melampus | reverse complement strand
ATGTGCCTGCCCCGCCACCACTCCTCGGGTTGCTCCTCCCGCTGCCGGCCCTGGCCTCAGGCGTGGTTGCCATTTCCTCCTCTAGGAGATCTGCCCAACCTAAGGATCAAACCCAAGGCTCCTGTGTCTCTACATTGGCGGCAGATCCCTTACCACTAGCACCACTTGGGATACCCAAATTCATAGATAATTGTACACATACACAACACTGTAGCTCAGATGGTAAAGCATCTGTCTACAATGCGGGAGATCCAGGTTCAATCCCTGGGTTGGGAAGATCCCCTGGAGAAAGAAATGGCAATCCACTCCAGGACTGTTGCCTGGAAAATCCCATGGACAGAGGAGCCTGGTAGGCTACAGTCCATGGGGTTGCAAAGAGTTGGACACGACCGAGCGATTTCACTTCACTTCACACATATGTTAGTGTTTCTTCCTCCACGTGACTTTAAGATGATCTGCTAATTAATTTCACAATGGCCTGATTTAAATATGTTTTTACTAGTAATAGTGAGAAAAGAGCCAAAAGTTGGAGAGTTACTAGAAAGACAAAAGGATATGAATAATGCACAGACTGGATAATTGACCCACTTGATGTGTCTGTGGGACAGAGGCAAGAGCACTCCACCCTCATTTATCCTAAATATTGATTCTCAATCTCTAAAGTATACTTGTAGCAGGTAAAAAGAGCCCATAGTTCACAGAGGAGAACTGCTCAGTTAAGAGAACTGCTACAAACTGGATGGCATATGCAAATACATTATAAGGGCATAAGACCTTTCTCATAACCTAGCTCATGAGAGACAAACAACAAGCATCCTGGTTCAGACACAAGACATACCTGAATTCAAATTCTGGCTCTGCACTTTTTTTGCTAACTAAACAAGTTATGGGAGCTCTTTCTTTGTCTGTAGAATATGGAGAAAAATCATAATACCTTCCATAGGAGATTCTATAAAAATAAACTACGTAGCATACTCCACGACCCATAGTAATCCTTTCAGGTAGGCAAAGGTGATTTTTGGCCCATTAGAGATGAAAATCAGAGAAGGCAATGGCACCCCACTCCAGTACTCTTGCCTGGAAAATCCAATGGATGGAGGAGCCTGGTAGGCTGAAGCCCATGGGGTTGCTGAGAGTTGAACACAACTCAGTACGACCCATAGTAATCCTTTCAGGTAGGCAAAGGTGATTTTTGGCCCATTAGAGATGAAAATCAGAGAAGGCAATGGCACCCCACTCCAGTACTCTTGCCTGGAAAATCCAATGGATGGAGGAGCCTGGTAGGCTGAAGCCCATGGGGTTGCTGAGAGTTGAACACAACTCAGTGACTTCACTTTCACTTTTCACTTTCATGCGTTGGAGAAGGAAATGGCAACCCACTCCAGTGTTCTTGCTTGGAGAATCCCAGGGATGGCAGAGCCTGGTGGGCTGCCGTCTATGGGATCGCACAGAGTCAGACATGACTGAAGCAACTTGGCAGAGATAAAAATTGGTTCATGGACCTAAAATTCCAGGTTCCTATGTGATATTGCTCTTTGCATCATCAGACTTTACTTCTATCACCAGTCACATCCACAACTGGATGTTGTTTTTGCTTTGGCTCCATTCCCTTCATTCATCCTGGAGTTATTTCCCCACTGATCCCCAGTAGCATATTGGGCACCTACTGACCTGGGGAGTTCCTCTTTCAGTATCCTATCATTTTGCTTTTTCATACTGTTCATGGGGTTCTCAAGGCAAGAATACTGAAGTGGCTTGCCATTCCTTTCTCCAGTGGACCACATTTTGTCAGAACTCTCCACCATGACCCATCCGTCTTATGTGGCCCTTGATGATCCAACAGAGGAACTAAAGAGCCTCTTGATGCAAGTGAAAGAGGAGAGTGAAAAAGTTGGCTTAAAGCTCAACATTCAGAAAACGAAGATCATGGCATCTGATCCCATCATTTCATGGCAAATAGATGGGGAAACAGTGGGAACAGTGTCAGACTTTATTTTGGGGGGCTTCAAAATCACTGCAGATGGTGATTGCAGCCATGAAATTAAAAGACACTTACTCCTTGGAAGAAAGGTTATGACCAACCTGGATAGCATATTGAAAAGCAGAGACATTACTTTGCCAACAAAGGTCCATCTAGTCAAGGCTATGGTTTTTCCAGTGGTCATGTATGGATGTGAGAGTTGGACTATAAAGAAAGGTGAGCACCAAAGAATGATGCTTTTGAACTGTGGTGTTGGAGAAGACTCTTGAGAGTCCCTTGGACTGCAAGGAGATCCAACCAGTCCATCCTAAAGGAGATCAACCCTGGGTGTTCTTTGAAAGGACAGTTGCTGAAGCTGAAACTCCAATACTTTGGTTACCTGATGCGAAGAGTTGACTCATTGGAAAAGACTGATACTGGGAGGGATTGGAGGCAGAAGGAGGAGGGGAGGACAGAGGATGAGATGGCTAGATGGCATCACGGACTCAATGGATGTGAGTCTCAGTGAACTCCTGGAGTTTGTGATGGACAGGGAGGCCTGGCATGCTGGGATTCATGAGATCACAAAGAGTCAGACACAACTGAGTGACTGAACTGAACTGAACTGAAAGCCTTTGACTGTGGGGATCACAGCAAACTTTGGAAAATTCTGAAAGAGATAGGAATACCAGACTACCTGACCTTCCTCCTGAGAAATCTGTATTCAGGTCAAGAAGCATCAGTTATAACTGGACATGGAACAACAGCCTTGTTCCAAATCGGGAAAGGAGTATGTCAAAGATGTATATTGTCACCCTGGTTATTTAACTTATATGCAGATTGCATCATGAGAAATGATGGGCTGGATGAATCACAAACTTGAATCAAGATTGGCAGGAGAAATATCAATAACCTCAGATAAGCAGATGACACCACCCTTATGGCAGAAACCTTATGGCAGCAGAACTAAAGAGCCTCTTGATGAAAGTAAAAGAATAAAGTTAAAAAGTTGACTTAAAGCTCAACATTCAGAAAACTCAGATCATGGCATCCAGTCCCATCACTTCCTGGCAAATAGATGGGGAAATAGTGGAAACAGTGGCTGACTTTATATTTTTAGGCTCCAAAATCACTGCAGATCGTGACTGCAGACACGAAATTAAAAGATGCTTGCTCCTTGGAAGAAAAGCTATGACCAATATAGACAACTTATTAAAAAGCAGAGACATCACTTTGCCAACAAAAAGGTCTGTCTAGCCAAAGCTATGGTTTTTCAGTAGTCATGTATGAATGTGAGAGTTGGACTATAAAGAAAGCTGAACACTGAACTTTTGAACTGATGCTTTTAAACTGTGGTGTTGGAGGAGACTCTCAAGAGTCCCTTGGACTGCAAGGGGATCAAACCAATCAATCCTAAAGGAAATCAGTCCTGAATGTTTACTGAAAGGACTGATGCTGAAGCTGAAACTCTAGTACTTTGGCCACCTAATGTGAATCATTTGAAAAGACCCTAATGTTGGGAAAGATAGAAGGCAAGAGGAGAAGGGGACAACAGAGGATGAGATGGTTGGATGGCATCATCAACTCAATGGACATGAGTTTGGGTAAACTCCAGGAGTTGGTGAAGGACAGGGAGGCCTGGCTGCTGCAGTCCGTGGGTTCACAGAGTCAGACATGACTTGAGTGACTGAAATGAACTGAACTGAGAGATGAAAAAAATTACAACCTAGAGAAATAAATGACATGGATTCAAAAATTTATGGAGCCTCTAAAATGAGTACTTTTATTCTCCTTTGATTTATGGAACACTAAGAGGGGCTTTCTGGGTGGCCCTGGTGGTAAATAACCTGCCTGCCAATGCAGGAGACCATAAGAAGTACGGATTTGATCTCTGGGTCTGGAACATCCTTTGGAGTAGGAAATGGCAACCCACTCCAGTATTCTTGATTGGAAAGTTCCATGGACAGAGGAGCCTCTGTCCTGAGCCCCTACAATGCATGGGGTTGTAAAGACTCTGATACAACCTATCATCTGAGCATGCATGCACTGCACTAGGAACTGGGATATTGAAATAGAGCCTCCATACAGCCTTCAGGTGTTTCCAATTATCAGTAGGCTTGTTAAGTAATGGTTCCGAGGCAGCTAATAGTATCTCATGTGTTTTTTACAGATGCTGTTTTACATACATAATCTTTTGATCTTCACAACAACCTTTTAAACTAAGAACTATTACTATCACCAGTTTTAGATGAGAAAACGAAGTATATGATCAGGTCACCCAAGATGGCTGTTCTCTTCTCTCTTACATTCCCTGCTCGACCAGTCCCTGCTTCAGCTCCACCCTACTCACATGACCTACCTGCCTCCGTGTTCATCCCCATCCCAGGCAGAGATCATTCTACCTTTTAGATCAGACATCTCACCAAAGGGGTGGGTGCGGGGCCTGCCTGCACCTCTCCTGGTCTCCCTGGTAACAAATGAATCCACCTGATATCAATTACCCTTGTTACTTCTAACCTCCTCCTCCCCCTGGAACCAAAGACTGATGCCAGGATCTACCCATCTTTGCTACACATGATGGGGTGTCAATTTAGGACCTTGCTTCAGAACAGTAAGTTCCCCTATCCATTAAACAACTGTTTCTGTCTCTGATTCTGGGTCAGACACTTTCTTCCATCTGGAAGCTGGGCAGGGCTTGCAGGCCTCTGTGTTGCGGCCCAACCATTGGCAGAGCAGCCGGGAGATGGAGGATACTCTCTCTGGCACTGAGATGTCAGGAAATAAGGACAGTGGATCGAAAGTTTTGAAGCTTCGAATACACGGGACCCTAAATTTGCAGGGTGATCCTTGTGTGGCTGAACTTGTATGTGGGGCCCTTTTTTGACTGCCCCAGATAAATAAGAGCCACCCAGGGAATATGAGGAACTGAGACAACCCTAAGGCTGTTGGGGAAATATTGGCTGTCTTTCCACTGGGGAAAAAAGAAGGCCGCAGTTGTGGGCTGTCTGTTGCTTTTTGTATTGAGAAAGGCCATAAGGGGCTGAGCTGACAACTCAGGTGAAGGTTAGCTTGAATGCTGATTCTGGTTCCTCTGGAAGTGAGACATGTGAATATGAGTGAACAACTTATATTATAGCCTGTTACTGTCGTTTGTTTAAACCGTATTGGCAATTTGGAAGCTGAAAAAAAAAAAAAAAAAATCCCTGGCATTCCAAAACTGGGTTTTGCTTATGCCCTCAGAGGAATTTAGCTTTCTATATAGGAGGAACTGGTATTTCTTTTTTCATGCCTTTCAGATGTAAATGAGATAAGAGATTGAGGTAAACTCTATAGGAATAACTATGTTTGGGGAATACCTAAAATAGTCTTTCCAGCTTTTGGTAACTTGGAAACAAACTGAGTTAAATCAAGAGAATTCCTTGACTGTCTAGGTCATTTCAAATAGGGTAAAATATTGGAACATTAATTACTGGGTGGGTCTAAGTTTACCTACCTTTGCCTTGTTTGGAGAGGAAGACTAAAACATAAGATTTCCAATCAGGAAATGCTGATATGACAAATGTTTATAATTACTTGTTGCTTGTTTTTTTTACCAAAGATTAGGATTTTAAGAATTAAAATTATAATCAGTCATAATTCTG
The DNA here is from genome assembly GCA_006408695.1 of Aepyceros melampus. Taxonomy (NCBI): domain Eukaryota; kingdom Metazoa; phylum Chordata; class Mammalia; order Artiodactyla; family Bovidae; genus Aepyceros; species Aepyceros melampus. The sequence continues at coordinate 277,087 of SJXQ01008242.1, read as the reverse complement.
GTTATTTTACCCAAGTTTCTTTGTCCATTACACTGTGTTTAAGTGTTTAACCGTGACTTTTTAAAAGTCTTTGTTGCTTATAAGCAATTGTACCTGGAGGCTTTTGTAAGTGCTTCATCTTCAAGAAGGCACATAGAAAGGAAGTTTTGGCAAGTTTAAGTATAATAAATTTCATATTGTGCCATTGAACTGGGTAAGAAGTTAAAGAATCCTAGTGGAAAACCTAATAGCTTCATAAAAGGCTTAAAAAAAGAATTGTTTAGAGTAAACTGGTGAATATGGTTATAATTTTTAAGGTCTTATCTGGATTATTACTGATTTGGATCTGTGTTTTCCAAATAAGAAAGCTCTTCCACTTTAGTTAATTTTGACTTATAGCAATTTGATAAGTTACACTTGTGAGAAGATTTGAAAAATTTCTTTCTCTCTGCCTGGTCCCTCAAGAAATTGAGACACTTGGGTTCCAAGCAGACTTATCAGGTAACTGGGCAAGACTGTCTCCTGTTCTACTGCAGGAATCTTGATTTGGGGGTACCTCTAGATGAGAGAAATACCTTGATGCAGAGCCTGATGGCAGGTGCTTGGCATGGCTTTCCTGACCTTCAGAGGTCTTTTGAGAATTCAGTGTCAGATTCCTTCTGAGGAATTCTACAAATATGGAGGGGCACATGTAGTCAATTGACCAGACTTAGTTTGCAATAAATTAGTCTTGATTTGGCTGTGTTTTGTGGAGATGAGGGAAATTTAGAGAGAAAAATACTATGTTTCAGTGGATATTACATTCTATTCCTATTAATTGAGGTCTGTGTTTCTGAAAGTTATTGTGTTAGCCTCATTTTCGTCCTGATATTGAGGATGGAAAGACAATTATCTAGTGAAGTTGTCACAGAGTATAACTACTCAGGATGTATGACTACTTGCTTTCAGTCTGTTGCTAAAAGCACATGTACAGTGTTTGTGTAATATTTTGGTATAAATGATAAAATATATAGCTTATGTTTTCTCTTTAACATGCCTCCGAACTGATTCAAAATATCTGATCAGTTTCCCCTCAGTATGGATAACTAGGCCAATATGAAGGAGGCCTAGCACAGAGGGACATGACCTGGACCCAGGGCAGACAGGCAGCATTTACACTGGCTTCCTGTGACATATTGATCTATTGAAAGATTTGCAATCAGAAGGGGACATTATTGGAAAATCTTCACATATAGAGATATTGGAAAGCCATTCTGGCTTATCATGGTTTAACTTAAACTTTATTGACCGGAGTGGCCTGTTTTTTCCCTATTGAGCATATTTTCTACATCTGTTTTTGTCATTGTGAGGGGAAATGTGTCCCAAAGTCAAACTGGTATAGCTGTGGTTCAGACATCCAAGGTAAAACTCAGTGGCTATTGTAAATGTGATTATGGACATGTTCCTATATTACTGAAAACTTGAGTTCTGAACCATGGAAGACCAGGACAAAAACCAAAGGTATTATCCCAGAGTGCCAGTAATGCTTGTATTTTGCTTAGTGGTCATGATCTTCTCTGTATTGTGCCTGTTAGATGTCTTACATTTCATCATTAGCCTGAGTGAAGGAAATCTGTTTGAGGACTGGGAAGCAGCCACAACCTTACCATAAAATGAGTCTAATTGTAGGGTCTACAGTGAAATACCACTGTAGGCTTCGTCTAGATTTCCATGAAAATGAGCCCAGCTAATGTGATTCTGTGGGATGACTAACAGTGGGGGCAAAGACTCTTGCCATGTTCCTTTCCCGTATACCATTATGTCAGAAGGACCCCCATTGTTAAATGGTACTGTACAACTAATTCCCAATAAACACCCCTGGGCTATGCTGTGTGGAATGGAATAAACTGGCTTCTGGACACACATGAGTCCAATTACTGGGATTAATTTCTTTTTGTTAGGAAAGACTAAATGGATCCACCCCTAATGGCACTCAACATAATGTGGAGTGAGCAAACTGGTACTTTGACTGCTGGTTAGGCCACCAAAATGCTTCTTTTAGAGCTAGGGTCTTCCCTTCTCCATGGGGGTGGGTCTGGGTTTGTGAAAACCAGGGTGGCCTACCTTTCTCTTAACTGAATAGGATGCTGCCAGCACTGACTCCCTCTCCATTGACTCACTGAGTGCTTGGTTCCAAAATTTGCCCAAATCCTGGTGAATGACTGTTCTGAGCATGCTAGGTAACTTACTCCTGATACTCTTTAGCTTCTGGTATCTGTATTGTATTTGTGGTCTCTGGTTGCAGTGCTGTTCTCCATACCTGACCCCAAGGATGTGAAGGAGAGAGGCAGACTCACATTTAAGGACTGAACAGGATATTGTAGGAGTGAGGAGTGGAGTGTGTGATCTGGCCACTCAAGAAACCTGTTCTCTTACTCTCTACATCCCGTTTGACCAGTACCTGGTTCTCCTATACCCCTAATCACATGACTGACCTTCCTACAGACTTGTCCCTGCCCTAGTTAGTGATTTATATCAGAACGTCTCCACCAGGACAGCGTATCAAAGGGGTCATGAGAGATAACAGCTCTCTGCTACTTTCCCTAGTAAGGGATGAGACAAGCGGAGGCCACTTCCCCCTATAACAGGTAACCTCCCCTTGCCCCTGGGATCGAGGACAGCTGCCATTTCCTGCCCACTGTCTGTATCACATGTTGGGGTGTCACTCCAGGACCTTGCTTTAAGCATGTAATATCCTCCATCCTTTAAACTGTGGATGTCTCTTCACTTCTCTGGGCTCTTTCTTCAGTCTCACAGACAGGCAAGTCCGGAGCTTGTAGGCCTGTGGGGTGCACCCCTACATCAAGGTTGAGAGAGTTTAAGTAAGTTTGCCTAAGATGGTACAAAGTGGTTAGCTGTCCCAGAGAGCCTTCATGGTCCCATGTTCTCACCTGTGAGCTGTTGCCTCCTGCGTATTATTTCCATTGTTAGAGAAAGGGCGCAATGACTTCTAATAAAATTGTTACAGGAAGATATTTATGTATACTTGAAGAATTGATGCTTTTGAACTGTGGTGTTGAAGACTCTTGAGAGTCCCTTGGACTACAAGGAGGTTCAACCAGTCCATTCTAAAGGAGATCAGTCCTGGGTGTTCATTGGAAGGACTGATGCTAAAGCCACCAAATACTTTGGCCACCTCATGCAAAGAGTTGACTCATTGGAAAAGACTCTGATGCTGGGAGGGATTGGGGGCAAGAGGAGAAGGGGACAACAGAGGATGAAATGGCTGGATGGCATCACTGACTCGATGGACATGAGTTTGAGTGAGCTCTGGGAGCTGGTGATGAACAAGGAGGCCTGGCGTGCTGCGATTCATGGGGTCGCAAAGAGTCAGACATGACTGAGCAACTGAACTGAACTGACTGATTTACCTCACTTGCACAGAAATGATACATTTTTAAAATAGATAAATGGCTATTTAGATATAGTCAAAAAGAAATCTCTCCAAGTATCATCAGTTTCTTAGGGGTAAATTAGTGTTCAAGTCATATGGGGGCACAGCAGTGAGAATCATATTTAATCACTTAAATGTTCTTGATGTAGCTTGTTACAGCACGAGATCAATGGCTGCATGCAGCCAGGGGCCATGCTCTTTATCAATGAGATATAATTGGGTTAGCACAAATTATTTGTTTACCCTTGTGAATCAAAAACTTGCTAGTGGTCTGTGACTCAGGAATAAAGCAGAAGCATCCTTCTAAGTACTTGGAACTTACATGTGAGTCTTGGGAAGGAGTATAAAGTTTTCAAATGATAAAAATGGACATTGAATCCTGAATGATCATGAGATACTGTGCAATTAATGCCATCTGTGTAAACCTAAGTTTTCTCAATTATACAATGTGCATAAATAGAATTGACTTTACTGAATGGTTGTCGACCTTATATAAAAATTTATGTAACTACTTATAAAAATGTTTCACTTCTGCTAAATAACAAGTATTTACTACAATTAAAACCAAACCACATTTACCTCCTTTAACTGTGTTTGGAAGAAATATTTTAAAAGATATCTCATACCCTTCTGATATTTTAAATGGAGGTCATGGGAAACTCATTTTAAAATTGTTATAAAACAGACATTTAGGTTGTTTAAGGATTTTGAAAAGCATCTAATTAAACCCCCATTTATAAAGATGTAGGAATAAAGGCCCAGAGAAGTAACTGACATATCCATGGTTTCATCTCTCCTAATGCAGGAACGTGTTCCAGTGCACTTATACCAGGATATTGAGGCTGCACTACTTTACTTTATAATGGAGGGCTGTGTGCCCCAAAGCACTATGAGTTCACAGTTTTAAAGCTGACTTATACATTCTTCTCTCTAACCACTTTCCCTCTGCTGTCATTTCTACTTTTGATATATCTGATTCTAATGCGCCTCCCACCACTCTAATTCTCTACACATAACTTCTCTCATCCACATTGGGCTAAGAAACAAATTTACTAGTGGAACTAGGTTTAAAATATAAATGTGTAGGCTTTGAGTGAGGGTGGAGTGACTCTGCTGTGAGTAAAATATGTGGCTTTCAGTACCTTTATTTTGGTTTATTTATTCGGACTATTTCACAGTTGTGGATGATGGTGGGAGTCCAGAAGATTTCTGGGCTGAGCACCAGGTGAGTAGTTTTCTGAAGAACTGAAATCCCAGAAAATGACCTACCGATGAATGTGAGCCGTTGTTGCATTAACATTTGGATATATGTGAACATTAAACACTGACAATGAATTCATGACCCAGCATTGCCACCAACAAAAAATATTCAAGGACGATAACTAAATTTGAAGACATTAATGTGCTGAATTCGAACAAAAATATAAAAATTTAAATAGGGAAGGTAGTCTGTTAGTACAATTTGTATTGATTGACAAACAAGCAAATTAATTTAAGAAATATAAGAAAAGTTTATTTGTAGAATCTTTCTGACTCTACATAAGTCATCCAGTCTGTAAGAATTCCCATTCCAAGGAATGGTATGTTACCACAGTGGTAGGCTCCAGTTTCACCCACATGCTCACTAACCCATGCTTCCGAAAAATGAATGTAGCTCAGGTTCTGGAGGATTTAAGACAATAATTATCACTGATTTTTCTGGGACAGAAAGTATTAGACTGCCAAAATCATGGGTTAAGAACATCATTAAACCATAACACATAATCAAATAGCCTAACTTTACAGGAAGCTCTTAGAAAATTTACCCTTTGGGCCATCACTCAAACTTTTCAACAGTTATTTGTGACTATTTTTTTGTTTGTCCGGTTTTAGTGTAATAACACACACCAATAGCACACACTGGTCTCAGGTATGGAGAACGGCATTGCAACCAGATATTTTTGTACCTGCTGATATCTGTTATCAGGAAGTTCATGATTGTACATTTCATAACCTGACATAAAATGCTTTTAGCATTAATTTTATTAGTTGTATATCAATTTTTAATACTAGCACATAGTAAGATACTAAGATGATGATACTATTACTACTATAAATAATCACTTATTATGTTGCTTTACATAAGCCAGTCACTGTTCTGAGCAATTTACAGATAAAAATTCATTTGATTTTAACATATGGAACTAAGTTTTTATCAGTAAGTGTTTCTGATATGTCTCCTTATTCCAATATGGGTCCCCCACCAGCTCATTGTGGCTTTTGGAATTCAACCATTAAAGAAGAATTTTTAAGAGCTTACACTGGATACGAAAATAGTTTACATCTCAGACTCTGTGTCTACGTTATTGTCTGTTAGTTGCAAATCCACCCTTCTGTACTTGCGAACACTGGCATTCACTGCACAAATTTCATTTCTCCTTTTAAAGTGCTTCCCACTGGATTCTGAGAATAGGAGGCACTATAGGGAGATGTGAAGACAAAAGGAAAAGTAAAAAGGGACTCTTATTCCGTCCAAGTCTCTTGTATAAGGAGTGTCCTCACGTTGGCCCTCTACTTTGGCAGACCTCGACTTGGTTCTTACTGCATTCCCAGGAACAGCCTCATCACGCCCCGGGCATTGACCCCTTCTTAAAGGTCTGAGCCCCAGCCCTTGGGAATATTCTCCTAAGATGTCACCATGCAAATTTCAGCCTCGCTTTCCCTGTTAATATCCTCACTTTTTCCTGATAGACATAGCAAGTGTAAGATTTTGATTTACCTTGTAATTCTGAAATCAATATAATTAAAATATTCATCTACTCATGGTGACATCTGAGTGGACTTCAACAATACTGAGAATCTTAGAACTCCAAGGCTCTCTAAGAGTTCTTAGTAGTGGAAGCAATCTGTCTGCCTGGATGTGAGGAAACTGTCCTGCTTTGGGATTAAGACCCTTCAGTAATTCTGTGAGATAAAGAACTCCAAACCAACCATCTGGGATGCCAATAACAGAAAGCATAGGAGCAATAAATAAAAAATAAGTTATTTATATCAACTCCAGTCATGAATAACTAATTACAGAAATGGGGACTCCAGGAGCTATACATAGCTTATCCCTTGCCTGGTACTATTTGGAGAGAGATAGATATATCGCTGTGTATCTGTAAAGACCACATGGACATTTAGACATTAATATTTGAATATATTATGTGCTTTCTTTTGACCTCCTCTATCCTATCCTTTTACTATTTTGCATAAAGGTGGTTTCATCATAGATAGGTTTACAATTGAGTCTTTAGGAAACAGTATTCAGGTAGGACTGCAATTGTAATAGAAGATTAAATATCATCATAAATGGATGCTGTGATTGTTACTTAGAAATGAACATGATGGATGTTTGGATTTTGCATATCTCCTTTCTGGACAAATGAAGAGAACACTTTTGTTTGTATAAAGAGTCATTGTATCTTATTGTGAAATTGTATGAATATGTACAGAAGTGTGTATATGGTACCAAATAACCAGAGGAGTAAATTATTTCAGTTATTAAGCACTTTTCTGTCAGTTCAAAATCCAGCCTTCTATATGCTAAAAAAGTTTGTGATGTGCCGGGGGCCAGTGTGAGGAACTTTGCCCATGGCAAAGGTCATGAGGAAGGAGGCTTGGCGTACGCAAAGGCATGATCAAGCCTCAGGAAACCCCCTGTTCCCGAGCATCTACCCCCAAAACCAAGAGCCTGTTTTATGCTCTCACCTACACCTCTGACTTTATGGGGGGCTCTCCCCCATAACCATTTCTCTCAGAGAAGGAGTTAACTTGCAGCTCCAGTTGATAAAATTCCTGGGCGTGACAAGAGTGTTTCAGCCTAGGAACTCCTCTGAAGGTTATCTAGCCTGCCTGTATAGGTTCGTCTGGCCAAATGTGATTATTTACAGCCTCCCAACAGCGAGAGGCACGAGATGTTTTAGACTTACGAAAGGCAGATTCTTTTGAGAAGTTAGAATTTATTAGTAGAGTGGGTTGATTAGGAATTGTATTGGTGAAGGGTTTTTCACCAAAGTGCCAATAATTGCTTCTAATTCCCTGCCCTTATAATGAATATAACTAGCATATAAGAGAAATAAGTATTAACCTTTAAGATTAATCATGTTAACCTTGGGTTAGATAAATTCCTTTCTTGATTGTAACTCATTACATCCTTACCCTATAGGAATTTACCTTTATCTGGAGGGTGGTGCCTGGTTTAAGAAAAAACACCCTTGGAAAAAATGAGTTTTTTGGTTATCAGAAAGAGAGGGTCATGAAGTGTTATCAGGCCTCATGGCCAGAAGATGATGTGAAACCCCTAAGACCTTTTTTGTATGTAAAGCACCCGATTTTGATAAAGGTCAGGACTGCTGACCCCCGCGTGACTTTGTATTCATCCCTATGTGTAACAAAAGGTATATAAGCAAACCTGAAATAAAGAAAATGGATCAGTTTCCAGAAAGACTGATTCCCCCATGTCGTTCTTTCTCATCCTCCATATTTCTGGCTGAATTCCCATCTGGAGCACGGGTGCCCGCCACGTCTGCTTACTTGCCCCAGCTTTCAAGTCCATGCGAAAAGGTGCCCAAGGAGGGGCACCTTTCGATATTCAAGTGGCGCCGGTGGCCCAACGTAGATGGTGCAAATTCCTTGTCTTGGAATTTTATTGGTATCCTGTGTAAACCAAGTTATTCAGCCTCTTTCTCTCCTCTAATACCTCTTACTATTTTCTGGTTGAATTCCCATCTGGCACTTGGGTCCTCACCAAGCCTACTAACTCTGCCTGGGCTTCTAAGATCAGACCGGGGAGGCCTCAGTGCCTCCTCTCCTTCGGGAGAACGGAAAGACACCTGTGGCCTACGTAGGTGGTGATTGGCATCCCATGTAAGCCAAGTTATTCAGCTCCTTTTTTTCTGCTAATTTCCAAATCTCTCTCTATCTGTAATTGAATAAGTTCTTTCCTAGTACGCCGACTCTGTCTCCACCTTCGAATCACCCTGGATCCACCGGGGCTGGACCCCGGCAGTGATGCGTCAGCTAAACTGCTTAGTTTTCATTTTTCCTCTGCCACTAGGATTTCTATCATCTTCTTCCAGTAGGAGGAACTCAAGAGAGACTAGAAAGCAGATGAAAGGGGAAAGGAATAGTCTTTCAGTTAAGTCTGTTACTGTCTTAACTTTGCCTTTTAATGTCACCATTCACCTTGAGACAGCAGTTGATTCCAGTCTCTAGTTTGGGTTCTCCAAGAACAAATTCCGCTTTGCTCTCCCAAAAGTAGCAGCTTTAATCAAGCAGCCCCTCCTCCCTGTGAGTCTGCTCTCAAATGTGTAAGTGTCCTCTCACAAGCTCCTGAGATGCTATTAATAGCAACATGTAAGAAGGCCTCAGAGGTCTAAGACCTCGCTCTAAGGAACCTCTTCCCTGATTACCCATGATAATCCCATAGCTGGGTAGCGACTGTTCTTAGAGGTCTGATTCCCAGCTTTGGGGTTCTCTTCTTTGAGCTGCTGAACTACCATCCCCATTCAGGGGATGTCCACTGTACAGATGATTGAGTCCAGCTCTTAAAGGCCTCTTGTGTAAGTTTTCAGGTTCTCTTAACACTATCATGTTAAGTTGTGATATGAGATGTGAGAGTTGGATGTGAGATATGGATGTGAGAGTTGGAGTATAAAGAAAGCTGAGTGCTGAAAAATTGATGCTTTTGAACTGTGGTGTTGGAGAAGACTCTCGAGAGTCTCTTGGACTGCAAGGAGATCCAACCAGTCCATCCTAAAGGAGATCAGTCCTGGGTGTTCATTGGAAGGGCTGATGTTGAAGCTGAAACTCCAACACTTTGGCCACCTGATGCGAAGAGCTGACTCATTTGAAAAGACCCTGATGCTGGGAAAGATTGAGGGCAGGAGGAGGGGATGACAGAGGATGAGATGGTTGGATGGCATCACTGACTCAATGGACATGAGTTTGGGTAAACTCTGGGAGTTGGTGATGGACAGGGAGGTCTGGCGTGCTGTGGCTCATGGAGTTGCAGAGTCGGACACAACTGAGTGGCTGAACTGAACTAAACTGAACTAACACTATCTTCCTCCCTTTGGTGTCTGACTCCTTTAGTTACTATCTCTGTTACTCATTTAACAGTTCTTTCTGTATTAAATTCTCTCTGTTGAAATATCTTGTCTGGTTTTTATTTTATGCAGTCTTAATTTGATCTCTAAGAGTTGTATGAACTAGGATAAGTCATCTTCCCATTCAAACACTCAGTCTCTGTCTGTTTAACTAGGGGGTGGGGGTTGTGGTTACAGAAGGAGGAGTATAAAATACCTGGTCTTTCACAACTTGTTTTCTGAGAATTGCTAGTCAAGCATTTCCTTCTTGCAAGATAATACTTATGGCCATGTGGACTTGGGAAATGTTAACTACTCTAGAAAACTGTGAGAGAATCACAATGCACATAAGCATAATCAAGGCTCTGAGAAGCCAGCAGAAAAGAAACCTATTTTGCTTTGATTCAATAGCTCCCCTCAAATTCTTTAACTCAGGAAACTCTTATCTTTTCAGTTAACCTCTCTTACCGCTCTATGACATACACTGAGAAATTCTTAACAGTTCAAAAGTTTTGCAAATTTTTTTTTCAAGATACTTTCATTGAGGAGAAATCTAATGCCTATAATATATAATAGTTTTAATGGGTTTTATTTATCTTTTTTTCAGCTCTAAGCATAGATGTTGACTGATAGTAATGTGTTTTGTAGTGAAATGTATAGTAAATACTGAGGCAGGGCAGGAAGAATGTTAGACCGGCAGGAAGAATGTTAGAACACCAGGAAAATTATTTCAGGAAATGAAAGACAAAGTGAGAGAATTTTGGAGGGGATTATAGGACAGAATCACATATAGTTAAGTGAACAAGCTATGCATTCAACTGCTTAGGTATGACTCTCAGCTCTAGCCCTTGAGTACCATTTGATTCTGAACAAAATCATTCGTCTTCACTATCTCTGGGTTTCTTATCTTAAATGGAGCTAACAGTAGTATATATTTCACATGTTTGTGAAGGAATTAAGTATAACATAGTATATAATGTGATTAACACCAACTTGCACTTAATTATTTCATGTAGTCTCAAAAACAGGAAAAGGCCTTGCTTGTATAATGACTTAATTTAGATAATAAAAAAACCAGTAATGAATATAAGCTGTTCAAAATGGAAGGAAATTCAGAGGATGTCTCTCCCATTCCCCTCATCCTATAGAACTACATCTCCCAGAGTCTAAGAGATTTGGTCATGGAGCTCACCCTTAGTAGAGCTTTTTTAATTAAACTTTAATTTGTTTGACCATAGAATTTTCTTTTTTTTTTTTTTTTTTTGGTATTTTCCTGGATAAAGGCAAGAGTAGTAATTCCAGAATATTTTCTGGGTTCAGAGGTCTGGCTGATCTCAGTGATTTTTAAGACCCAGCTATGGTTAGTGAGGAATTTATTGATCTGCACAAACCATACCCATGCTTTCTGCTGCTTCTAGTTCCTATTTCCCTAACATCATTCTGTGTGGGAGAAATATGGGTAGAGTTAGCATCAGGAGGAGCTGAAATAGAAAGGAATAAAAATAGTCTCATTAATTTTTTTTCAGCTTGATTGAGGTACAATTGACAAATAAAGTTGTAAGATATTTAAACTGTACAATGGAATGATTTAATATATGTATACATTGTGAAATGATTTCCTCTTTCAAGTTAATTAACATATCCATCATCTCATGTATTTACTTTTTTTGATGAAAACATTTAATTTCTGTTCTCTTAGGAAATTTCAATTGTCCTAAACAATGTTATCAACTATAGTCACCATTCAGACCCTATTCATCTTATAACAGAAAGCGTGTTGAATGAGCAGAAAGGAGATGAAGGATTGACTACTGGAATACAAACTCATCTCTTTTTAGAACTGGGTGACCGAGTCTGCTACTCATATTTTCTACCTCTCAGAATCCCGAGGGACACTAACACTGGGGAGGTAACCACTTCACTTCCCCATACTTGAGGCAACTCTTCTGAGCTTTATTAAACAGATCCAGAGAACCATGTTTATTATTATTTTGTTTAGTGATACACTTAGAAAGATAAAGAACATGAGATATAAGAACAGTCATAATATACAAGCCTTCTACCACTTCATGGAATTATGATGAACATATTATTTTAAAAGAAGAGCTTAATGAGATAAAACAACACTACTGTAGTCCAGCTGAAGCTATATACAATGCATATACAGTTTATGATCTATGTATAATTCATATGTATAAAAACAACATACTTTATTGACGTAAAATAGCACAGCAAGGTTTAAAACAAATGGCTAAGCTCAATACAGGCTTTACAGTGCCCTGAAAGCCATTTACTAGCATAACGGCCTCCAACATGCTGGTATTAACCTACTGATAAATATTTAGACTATTTATATTTTGTTCTCTTCAGAACTAAGCCAAAATAAATATATTTTAAGGCAACTTTAGAAGTGTCAGCATTCTTATTTTATCTGCTTTGTGGCAAATGTTATTCACAGTGACAATTAAAATATTGAACAATGAAGGACAAAGATTGACAAATTCATCCTGAATCCATTGTATCCTTATATAAAATTTTCTCTAATGTGCAGAAAAGTCATATTCTTTAACAACCTTCACCTTCCAATTGTGAAGAGTAACATTATTGCTGTTCTGCCCACACAGGCTTACTCAAAGTTATATGTTGGAGATTTCAATTTTGATTTCATGTTCAGAAAAGCATCTATACAAGTCTCATTGCTATTTTTAAAAATTCAGAAAACAAGAACTTACTGAATACAGGTTATTATGGCTGCAAGCTATTCCACACTGTTGCTCACTTCCATTGTATCTTTCGATAGATAAACTATCCAATATACAAGGTTGAATCCTGCAAATGCAACTGGGAAGAGAATCCGAGAATACTGGTCTATTTTACTGGTACCTCCAAAGGTTAGAGAGACGGGTGGGGGGGTTTCAGGTGTTGACTGTAAGATGGGAGCTCTTGTGAGGACTTTGCTGGCCTCAGCGGATGGAACTATTGGCAAGGTCAGAGATGTGATTCTTTTCTTCAGATGGTACTTGGAATCAGGATGCTGTAGAGGAAAATATACATATATATCCTGCTTAGGTAAAGGAACAGACATTACTCATTCATTTTATCATCGACAGATGTTTGCTGACACTTTATTATAAGTTGAGCTTCCCTGTGGCTCAGATGGTAAAGAGTCTGCCTGCAATGTGGGAGACCGGGGTTCAATCCCTGGGTCAGGAAGTTCCCCTGGAGAAGGAAATGACAACCCACCCTAGTACTCTTGCCTGGAAAATCCCATGGATGGAGGAGCCTGGAAGGCTACAGTCCATGGGGTCACAAAGAGTCAGACACAACTGAGCAACTTCACTTCCTTTCTCTTTCTTTCTATCATATAAGTTAAAGTACCAGCAAATTATCTTTTCTTTTTTTTTTTGAAGTAGACCATTCTTAAAGTCTTTATTGAATTTGTATACTATCACTTCTATTTTATGTTTAGATATTTTTGGCCATGAGGCATATGGGATCTTAGCTTCCTGATTAGGGGTTGAGCCTGCACCCCTTGCACCTGCAATGAATTGGAAGGCAAAGTCCCAACCACTGGATCACCAGGGCAGTATCATCAAATTCTTAATAATATCTGATAGTGCTACTTCTCCAAGAAAGTGGTAGAACAAATTCTAAAAACATTGATTTACTAACAGCCACTGATAGCTCAGTTGGTAAAGAACCTGCCTGTAATTCAGCAGACCCTGGTTGGATTTCTGGGTCAGGAAGATCCCCTGGAGAAGGGATAGGCTACCCACTCCAGTATTCTTGCCTGGAGAATTCCATGGACTATATAGTCCATGGGGTCTCAAAGAGTCATACATGACTGAGCGAATTTCACTTAATATCCTATAATTTAATATATCAGCAATTGATGCCAAGCATGATCCATGTCCCAGCAGCTGTATTGAGTATTGTACTATTAGGAAGAGATAAGCCAGGTTATAAGAGTTTATCCACTCACCACCCCAGTTATGCATAAACCCATATGGCAATGTATATAGGCAATGAGAGGACATGTCACGATGACAGGGAATTTCATTTTGGAGTATGTGGGCAATTAGTTAACACCATAAAATAACAGCTCAGTTAAATGAGAGCATTCTTCTAGACACGTTCCCAGCCTACAGCCTAATCTTCACACATTAATAAATCTAAACCAACTGAGGTATGAACAATAGCATAAAAATTTTTAAGTGCTCATGTACGTCAAAAGCCAGGCACAAAGTAGAAATACCCTTACTATTCTTCCCTTGAAATGTGACTGCCTCTTGGTCCAGAGTTCTGTATTGTGAACTTTCTGCTTCCTATTCAGAACTTCTCTACTGTCTCCTTCCATCTTAAGTTACCGAAAATGCTATATTTACTAACCTCAGAATTATTATATGTTCTTTTCTATCATTAGCTTTTCTGTTCCACAGAAATCAGAGGACAACCAATTCTAGCTTGAAAGGGATATTCAGTGCATTAAGTAACAGATGAGAGGCTGAGATCTAGATGTGGGAACTGCTTCACCCACGCTTTCACAGCCAGTAATAATCTCAGTGCCTGCTCTATCCCAGCATCTTCTTTACTCTATAGTATCGAGCTTGCTTCAGAGACTCTAGTTCTGTTTGCTTTAGACACCTTTCAAAATGGTGGAGACTAGGGGGACTTCTGATTCTTACTTTTTCTTGTCTACAGCCTGTAATAGTCACTCTCCTTGTGGCTGGGCTGTCCTTGCTGAGTCCCTGCCTTCACACGCATGCTGTACATTATCCCTGCTCTTGTAAAACTGCCTTGTTTCCTCTCTGGCAGCAAAATCACCACTTTGCTGCCTGGCAGGGTGTGTTATTCACATGGACAGACTCCCATGGCTTTAGACAGCAGCCCCATGGCAACAGCATGCGGCGGCCGCCTCCCCAGTGCCAGTGGAACCGCAGGACCGGAACGGCCCACCGATGCGGTGACGGTTGGACTCCGGGAAAACAACCACCCCAAGAACCTCTTCTCCCTCTACTCCTGAATTTTGCTTTTAATTTGTCGTGGATGTTGCTGAACATCTAAATAGTAATAGTTATCATAGAGAATTCAAGCCCACTGTGCATTGGGGGGCCATAGTAAACCGTATTTCTTTACAAAAAGCAAGAATAAATCACTGTAAAGTCTGATTTGACATGACCATGGTGAATTTCAAGCAAAGAATATCTTTACCTGTTGTCTGTTGACCAGATATTGGGCTAGACACTGTGGACAGAAATAAATAAGTCAAAGGTGTCAGAGGTAGAAGAGAGTTTCGAATAGATTGCCCAGTCTACTGATCTTGAATAGGAAATAAGTAACATTTTCTATTAAAAATATATGAAAACCTTCTTTGATTCTTTGCTTTATAAGCCACTGCCACTCTCTTTTCATAAATTCTATTCATTCCTCAAAGTCAATCTTAAGCTTCACTTTCTTACTGGAGCCTCCTTTCATTTCTCATGCCTCATTGATCATTCTTTCTTCTCAGTGCCTACATCTATAATATACAATTTTCAATCTAGATATTGATATATGGGTATAATATCTGGCATTGTACACAGCTGTCTTGTGTATTAGTCTGTTTTACAAATAAATTGTTAAACAACTGAAAAAACTGTGACAACTGAGGACAGTTGTGCCTAGGGTCACCAACAGTGTGTGGATAGGACCAGTGTAGTGGTATTCCAGCCTCAATATGCCTGTCTTAGAAGATAAGCATAACATTGTCGACCAAAGCTTTCTATCATGTTTCCCAAATTCTAATTTGAATTTTCAGCTATTATATATGTTATCAAAATGTTCTTCACCTGAAAGAGAAAAATGTGTCACTGTTTAATCCTTTAGAAAGAGTTCTTCTCCTTCCAGATATACAGAACATTAAAATATTTTACTCTAATAAATTTTCAAAGTATCTTAATGGAGAATAAAGAGGGAAGGCTTTAGAGCAGATCTTCTTTCTAAACCTGTCTTGATTTTTAATAGCATGCATTATCTGTCTGTCACCTATGTTTCTTTCTTTTTAAGGGAGAAAGAGGGCAGGCATGAACAAGTTCATTGAGATGGAAAAGTGTAAATTATAATCCAGCATAAAAATATAATGTATTGTTTTATCTCCCTCTCTCTTTCCGGAGATGTGGGGAGAAGTTATTTGTCAATCTCTTGGCATGTCACAGTGTCACAAATGACTTAATGAGAATTGCCAAATAGCCCTTGTTCAGAGTTAAGAAAGATCATTCGAGACCTAATGCATGAAAATTTTATGCATAATAGCATTAGCTTGGAATTAAACATCTCCTATGATAGGATCCTTCTTTTCCTCATCTGCTTCCCTAGGCAGTCTCTATGGAGTGTTGCTTAGGAGTTAGAGGGCAACAGAGTCAGAAAGCCCTAGTCTGCAACTCCACGTTTACTACTTATCTGCTGTATGACTTTACACATGGCAAAGGAGTCATAGATTCTCCCTAAGCTTGAAGTTTCCATCTTTAAGTTAGAGACAATAATTATTTCATCTGTAAGGATTTCTTCCCTTTCTTTAAGAACTCGAGAAAGAAAATGTCTCTTTGTTATATGCTTCCTGCCTACTTAGCTGTTACAGTTCTTCATGCTATCATATCTTCCCTGTAAACATTACTTCTGTTGTGCTTTATCCTCCTTCCTGACTTGAAATCTCCTTAATGTAGAAATCTCTCTTAATGGTAGAGGGCATATTATTTTCATGTGTAAGTACTCCAAACTACCTAGAACACAGTGAGTGCTTCATAAGCATATGCTAAATCAATAAATGAATGAAAATCTAAACATTTTCTGAGACTTATAAGAGTTTTCAGACAAAGAGAAGGGAGCAAAATGTTCATGATTATTTTATATTTTAGTAAGTAAGTAAGTAAGTAAAGTCACTCAGTCGTGTCCGACTCTTTGTGACCCCATGGACTGCAGCCCACCAGGCTCCTCAGTCCATGACATTCTCCAAGCAAGAATACTGGAGTGGGTTGCCATTTCCTTCTAGCATATTGTTTATATTACACTATATTAAGTACCATGCTTCCCAGGTGGCACTAGTGGTAAAGAACTTGCCTGCCAATGTAGGAGACGTCAGAGACATGGTTTGATCCCTACATCAGGAAGATCCCCTGGAGGAGGGCATAGCAACTCACTGCAACATTCTTGCCTGGAGAATTCCCATGGACAGAGGATCCCGGTGGGCTACAGTCCAAAGGGTCACAAAGAGTTGGACAGAACTGAAGCAACTTAGCACACAGGCATGCACAGAGGTACCATATCTAAGCACTTACCATTTACAAGCACTACCTGGCACTCTGCCTGCATTATTTTGCTTATTCCTAGAATCTCTAATGTAATAATATTTTGTTTTAGAGATGAGCTAATGAAGGTATAAGCAGGAAGCTGACACAAGTGATAAGTGGGAGCACCTGAATTCAATCCCTCTTAGATGCCTAAGAGCAGGGGTCCCCAAGTTCTGGGCCACAGAGAGCTTGGGGACCCCTGTCGATGAGAGGCAGCGATAGATTAGAAATAAAGTGCACATTGAATGTAATGTGCTTGAATCTTCCCAAAACCACCCCCCAACCCTATTCATGGAAAAATTATCCTCCATGAAATCGATTCCTGGTGCCAAAAATGCTGGGGACCACTGCTAAGAGCATAATCTTAATAAATACTGTTTTTCCTCCCCATCAGCTTTAGGGTTTAGGGCAGGGTTGTTTCTCAGCCACAAAGTTACTGACATATTGATACTTCTTAGTTGTGGGGACTGTCGTGTATATCATGGGGTCTTGAGTAGCATCCTTGTCCTCCATCCATAAGATACCTGTAGCACCCACATCCTCAGAGTTTTGACAACCAAAATTGTCCTTGTAGCATGACATACGTCCTCTGGGGACACCCACCATTGAGCATCACTGGTTTAGAATTACACTGCCTCATTGTACAGCGATGGCTGGAGGTTTTCTGTGCTAAGTCACTTCAGTCGTGTCCAACTCTTGTGACCCTATGGATGGTAGCCTGCCAGGCTTCTCTGTCCATGGGGATCTCCAGGCAAGAACACTGGGGTGATTTGTCTTGCTCTCCTCCAGGGGATCTTCCTGATCCAGGGATTGAATCCACATCTCTTATGTCTCCTGCATTGGCGGGCAGGTTTTTTACCATTAGTGCCACCTGGGAGGTTTCTGCTGCTGCTGCTAAGTCGCTTCAGTTGGGTCCGACTCTGTGCAATCCCATAGACGGTAGCCCACCAGGCTCCCCCTAGCAGGCAACAAATACAAGGTTCTCAAGGAAATGCCAGAGAGGTGAATAACCCACATGCTGGATAATCAGTTCCTGGATAATGAGAAATCAGCACTACAGATACTGGATATCTAAAATTTAGAAGAATCACATTGAGTTTTTGAAATGAAAAGAAAGCCAGTTTTGCAAGCCATTCAAGCTACAGGTTTGCATCAGATTCTGCCTGCCCTATTGTAAGCTCAGCAGCTTCAGTTGATGGTAAAATAGGCTTTTGTCAGAGTCCAGAGAGGGCTCAGCTTGGGGCTGTCACTGTTTTGAGTGGAACACCTGTGGTTTTGAATTTTTCCAGGGCTCCCCTGCTGCTCAGGGCCATCCTGCTTTTGGTATTTTTAGAGCATGGCTTTGTTTTAGGTAACGCCATATTGCAAAGGTACTTGGAGTCAAACTGGACATTGTGACAGTCAGTTATTTGGTATAGGGATAAGGCATTTGGGCAGTACTCAGAGCAATTTTGATACGATATTCAGTGAGTCTAATATATTAAAGAGGCGGGAGCAATGGGTTACCTCCTAGGGGAGATATTCCAACCAGGGCTGCATTACTCCAGAGCAAACAAAGCATCTGCTTTTAACCGGGGCACCAAAAGCAAGAGAACATATTTTTGAAAACATTTAGTATTTGACAATTTTTAAAATGATAGTGTTAATAACTATGGAGAAAATGAACTCTGTCAAATATCCTTACATTTATAACTGGTAGAACTGGGAGCAGAGACAATTCCAGATTATCTACAGAGAAGCAGTTTATTGGTAGCAATCTGTAGGTCGGTGGTGCTAGAGACATGTCTGAAAACCACACTGAAATGTTTGGAGGGTCCTGAAATGGGGATTTGATGGAAGGTATAGGGAAAGAGCTAATTGCCTACACTTCTCATCTAACCCACCCCACCCTCTCTATAAGTCATATGATGGTGCTACCATGGGGAAGGGGCATCATGGTCTTGCTGGTGCTGAGTCTCTGATGGTCTTAATTCAATTGCTAATTCTTTGGCGTAATGATAGTACTCAAAGAAATCTCAGCAATATTAGGAATACGGGAGGTAAATCTATGCTTCATGTTTCTCTACACAGGTGAAGGGCAACATGGTTATGGCCCAGCAGATGTTTCAACCTTGAAAAGAGTACAGAAAGGACCACATGTCTTACTTCCCTCTCTGTGCCCAAGTTGCTAATAACTGACTTAGTGTCTCTAGATCAGGGCCAGGCTCATCTTTCTGATCTCAACATAGGCACCACTTCCTCCAGAATCCCCCCTCCAGACTGAGCGAATACTCTTGCATGGCCCTTCTTCAGCCTGCTATACATCTGTAACCACAACCTTTATCACAGTGCATTGTCAGGGCTCCTTGATATCCCTCTCTTCCTGCTTGATGGGCAGTTCCATGACAGAAGAGGCTCTATCGATGTTGCTTACTAATGAATTCTCAATGTTCTACAGAAGGTCTGCATATAAAGGCACTTAACAAATGCTTATGCTGTGAATAATTTGAACACGTAGGTGCTCAATAAATTGGTGTCAGGTGACAAAAAAACCATGTAATCAGTATAAACACAGTTATTCTCTCAACTAATTAAATTTTGGTCAACTTATAAATAATTTGTGAAAAACATCACACCTTGCATGAAGAAGAGAAGTCGCATTGGATATGTTGAGCAGTGGTGCAGAGGATTCGTTCTTAAGAACTTGGTGGTGAGGACTTAGATGTTTAAAATAAAAAGAATACTAGGAAAACATTCCAAAAGAGATCAGAGTCTAAACTCAGTCTTATCTACAAATTAAGTACACCCTAGACAAATAATAAGTTCTGAAACATAAATATAGGAGTACTTTCTAATGCCTAAATAGCATACCATATAAAAACAATATGGAAAGATACCTTTTATGCGGGAAAGAAGCACTGAACAATTTCTTCTCAAAATCTAAAAATATAAAGTCTGTACTTCCAAATGCCTTAAAAACAAAGATTATTAATCTGTTGAACATTTCTGAAGATTTAGATTTAGTCTCTTCAGGTATGAGTACTAGATTTTAAATGTCTGAATTTCTTTGTCATTATTATAAATTTCAAGGTCAAATTCAAAGTGATAAAGTTTTCACATTCATTCTAACCAGTTTCCTGTGAAAAACAATATGCACTTTAAAACATACAATTTAGAATCACATGAAATATCCAAGCACTTAATCTCATTTTAACTTTGCCATATTGGTTTGCTATTTCAATGTCCAACTTACCTAAATAATGTTATTTTGATTACAACTGAATAGGCATTTTAAATGTCATGGTATTTGAAAGAAAAAATGACCTTGTAATCATAATATACCATTGTCCTATATAAATTCCAAATATGTAATTTATGTTTGTTCCTCTATATTATAAAAGGCAATTGCCAAGTTTTGACATAAATAAATAAAATGTACATGTTCTATGCAATCATCTGTATTTCTTGATGCTTACAAGGATTATATTGTTAGATTTGGTTACTTTTGGTTTTTATTTTTATACTTTGATTTAGCCTTTCAGAAACAAAAGTCTCCTTTTCATTGCCTTGAAATATTATAAGTGGAGCCAGGTTTAGAAATATAATTTTTCATAGGGAAAAAAAAGTCAACTTGCAAGGAAAAAAGTACTTTGAGATGATTTGAATCCAATTTTGTTATACAAGTTCCAAAGGACAGCCTAATTATATGTTAGTATATTAGAACTATTAGAAGATAGTCTATATGAAGACCTGAGATCTTAAATTCCATCTTATTAATAAATTATACCTTTAAAGTAATAGATGTAGGGAATGATAACTCTGTGCTTTCTCCAAGGATTTGAAATCATATCCTTCTCAGTAATCCATATTTTTTAAAAGTTAAAGTAAGGAAGTTGGTCTTTCCTTTTGTCTCGATATCAGATCAATGACTATATTCAAAATCACTTTTCTTCTCTTTTTCTTATGAATTTCTCCTTTTACTTTTATTGTACTTGTCAAATGACACTGTTAAATGGTATTTTGATAAATATTAGTTATCCTTCCTTTCTAGATATATGTTAATAGATGACTTTGGGGCAATATAATAGTTATATGTCTATATAAGTATAGACAGGTTATAACATAATCACTAGTTTTTACAAACAAAATAATTCTCAAAAATACTTAAATTTATCTTTTGTGAAAAATATAATTTTCAACTCATTTGAACTAGGTCTTCAGACTAACATATTTTTGTTGTAAATTTATATTTTTGTGACCTTTGGAAACACATGTGTGGGGATGTGTGTGTGCTCAGTCATGTCCAATTCTTTTAACTTCATGGACTGTAGCCTGCCAGGTTCCTCTGTCCATAAGATTTCCCAAGGAAGAAAACTTGAGTGGGGTGCCACTTGCTCCTCCAGGGGATCTTCCCAGCCCAGGGATCAAACCCACATCTCTGGAGTCTCCTGCATTGACAGGTGGTTTCTTTACCACTAGTGCTACCCAAACATCATTAAATGAAAGAAAGAATTTTGGAAATCACCTTACCGACATTCAGAAAAGGTTTTTTTTTTTTACCCAGTCGTATGTACTCTTTCATAGTTCAGTCTCTGAGAAAGTGCTGGGGAGGGGAAGGCATATAGTTGTGAATATTAGGATTTCTGGAATCAATTCTTAGTTTTTCTGAGTGATTAATGTTTCCCTTCTCTGAGCCTCTGTTTTTTTGTTTTCAAGTGTAATTTGACTGGATCACTGGATGGCAGACCTTTTTTAATGAGGTCTAATTTAAGGAAAAACTCTTTAAATTATTAATTGCCACTTATCATGGACTGGTCTTATCCTTTGGAGAAAATGCAAATTCTCAAACAAGTTTCTTAGTTTATCAAAGAGAAAAGTTTCAATAAAAATGATCTTTTAAGGCCAATAAATAGCTCAGTATTTGGAAAATAAAATACATATAGTGTTATAATTCTTATTGTAAAATTTAAGCAAAGATTAACTAATTTTGTGATTTGGAAATATTCATGAGAATTGAACAATTATAAACATATTTCCAATTCATTTGTCTGCATTACTCGATTTTGCTCTTTTTTCAAGAGCTACAGTTTGGAGTTTGTATTGAAGTAAAAATGTATACTTGTCAATCAATTCTACAAGGGCACATTTATGACCCTTGAATTATTAATGCTATCAATTATTTTTTATTAAAAAGTGCTTTGGGGACCAGCATTTAGTCACTACAAATCTAAACTTAATTTTATAGGTATTTTTCACTGATTAAGTCTTTGCAAAAATTAATATACATAAAATATGCATATTATATACATATAACATGAATGTGAACATGAGAAAATTGGCTTTTGACTCAGCATTCACAGAATCTAATATACACATCCTGCCCCTCTGGATTAAAGCAACAAGCGGATTTCTAACATTAATTGTTCATAGGAGTCCCTGTTTGTTTCCTTCAGACTCTGGAGCCTCATTAGGAATGTTTTTTTTCTTTTTTTAACTTTATTCTCCCTGGTCGGTATATGGGAACCCGTTCAAAGGAAGCATCTAAAGGCTGAGAATTTTCTCGTCTCCTCTGAGCACTTGGAATCTGCCAGTACTAGTGAGGATGATGAAAGAGGAATACCAAAAGTTTGGAGCAAAGATAAATGAAGGATTGTTGCTTGGCTTTTTCCTGTGAGGTTGGAGAAGTTGACCTTGGAACCAAAGTTACATAACTGTATTATTAATATTACTTTGGGACTATCTACTTATTTGCAATAACTATTCGGGCTGCCTTTTCCTATGCAGTGTGGGTAACATTAGAAAAGTAAACAATTACCAAAACAATCTCAGCTTCCAGGGGTTCAGTCGCTTTTGCTATTGTCACTGGGGGTGAGGCTGCAATCTGCGCCTTCCTTTTGGCCTTTTGTGTCTGAAGATTGGTAAAGTAGTTGACAGCAGCAAACTCAATAAGAGCAGAGAAGACGAAAGCAAAGCAAACAGCTATGAACCAGTCCATGGCAGTCGCATAAGACACTTTCGGCAAGGAGTGCCGGGCACTGATGCTTAAAGTGGTCATGGTTAAAACAGTGGTGATTCCTAAAACGAAACAGAGTAAGAAATGCAGTATTAGCATTTGCAATCGAATAACAGGCTCAAATGGGAACTTGTTGGAGAAAATTTCAGTTACAAATGTAGTTTTTGTTATTTTATTATTTTTAATTGCTCACAATTATTATCATAGACATTCATATTTTTGTATCCTTCAATATCTTGTATACATTGTAGTTGCTCAAAAAGTTATTATTTAACAATAATAATATAATAGTAAATTATTAGTACATGAGTAATACAATCTTGAACTTCTGATCATATTTAATGTGATATAAAATTTCATCATATTAATAAGTATTTGTATAGATGATAAATATAAGATTAGATTTCACAATATTTTAATTTCTAGATTGGTTTTAAGGTAAAATATTTAATCACGAGAAAATAATTTCATCACTCATCTTGCAGAGATTTTCTGTCTTGGAGGATTTGTATAATCCAAAGATGGTTAGCATCATATGTATATTCTTTTATAATTGGCAGAAAGAGATCTGCTTTAGTATGGTAAATTAAAAGGTCAAAATTCATCTGAGATTTCAGTTAAACTCAGGTCTTCCCCATGAACTACTCAATTTATAATCATGAAAGCTGAGGAAAAAATTGGGTTTTGTTGCAGAAGATATTTTCTGTTACAGCTTTTTCTTATTGTTCCATCACACTGTTAGTGATTCTATATAGCATAAATGTAACTAAATATTTAGGCTGAACAATAGGAAACTGGTGATATTTAACTGCAGTTCATGGGGTTGCAAAGAGTTGGACACAACTGAGTGACTGAATTGAACTGAACTGAAGACCTAAAAAATCGCAATTTTTTTTATGATCCTCCCTAATGAAAGGGACATACATTTTGTGTATTTGTGGGTTCAGTGTCTTAACTTTTGTTTTCATTGAATTACATGTCATTTTAAATTTTCTACTTTTTCTAGTTACGAAAAAGCAAATTGAGATAAGAAATTCTTCAAAATAGGGCACGTGAAAGTCATAGGAAACCAGCCAGAATTCTTGCTGAGACAAATCTTTTGCTGATTCACCACACAAATTGTGATAAGATGGTTACTTCATACGAAACATGTGTCTGAATGAGATAGGGGTTTATTTCCTTTGCGGATTGAAAAAGTTCACTGGTTTGAATATTCTCCTTAAAATATACAAGCAATGTGAGCTGGAGGATGATAGAAAGTAGAGCTCGAAGAGTGAAGCATACCAAAGACAGTTCTGGCTGGAACAGACTCCTTATTAATCCAGAAAGACACCTGGGAAAGAATGACTGTCATAATGCAGGGAGTTAGATCTGTATCATGAAGTAGCCCATCTTCCTTTGCAAATGGAAATGAACTGTCATTATTACGTATTCACCTGTTGGAAGACAGGTATGTCAGTATTATTGCTGTTGACAATATGCAAAAAGTGTACAGTTAGAAATAAATCTTACAGATCCTTAAATTAAGACGTGTAGGAAGAAAATAGCAAAGACATTTTTCAATGCATTACAAAGTTAGTCGATCAGCAGATGATAAATGCATCAGCTCATTGTTTTCTGTGGAGTTCTTTGTGTCACATACATACAAAACTACTCATTCCAAGACTATAATCTTTATATATGCACATGGGTGCAAAATCCATCTTAAAGCTACTCATCACTTTAAAACTGCAAGTTTATCATTACCATCTTAGCAAAAGAGACACAGATGTATAGAACAGACTTTTGGACTCTGGAAGAGGGACAGGGTGGGATGATTTGGGAGAATGGCATTGAAACATGTATACTATCATGTAAGAAATGAATCGCCAGCCTAGGTTCGATACAGGGTACAGGATGATTGGGGCTGGTGCACTGGGATGACCCAGAGAGATGGTATGGGGAGGGTGGTGGGAGGGGGGTTCAGGGTTGGGAACTCATGCACACCTGTGGCAGATTCATGTCAATGTATGGCAAAACCAATACAGTATTGTAAAGTAGAAAAATAATAATAATAATAAATAAAGAGCAAAAAAAAAACTGCAAGTAAGCTGAGAATGGCTAATGCAGAGGAAAAACAAATAGATATTTTGAAAATGTACACTGGAGTCACCTTGTAGGATTCTATTCACATGTTGGTTAAATTCTTACCTGTGTTAGATTTAATTGTCTCACTAGATACTGTTTGTCCAATCAGATCATACTGAAGGAGGCTTGAGGATTCTTCTGGGACTTCCACTGAGTAAAGTGGTCCTTTTTTCCATGTATATATGATTTCACTTTTGGGGTAAGCATCTGAATTTTTTAAACAAATTGCAGTAAATCTGGCTAGTTGTGTGTTTGTTTTTTCTTTCAAAGCAAATCTTGTCCATTATGAAAAGAAAATACACGCATAAATTAAAAAAAAATATTTTTCTTTAATCCTGGTGACCAAAACCTCTATGTATAAGATTGACAGACATGATTAAGTAAGTTAATTCCAAGAATTATACAGAGAATATCAGAGTAGTATTTCTCTTTTGCTTTCCAGCCTGACTAAAACCAAATAATTATGTATTTTGAATACATTATTTAACTCTCAGAAGTAGTTTGTCACTTACAACTGCCAAATTTGAGCGGACAAGCATGCCCATCCATAGGAAAGTTAACCAGTTTCATAGGACAGTCAGCGTTGATGGTAAGCCTAAGGAACATTGAAATAAATGGTTCTGAGTCAGTATGATGGACAAGTCCTTTGAGCAGAGGACAAAGAACTGAGGAAGCCTCACCTCATGGTGTATAGAATGGTTCCATTCTGCATTATTCTGAAGAGTTTATTAGGAGTTGTCATGTTGTGAGCAATTGATTTTTTGCCATTCCTGAAAAAGGTGTCGGGTGTCCAGATTTTACTGACCATCAGGTTATTCAAACTCAAAATCTCAGTTGGCCCCCCAAACTTCAACCTCTCATCTGTCCAAGTCTGGCGGAAAAAAACGTCCATCGTGTACTCCTAAGAGAAAGTAAGATATTCACGCATGCGGGGTAGATGGTTCATTAAGAATAGTTTATTCACTAGCTTACATACTCAATACTAAAATTTAAGAAATAAAGCAACTTTTTATGACAATAGCCTATCAGGAGAACTATAACCAGTGAATTATTATTTTTCACACTCTAAGGTTGAAATATTATTATAGACGATCATGTTGATACTGTATAAACCTCCCTTCTCCACCTTCACCTTCACATTCTTCCTTTTTTCTATTAGTAATCCATGTCTCTATCTACTGACCTTCTGATTTCTCCTTGTTTAATTTAGAATAAAAATATAAGATTTAATCTAGGTTTTGTTTTGGCCTTCCTACCATCAATTAGCATAATCATTCCTCTTACAAATTGTTTACCTTCAAAAATATATCTGAGCAACACAGTGCCACTTAGTACAGTTCCAAGGTTAGAGAAACTTTACTTGATAAGTATACTTTGTCTGCACCTCATAATTATTTTATATAGTTCTCAGAGAACATAAAAGCAAATATTACCATGATTACTCAAACAGAGCCTCATTTAAGTATGCATAATGAAAATTATGTTTTAATTTGTGGCTTTTATGAAATAACATTAAGAAATTAAGTATTATGATAAAGGCTTTTGCTAAAGTCAATGATAAATAGCAACTTATAATTATGTCAAAATATTGCCAAGAATTGCTTTGTATCCTTTATATGTTCCTTTATGAGACCTATTACTGCAAGTGGTGATTATATTTTTAAAATATAATTTGACATACAGTATATCCATATAATGGTGATCCAGGCTGTAACAAGCCTCTCTTGTATAAATACACTTAAAAAAGAGACACACGCATATAATAAAGTTCTAAGTGTCCCCAGATTTCAATGTTACAGTAGAATATAGTTGTGATTATTTACTCTTGGTGTGAGTCATACTCAAATGAAAAAAATTGATAGTTAAATTGTTGACGATTCTGAAGAAATGCTGACTCTTTTCTCTCAACTCTCAAGACATTTATCTCCTAAAGTGCTCCTTAGTCTCTGCCCCTCTTCCTTGTTATTTTCTTTTTACTCTTTTCTCCTTTCCTTTCTCTTCCTCTTTTTACTCCTTTCCCCCTTTTTACATTTCTATTCCTTTCTTTTCTGCTTATATTCTCAGCTCAAAAAGCAGAAAATGAAAGTCTCTAATAACTGTTAATCTAGAATTACACCCCCTAGTACATTTAATGTACCACTTTAAAGAGTTATGTTTTTCTTCAGTTTTAGTATTTATATTTTATTTTTAGGGGGACACATTCCCTGAGAAAAATGAAAGAATATCATGATACACTTTGTTCTAAAAAACTGGTTCAGTTTTTCACTGCCACTTACTATAAATACCCTCTTACGAATCCTACAGCATCTGTACCTGGAACAGAGTTCCCAGAACACCTACTGGTCCATTTGCAAACGTAAAAGGTGGACTGTGTTAGTCTTTCCAAAGGACTCCCTTTACTGTTTTAATATCATGTACTGAGAATGGTGCACTGCCAAAACAGCCACGTTTTATGTTTAATAGATCTTCTCAATATACTCTTACATGGCATTCCATCTTTGTTATTTTTTTACTCTTCCATAAATTTCCTAAAACTTCATAAAGATGAGGGAGAATCTTCTCTTTGTAAGGAAGAATCGGCACTTGACATGTGGACAGAAGAGAGGATATCATCATCTTAAAAGTCTCCTCAGATTCATGTTCAAGCAGAGCCTTTAGTGAAATGTGAAGGAGATTTGGCCAATAATCTGCTCTAATGGCCATTCCTTCCCAGCATGAGCGCATATATTGCTTTTAGATCTGGGGCCAAGTTTGTTAACAATGTCCATTATCATTCATTCTGGGACTCAGTCCGTTCTTCCTTTAAGCAAAATTACTCTCTTCACTCAGCTCACTCACCATCTCCACGTCTGACACGGGCCCAAAACTTGTCACGTAAATGTCTGTTTTGACTTCAGTGACAGCACCTGAAATTAGCCCAAAGGGACATTTATCATCAATGACGTTAAGGGGATTAAACGGAACGACTGTTTCACAAAGTCCCCTCTCTCAGCCAGAATCTACAACCCATCCTAAAGTAATTCCAGTAGCAAGGGTCCTTTGGTTTTTCAGCTCTTAAAAACTCAGATTAGTTGCATTATTTTGGATTTATTCTGGCCAAATTGCAAAGTTTAAGGAATGAAAGAAAACTGGGTTAGTATTCTAACAACTACAGTAATAATTAATGTTTAGTGGTAGCTTTAATGGAACAAATACTCAAAACTGCGTTTTATATGAAGAATCTTATTTACATCCACACACCCTATGAGACAAGCACTGTTTATACACCCCCACCACTGTTGAGAATGTGGAAGCTTAGAGAGTTCAGATGACTCACATATAAGGTCAGAATTGAGGGAGGGACAGAGACTGGATGGCCCCCCACCCCAACCCCACTGCCCTGCAAATTCCCACTCTGCTATCCTGAGGCCTCTTGGGCCTTGGCTGGCACTAAGGGGGAAGAAGGGCACGTATGCCACACAGAGTCTAGGAAGGACTCTGCCTCTTACCTCCAAATCCCGGTCGCAGCCGATTGTCGTAGCCTTCAAGCAAGTTGTCCAGGATCCGACTGATGTTTTTGGAATAAAAATTTCCTTCATCTTCAAGTTTCCCTAGAGCATTTTCTACCCTGTGAGTAGACAATCAATGATCCTCCCTCCCAGCCTCAGAGAAAATAGGCTGTTCATTCCAGCCTCGTCTACCCCACCATCCAGATGAGCCATGCCATCCAGGTTGCTTCTATGATTTGGTATAGAAGTCACCCAGTGCATGTATGCTTGCCCTTTCCTTGGAGCTAAAAGGAAAAGTCAGAAAACAAAGTCTTACCAGAGAACAATGCACAGACAGGGCAGAGGCGACACCATCCTGCGGTGCACTGAGACGCCCGGCTCGCCCTCCGCCTGCCTTCTCCTCCTCCCAGCCAGTTCCCCTTTTCCAGCTAACTAGAGCGCTCTCCAGGACCACTCATAGCCCTTCTTGTGTCCAGCCAGCAATCCAGTAGATGAAAATGAAAAGGTTGCCAGCTAAAAGTGGAGGGTTCCCCTTGATCTCTTCACGCTCCGTCCTGTCCTTTCACGTGGAACAAGGTGGTTTGGGGTCTCAGAGTATGTCCCAGTGGACATATAGCCTCCTCTGACTGACTCAGTTGGGGAATGAGAGTCTGGAGGGACAGTGCATGGTCAGAGAGCAGTGACAATAATCAAATAAGGCATTAGGGGAGATTAGAAGGGAGAAATTCACTGCTAGTTTTGGCATGGACTTAGCAGGGCCCTGTGAGGAAATCTGGACGGCAGTGGCATCTTGCTGATTGAGATTATGTTCCAATGGACTCAGCATTTATTATTTCTATGGTTCACAGAAGAATTTCTACAAGCTCTCACTGCTTAAAAAGTCTAACAATATTGAGGTCTTCTTGGATGCTCTTTCTGATTTCACCAGCTTTATTGCATCAGCTACCCCTTTCTTCTTTATTTAAATACTGGTTCTCATTCTTCTTTGAAAAAGCACTTAGAACACATCAGAACAACTCCTGACCATCTTGCTGTTGGATTAGTGTTCTGTTTTTTTTTTTTGCAAGTACTTTGCTGACCCTTCTTGTGAAATGTATGGCATCTCAAGCAAAGTTATAAAGTTGAATGCTGCCTATAAGAGACAATGTCTGGAAAGAGCTTACTAAGATTTCCATGTAGAAATGCTATAAGAATAAAGTATCCATAAACATGGTCAATGATGATGTTGCTGGCACTCTTAGGCTTGTAACAGGTCAAAAGTGGAATGTTTGAAACCAAGGAACAGCATTCTTTCCCTAGTCTGGGAAAGTTGGAGTAATAGAAGTCTCTTTAAGCCTTGTAATTTTAATCTTTAATAAAAATAATGAAGTATTGTGAATGTGTGTGTGTGTGTGTATTTTTTTTTAATTCAGGAACATAAGAGCCAGAAGCAAATGTCTTCCTACTATCCTCCTGCCAGATCCACCCCTATCTACCTAGTTCACAGTCAGTATTTTCAGCACCTAAATTCTACACAAGTGATGATAACTTGAAGCTATATAGCACAGTCGTAAGCATTATTTCTGAAGACGTGACATAAATAATTTGAGAAACATTTCAAGAAATTAGCTATAAACAAAACAATGACAACAGTAGAAACAAGAAAACTCCCAAATTTCTTATGAATTTTTTTATTTAATTACTGAATCTTTTACATGGAATTTTTTAGTTACTCATCAAAAACCTGAATTCCCTCCAGCATCCCTGGCAAGTGGTATTCAGCATCTGATTTTTCACTTTGCTTTACTTGTGTTGTGTTGAAATCTGCACCCTTGTTCTAGTTCTCACCTTTGAAGCTACACAAAATAATATTATTTCAGAGCAAAACTACATAGCAATCACATAATAAAGATATTTATCGTGTCCTCTCTAATTTAAGCTAAGACTCCAAAAATCATTTTTTATTGATTACAGAACCTGGTTTTCGTATTTCTTCTTATTCTTTTCACTTTATTTTAAACATAATACAACTAATCACCATGGCATTTTCAATTCCATTGATTGCACTAAATCCTAAGGATATGATGCTATTAAATATTTCTCTGATCATTTTTACTATAATGTATTATTTTTATTCATCATAGGACTCTACATTTATCCCTACAACTTTGTATCATTTCTACCCATCATTTTGTTTACTATCCATCTCTGATTTGTATCATCCTCAAGCTTAGTGAGGTGTCTAGACTGATTTTTTTCTCATATGTTAAAAAGATGATCATTGGTGAGATGTTTCATTTATATACATATTCTTTTTGAATAGGCATGTTTTCCTCCTGAAAAGTATTTATTGAAAAAAAGAAATAGTTATTATTATATGTGTCTCTAAAGAGAAGATTAACATATTTGATTCTATTTTCTGATGGGTTTTAATTAGTAGTTTAATAAAGGAGAAGAAATCCTTTTTCTACTCTAATAGGAAAAAAAAATCCTAAATCTGGAAGGATAATAAGGGTATATAATCTTAGCCATCTCACTTTGCAGATCTCACCTTTAAATGAATGTGCTGGACCCAAGGGACTCAAATTCTATAATTCTGTTTATCTGATTTATATGTTGGTGACTACATAAGGAAGTCACCTCTTCATACATCTCTGTCAGAATTGGCAGATAAGCTGTAATAACAACATTGTTGTTTGATTACAGTTACTATTTTCCTATGGAACTAGCCATAAAGGAGTTCAAAAACATGACTCTTTGAGAAATTATTTTGAGAAATGTGTGGTCATTTATGTAGCATTCTGTTTATGCATACCAAGTATTTAGGAATTCCCCCTATTGAGCAAATTACTTTCTTCTGGGAAATTAGAGAACATTTGTCTCACACCCATCTACTTCACAGCTGTTTTTCCTAAATATGTTTTTAATCATTTTGGATGACCACTGGCTTGCTTTGCTGTTCCTCTCCACTGGAAAACCTAGAGCTACCATCCTCTGCAATAATACTGTTATTAATATGCTGCACTTTGCAAAAGGACAATGTGAAAAAAAACTATCTCCTTTCTTTGTCCTAAACTTTGAACTCCTAGCACCCCAGGTTTGTGTGTATGAAATCAATCAAAGACTCAGAGATGATTGGAGGAGGAGCAAACTTGGCACCAGATGCTAAATAGTACTTTATCTGTGGGAGAGGGCAAGGGTGGGATGATTTGGGAGAATGGCATTGAAACATGTATAATATCATATATGAAATGAATTGCCAGTCCAGGTTCGATGCATGATACTGGATGCTTGGGGCTGGTGCACTGGGCCGACCCAGAGGGATGGTACGGGGAGGGAGGAGGGAGAGGGGTTCAGGATGGGGAACACGTGTATACTTATGGCAGATTCATGTCAATGTATGGCAAAACCAATACAATATTGTAATTAATCTCCAATTAAAATAAATAAATTTATATTTTGAAAAAGGTACAATTCAGAGATAGATGTCATAAACCATTAGACACTGAACAAAGAAAGATACATAATGCAAAAATAAGAACTATAAGGGAAAAGAAAAATATATAATTACTGTGAGACATATTAACATTTATCCAAAAAAAAAGAACCAATACATATATATAAATATACATAAGAAATAGAATTGCATTATACATAAGAAATAGAAAACACAATCAAAATCTTCAAGATCAGTATGGAATTGTCTCTTGAACAACACATGATTGCATTTTCTCACTGCAAATCTCCACTGGGCTTAAATAAATTAAAAAAAAAAAAAAGAAAGAAACAATATTAGAATTGAGCCTCAGAAACCCAGTAACTTTTTTTTTGTCAAATAGTAACTTCAACAAAGTAACTTTGTTATTTGCGCATTAATGTTATTACGTTTGCAGAACTTGAACCAGAGGATTTCAGTATTTGTATAACTACTTCCCACCTAATACTAGAGACTTGAAACATTTTCCCTGTTTGTTTTAGAAACTGCTATGGAAAGCCAGTCAGTCAGTCAATAAATGCAATTTAAGACTGTAAGTGGAAACTGTGCTTAGTCGCTCAGTCATGTCCACCTCTTTGTGACCCATGGACTGTGGCCCATCAGGCTCCCCTGTCCATGGGATTCTCTAGGCAAGAATACTTCTGTGGGTTGCCAAGCCCTCCTTTAGGGGATCTTTCCAACCCAGGGATCAAATCCAGGTCTCCCATGTTGCAGGCAGACCTTTTTAACACTGTCTGAGCCACCAGGGAAACCCCAGAATACGGGAGTGGGTAGCCTATCCCTGAGCTTCCCTGGTGGCTCAGATAGTAAAGAGCACACCTGCGTGCGGGAGACCTGGCTTCCATCCCTGGGTTGGGAAGATCCCCTGGAGGAGGGCATGGCAACTCATTCCAGTATTCTGGCCTGGAGAATCCCCATGGATAGAGGAGCCTGGCAGACTACAGTCCATGTGGTCGCAAGGAGTTGGACACGACTGAGCGACTAAGCAAGCACAGCACAGTCTATCCCTTCTCCAGGGGATCTTCCCAACCCAGGAATTGAACCAGGGTCTCATGAATTGCAGGCAGATTCTTTACCAGTTGAGCTACTAGGGAAGCCCAAGTGGAAATTAGCATAGTATTAATAATAGCTACCAAATATTTAACATTTACCATGAGCCAAGAATTATGTTGAGAATTCCACATACTCCAGTTTATTCACTGCTAACACAAAAATCTATGAGCTGCCTCTAAGTGAGTTCTTTTGTAGATCAGTAAGTATTTAACTTGTTTAATCTCACACAACTAGTAAATGTAGGATTACAATTTAAAACCAGTTTGTCTAAATCAAAAGCAAGAAGGGACAAACTAATGCTGGGGGGCAGAATCCAATGAAATATAAGTTTCAGTTCTATTAAACGACCAACTTCTGTCATATTTATCCAAAGATGGAATGGACTGCCATAGAAGAAAAAAACTTTTCTTTTTTTGTTAATAAAGTGTTTTTATGGCCTGGAACACCACAAAAACACCTTGTTGTTTTTCTGTTTTATTTATTTTAGCTTGTATCTACTAATCCCAAACTCCTAATTTTTCTTTTCCCCCTTTCCTCTTTGGTAATCTTAAATTTGAATTTTATGTCTGTGAGTCTGTTTCTCTTTTGTAAATAAGTTCATTTGTATCATCTTTTAGATTCCACATACAAATGATACGGCTTCCCGGGTGGATGCTAGTGGTAAAGAACCTGCGTGCCAATGCAGGAGACATGAGACCTGGGTTTGATCCCTGGGTTGGGAAGACCCCCTGGAGGAGGAAATGGCAACCCACTCCAGTATTCTTGCCTGGGAAATTCCATGGACAGAGGAGCATGGCGGGCTATAGTTCATGGGATCACAAAGAATCGGACATGCCTGAAGTGGCTTCACACACACACACACACACACACACACACATGATATTTGTCTTTCTCTATCTGACTTCATTTAGTGTAACAATCTCTAAGTCTATCCATGTTACTGCAAATGGCACTATTTCATTCTTTTTTATCAGTATTCCATTATGTGTGTGTGTGTGTGTGCGCGCATGCACGTGTATGTGTGTTTATGTGTGTATGTTAGCCATTCAGTCATATCTGACTCTATGGGACCCTATGGGCTGTAATCCACCAGGTTTCTCTGTCCATGGGATTCTCCAGACATGAATATTGGAATGGATTACCATGCCCCCCCTCCAAAGGATCTTCCTGACCCAGGGATTGAACCCAGGTCTCCTGCATTGCAGGCAGACTCTTTACCATCTGAGCCACAAGGGAAGCCTACAGACACACACACACACACACACACACACACACACTACATTTTCTTTATTCATCTGTGGTTGATGAACATGTAAAGTTATTTCCTTGGGTGTTGTAAACTGTGCTGCTATGAACATAGGGGTGCATGTATATTTCTGAAATAGAATTTTCTTTGGATATATTCCCAGGAGTGAAATTGCTGGATCATATATTAACTCTAATTTAGTTTTTTAAGAATCTTCCATACCATTTTCCATAGTGGCTATAGCAATTTCCATTCCCCTCAACAGTATAAGAAGGTTCATTTTCTCCACATCCTCTCCCGCATTTTTATTTGTAGACTTTTTAATGGCCATTCTGACTAGTGTGAGGTGATACCTCATTGTAGTTTTGATTTGCATTTCTCTAATAATTAGCCATGTTGAGCATCTTTTTATGTGTCTATTAGCCTTCTATTTTGATATCATTTTGTAAAGTTAGGACTCAGACTCTCTGGACCAATGATATATGTATATTTTTTACATTTTTGTTATGGTATAAATGACCTCTCAGTGGACATTGTAGGAAATCCCCATGCAGTCCCTCTTGGGAATTCAGTGCAATAAGGATAATATTGCTCTGGGAAACAAAGGACAATAAAGGGCAATTTTCTGTACTGCAGCTTTAAATTGTCCTGGCTTGGTTAGGAATAGAATGTTGAACATATTACAGGGCATTTTGATGCCCCCAGAAGGATAAGCAGGAAATACTGATTTCAAACCTCAAGACACAAATATAGAAGGGCCAAAATGTCATACCTAAAAGAACACGGGATATGAATTCATGATTTCTGCCTGTTTAACCAGTACCAGTTCAGTTTAACCTTTTTTTTTTATTATTATGTTTGTCATATGTTGAGGATATAGGAATTTTTTAAAATGCTTGCCCTCAGGAAGTTCACATGGTAGATATTCATAATCAGTTTAATTGGGCAGACAAGATGCTGAGTGCAAAATATATAATTTACTGACTGTGCTTCTGGAAACAGAGAGTGGGGAGGCATCTGTATAGAGAAGGAGGGGTCAGTAATTATTTCATGAAAAATTATTTCATGACATTTTTACTGAATTTCAGCAGTTGAACGAACTTAGTAGGTTAGAAATGGACTTCCCTGGCTACATGATGAGCTCAGAGGCATGATAACTGACATTGTTTATAAACAACAAATAGCTCTGAGAAATAGGAATATAGGAAACAAGGAAGAAGTAATGGATGAAAACACAAGAAAACTGAGTCCAGTAGAGAAAGATGTCCATTCTCCTCCCTGAAGGACGTGAGAAAAGGCAAGGACATCTCTACTATACCACAATGGGGTTGTCTAAACAATTCATAAGAGCACTTTTTCTCTGAGAATTGCCCTGATATTTCATAGAGGGGAGGCTTATTCATCATGCTTGTACTATTGGACCCCATATCAACCCACCCTTGAGGAATTAGGTAACGGGTTCATTAGCAGGCAAGTTACCTTGCCAAATTATTTATCATCTCTAGCCATCATCTTCATCACCTATAAAATGGTGTTACAGAATCTCCATGAGAATTAAGTGAAAAGTATATGAAGGTGTTTCTCATGGGGAATTGTCCACAGTAAATGAGAAAAACTTCCAACAACAGCACTTCCACCCTCCTCACCATATTCACTGCTGTCATCATTGGCTTTGGTCAAATTAAGTCTTCTATTTCCATTATTTAGAAGTGGAGTCAAAAATTACCCCCATATCTGAGAGACTGCTACTGCTAAGTCACTTCAGTCGTGTCCGACTCTGTGCGACCCCACAGACGGCAGCCCATTGGGCTCCGCCATCCCTGGGATTCTCCAGGCAAGAACACTGGAGTGGGTTGCCATTTCCTTCTCCAATGCATGAAAGTGAAGAGTGAAAGTAAAGTCACTCAGTCGAGTCCGACTCTTAGCGACCCCGTGGACTGCAGCCCACCAGGCTCCTCCATCCATGGGAGTTTCCAGGCAAGAGTACTGCAGTGGAATGCCATTGCCTTCTCCGTATCTGAGAGAGCAGCTACCTAAATTTCTGATGGCCTCTTTGATTTCATTCCTTAGTTATCTAGGTGTCTTTCTGCCCTTGAGTTCCTCCTGAAAACATTGTGTCCTTCTTATAAAGTCCTCTTTTTGGCTTCAGGTAAGTAGGTTACTGTCACTAGCTCCTGAAAGGAACCTTTTAACTCAGGAGACTGTATGCCAAACTTGACAGTAGAATTTCAGATTGTGATGCACAGCATGGCATTCTGATGGACTGCACAACCCACTAGGAAGTAAATGTAGACGATGTATTAAATAGATTCTCAAGTGTACTTGCCAGACCTTCTGGAAAGGAATGTACTAATTGGCAGTTACTTAATGGTCTTGCTGTTTCATAAATCTCTCACACCTCCACGGAGTAGAATAAGCATTTTAGTACATGCATGAACTCTTTCAGGCCACTAGGGGACTGCTGAGCATCGTCTTCTGGCAGTGCTACCCAGGGCCTAGAATCTGTTTGCCTATTTATCAGATGGTTAGAGTATGGGAACGACAGGACAGAATTTTGGGTTTAAGCCCAGTGATGCGCTCTGGGGAAACATTATGGAAGAGCAAGCAGAATGGAAGTCTATTAGCATGGATTCTGTTGGACTTGGATAAGGTATAAATTCCAAACTACTGCCTCCTAAAGGGATATTCTCAAAGCAAGTGATAAAAATAAATATTTGAAAGTGCCATGGAAAGAAAGGTCAGAGGCCTGGATGGGAATGATTGTGTCCTTCATGTTGTTATATTAAATGACTTAATGTTTCTTAAAATAAAATGTAGAAGATTTCCATTTATATTTGAATGGTTTAATCTGAGAGAGGAAAAAAATAAGTGATGGGGGTGGGAGACTCTTCAGAGAAGTAGCTAAGAGGTATTTAACGCAGTTTTGAGCTAATGACTCATCAGTGACTGATGATATTGCACCAAAAAAAAAAAAAAAAAAGGTAAAGGCTCTCTAACAAGCTTTGACCATCAGAGAAACAGAAGGGTTATTTTTATATAAACTTTTACCAGGATTTGAAGAGAGCATGCTAGGAGTTGAGTATGTGATACATCAGAATTAAAAGAGCTACACAGCTCTGTGGACTTCGTGGGACTTTATTGTTGTCATTGCTCCCTGTTTTACTATTATAGCACTGTATCAGTAAGGAATGCAATAGATGTAGCAACAGAAAACCCAACCTGTAGTGACATAAAAATATGTGGCTTATTCTTTTCTTACAGCAAAAAAGAATGGAAGTAGGAAACCCCTGGCTTTGGCAGCAAAGTAATGCCAGTGCTGATGCTGATTTTCATGTCACCCTAGCAATATGGTTACTTGTGTTTCAGTCATCATATCTCCACTCAACAGAAGTAAAGGACTGAGCATTAGGACCACCTCTAGCTAAAGAGGGAGCTGAGAAAGTTGTAAGAAATCCCTGGCTACAGGTAAATGTTCAGATGAATCCCACAAAAAGTTTATTCCAAGGAATGAACTAATTCCAACAACAAGGGATATTCTTGTATAGTTTTGTCATCCTTTATAAGGTAGATGGCCAAGGAAGATGAATGAATGTTAAATTGCCTTCTAAGAGGGCTTTCACAGGCAGGGAACCCCCGTAGGTAGATTAATTATAACAAGATGTCCCTTACTCTGAGCTGTAGGCATAGTGAGTAGAGTGCTGGCTGTTTCTGTTGCCACTGGCACATTCAGCTTCCAGACCAGGCACAATCTGCACAAATACATGCAGACACTTGTGATAGGCTCCAAAATTTGAGAAATATTGGATTGGCCAAAAACGTTCGGTTTTCTATAACATATTATGGAAAAACCCAAATGAATTTGTTGCCAACTAATATTTGTCTTATTATGTTTCTTAATATTTTAAGATATTCTACTAAATTCCATTATCATCTAATATGATTAATCCAGCCACTATCCAAGGGCTAATAGAGACCTGACATTCAATTAAAGCAGCTGGCCTATCAAAGGCCTAAATAGTTGAACCACCATAGTTTAGCTCCTCCTAGAATTACACTTCCTGGTTGCATTGCTATATTACAAACAAATTTGTTTATGTTTCCTACAGGAAATAATCAAAATAAATTATATCTATTACATCAATTAGTATCCATTATATTAAGTCCCATCTGGGACATCTCTTATAAAACTGACAGGAAGATCTTTGTCTTGATGAGAAATTGACATATTCATTCTTTCACAGACTATATAATGGATCATGTTCCTCCTTTTGACCTTGCTGCCTGCTGGAAAACTGAATTATAACTGACTTTTTGTGTGCTCATCCTCTCTTCTTCCTGTATCTGTTTTTCTATTTCCAATTCTATACTTTTTCTTTTTCCTGTGAGACTCCTCAAAACTTTCAGGGAAGAAGATAGGATATAAATAAATATCAGTCAATGAAACAATTATTGATGATTTTCACTTAGTCATTTGGATCGACTTTATTCACTGGATCAAGTATCCATTGATTACTTCATTTGGACTAGTGTTTGAGCTAAAACCTAAGATAAAATGGAATACTACAAAACAGAGAAGGCATTAATTATCAGAGGAAAGTCGATTCAGTTGATTCTAGCAAAACTAGAAATCAGACACTAAATTGGAGATAATATATTTTACAGGAAAGAGGCAGTTACTGGGAAGCTCTGGCCAATTTATACTTTGAAACTACATTAGCAAAATGCTACATATATTCTTATTTTTCTAATTTTATTGCAATATAGTTGAGTTGCAATACTGTGTGAACTTCCACTGTATAGCAAAATGATTTAGTTTTATATATATATATATATATATATATATATGTATGTATATCTTCTTTTTCATATTCTTTTCCATTATGGTTTACCATAAGATATTGAATATGGTAACCTGTGCAATAGGGCACTGTTCATCTGTCCTATATATAATAGTTTGCATGTGCTAATCCCAGACTGCCAATACTTCTCTCCCCAACACCTCTCCTTTGGCAACCATAAGTCTGTTTGCTGTATCTGACTCTGTTTCTATTTTATAGATAAGTTCATTTCTGTCATATTTTAAATTCCACATATAAGTGATATCATACAGTACTTGTCTCTCTGACTTATTTCTTCATATAATAATCTCTATGTCTATCCATGTTGCTGCAAATGGCATTATTTCATTCTCTTTTATGGATAAGTAGTATTCCTTTGTGTATACATACTACATCTCCTTTATCCATTGATCTGTTGATGGACATTTAGGTGGCTTCCATGTCTTAACTATTGTAAATAGTGCTTCTGGAACATAGAGATGCATGTATCTTTTTGAATTCTATTGTAATTTTGTCTGGATATATGCCCAAGAGTGAGGTTGTTGGATAGCTTCTTATTTTTCAGATAAGAAGGAAATAGTGTTCATATATTATTTATGTGGTAAAAACATTACACCTTTTAACTGCACTTTGTGAGATAAATTTTACTTTCACACCAAAATTAAGAAGAACACACAAAGATTCGACACATATCCCCAACTCCCACATATCCACAGCCTTCTGTCATGAGCTTTTCCAACCTAGGCTTCTCAATCTAGGCTTCAGCAGTACATGAACCAAGGACTTCCAGATGAAGAAGATGGGTTTAGAAATGGTAGCAGAGCCAGAGATCAATTTGCTGACATCCACTGGATCACAGAAAAAGCAAGGGAATTCTGGAAAAAATATCTACTTCTGATTCATTGACAAAGCTAAAACCTTTGACTGTGTGGATCACAACAAGCTGTGGAAAATTCTTAAAGAGATGGAAATACCAGACCACCTTACCTGTCTCCTGAGAAACCTGTATGTAGGTCAAGAAGCAACAATCAGAACCAGACATGGAACAATGGACTGGTTCAAAATTAGGAAAGGAGTGTGTCAAGGCTGTATATTGTCACCCTGCTTATTTAACTTGTATGCAGAGTACATCATGCAAAATGCCGCGCTGCACTAATCACAGGCTGGAATCAAGATTGCTGGGAGAAATATCAGTAACCTCCAACATGCAGATTATAGCACTCTAATGGCAGAAAGAGAAGAGGAACTAAAGAGTCCCTTGATGAGGGTGAAAGAGGAGAGTGAGAGTTGGCTTGAAATTCAACATTCCAAAGACTAAGATCATGGCATCGAGCAACATCAATTTATGTCAAATAGATGGAGAAAAATGGAAACATGACAGATTTTATTTTGGGGGGCTCCAAAATCACTGCAGATGGTGACTGCAGCCATGAAACGGAAAGATGCTTGCTCCTTGGAAGGAAAGTTATGACAAAACTAGGCAGCGTATTAATAGCAGAGACATCACTTTTGCTGACAAAGATCTGTTAGTCAAAGCTATGGTTTTTCCAATAGTTATATATGGATGTGAGAGTTGGACCATACAGAAGGTTGAGCCCCAAAGAATTTATGCTTTCAAATTGTGGTGCTGAAGAAGACTCTTGAAAGCCTCTTGGACAGCAAGATCAGACCAGTCAAGACCAAAGGAAATCAACCCTGAATATTCACTGGAAGGACTGATGCTAAAGCTGAAGCTCCAATACTATGGCCACCTTATGCAAAGAGCTGACTCATTGGGAATGACCCTGATTCTGGGAAAGATGGAGGGAAAGAGGAGAAGGGGACAACAAAGGATGAGATGGTTCGATTGGCATCGCTGACTCAATGGATATGAGTTTGAGCAAACTCCAGGAGGTAGTGATGGACAGGGAAGCTTGGCATGCTGCAGTCCATGGGTTCGCAAAGAGTCAGACATGATTTAGCAACTGAACGTCAACAACAAACTACCTACCAGAGAGGTCCATTTGTTGCAACTGAAGAACCTACCTGAACACATCACTGTTACTCAAAGTTCACAGTTTTCATGGGGTTCCCTCATGGTTTTGTACATTCTCTGAGTTTGGAAAATAGAGAATGACATGTATTTGCCATTATAATATCATATAGAAAATTTTCATTGCCCTAAAAACCTCTATGCTCCACATATTCAATCCTCCTCAGGACAACTCCTGGAAATTACTGATATTTTTATTCTCTACATAGTTTTCCCTTTTCCAGAATGTCTTATATCTGGAATCATATATTATATAACTTTTCAGATTGCCTCCTGTAACTTTAATTTAAAATCCCTATGTATTTGGCAATTAAATGTTCACTTTTAAATAATGGGTGTATCTAAGAAGCCATAGCAAGGAAAATTAGAAAATATTTGTAACAGAATAAAAATGAAAAGGTAATTTATCAGAATTTGTTGCATGCAGCTGAAGGTGTTCTAAATGCAACTAAATACAATGTGGAATCTTGAATAGGGTATGAAACAAATAATGGACACTGGCATAAACTTTTGTGAAATTTGAACAAAATCTATATTTTAGCTAATAATATTGTATCCCATGTTAATTTCCTGTTGCTTTTTTAGCATATTTTTCCTTATATTCTCAGAACTGAATTTGAAGTTTCAAGCCTCATTCAATTTTTTTTTAATCACTAAGATAATAAGCTTTCTAGACTTTTAGTAGTAATACTAGTTGTGAGAATAAATGGAACAATATCAAGTTTTGAGTGAATATAAATTAGAAATATAGCATTCTATTCATCCTTAGTCAAACAAGTAGAATCAAAATGTCATAAATTTTTTAGCTAGGCAAGATATCACAAGTTTTCTAAAATATACAGATTATATTACACATGCTATGTGTATATATATATATGTATACAAAAGCTTTTCGACTACACTTGATAAAGACTTGAGAAATAACAATAACAAAAAAGAGATGCAGAAATTGGAAAACATAAATTAATGAGATGGGAAGACTGAATATGAAATAGAAAAAGTGAAATGAACTAGGTAAAAGAAAACATGGTTACTCATTAAAATCACATCTGGAACACTGCAGATAAAAACAATAATTGGGAATTTGTATTTTTCAAAAAATTCCAAGAAAATTCTAATTGCATCTAGATTTTTAAAAGTGATTACAAGTTTTTCTATTAAATGGTGATTTTAGTGACATAGAATTCTATTATTTTCTTTTGACCAATTAGGATACAATGGTCTTAAACATAATAATTACATAATCACAATAGTTAAAGATCTTTATCAGTTTTTACAATCAATAGCCAGACAAAAAATAAAAGATAACTACAATTGCAGGGCTTCCCTTCTGACTCAGCTGGGAAAGAATCCGCCTGCAATGCAGGAGACCTGGGTTCAATCCCTGGGTTGGGAAGAATCCCCTGCAGAAGGAAAAGGTACCCATTCCAGTATTCTGGCCTAGAGAATTCTAAGGTGAAGTCCATGGGGTCGAAAAGAGTTGGACATGACTGAGCGACTTTCCTCTCAATTGCAAGCCATAATGAAACATGATTAACGTAACAAAATAAATTAATGACATACACTTTGAAGGGTTAAATAGAGTGATGCAGTAAGTGGAAGTACCTCATGCATGTGTTTTCAGCTGCCCAGCCAGTCTGTGTTTTTTCATTGGTGCATTTAAGCCATTTACATTTAAGGTAATTATCCTATTATCATTTTCTTGATTGTTTTGAGGTTTGTTGTTTTTGTTTTTGTTTTTGTTTTTTGTAGAACTTTTCTTTTTCTTGTTTCTTGCCTAGAGAAGTTCCTTTAGCATTTGTTGTATGGCTGGTTTGGTGATGCTGAATTCTCTTAACTTGTCTGGAAAGACTTGTATTTCTCCAACAGATGTGAATATTGCTGGGTGGAATATTCTTGGTTGCAGTTTCTTCCCTCTCATCTTTAAATATATCATGTCATCCCTTAGGGCCAGCAGAGTTTCTGTTGAAAAGTCAGCTGATAACCTTATGGGAGTTCCCTTGTATGTTATTTGTCATTTTTCCTTTATTGCTTTTAATATTTTATCTTTGTCTTTAATTTTTGTCACTTTAATTACTATGTGTCTCATTGTATTCCTCATTGGATTTATCCTACCTGGGATTCTGTGCTTTCTGGAGTTGGTTGATTATTTCCTTTCCCATGTCAGGGAATTTTTCAGCTATTATCTTTTCTCTCAGGTCCTTTCTCTCTCTTCTCCTTCTGGGACATCTATAATGCGAATGTTGGTGCATTTAATGTTGTCCCAGTGGTCTCTCAGGCTGTCTTCACTTTTTTTTTTTTTCATTATTTTTCTTATATTCTGTTTTGTGGCAATGATTTCCACCATTCTGTCTTCCAGATCTGTTCTTCTGTGTTAGTTATTCTGCTATGGATTCCTTCCAGTGTATTGTTTATCTCTTCGTTTGTTCTTTAGTTCTCCTAGGTCTTTGGTAAACATTTCTTGCATCTTCTCCATTCTTTTTCTGAGATCCTGGATCATCTTCACTATAATTATTCTGAATTTTTTTTTCCTGGAAAGTTGCCTATCTCCACTTCATTTAGTTATCTTTGGCCCATTATTTTATCAAGTTGTTTTCTTATTTTTGTGTTTTTAAAGGTCTTCATATATTTTGGATTACAGTCTTTCTTCTATCATATGTATATGTGGCAAATATTTTCTCCCAGTTCGTGGCTTATCTTTATTCTCTTCACATTTTCTTTTGCAGAGCAGAAGTTTTCAGTTTGAATGAAGTCTACCTTACTACTTATTTCTTGCATGGATTGTGTCCTAGGGTTGTTGATGCCTCAAAGAGGCATCACATACTTTTACAATAGCATATTGGCTATTCTGTATCTTCTGCTTTTCCATATAAAATTTAGAATCCATTTGTCAATGTCCATAAAACA
This sequence comes from Aepyceros melampus, assembly GCA_006408695.1. NCBI lineage: Eukaryota > Metazoa > Chordata > Mammalia > Artiodactyla > Bovidae > Aepyceros > Aepyceros melampus. The sequence goes on along the minus strand of SJXQ01008242.1, from coordinate 233,082 downwards.
AGTTGGTGGTATTTTTATAGGGATTATATTGCATCTATAGATCATTAGGAAGAACTGACATCTGAAGCTCCATCTCCTCTCTGGTAGCTCAATGGTAAAGAATCTGCCTGCCAAGCAGGAGACATGGATTTGACCTCGGGGCCAGGAAGATCCCTTGGAGAAAGAAGTAGCAACTCACTTCAGTATTCTTGCCTAGGTAATCCTATAGACAGAAAAGTCTCAGGGGCTATGGGGTCCATGGGATCACAAAGAGTCGGAAAATGACTTAGAGACAATAGTTATTTTATTTTGAAGAGTTTTTCAAATAAGAAATGTAAATTGTTTTCTAAAGTTGTTTTACCACTACATCAATTCATCAGCCCTAATACATGAAAATTCTTGTTTCTTTTGCACCAGCCTTGATATTGTCAGACATTTTTTTCTGTTTGATTTATACATTTGACATATCTCATTGTTGTTTTAACTTCCATATTTTTACTATTAAGATTAAAAAAAATCTTATGGATTTTTGGATTTCTTCCTAGTTGAATCACTTATTTACAATCTTTATTTCATTACTTAGTTGTTCATCCTTTATATCAATTTGTAAATTAATAAAACTATAAGATTTAATATTAATATAAATAAAAATATCTTACTGTACATGTTCAGTTGGGAGAATTGCATTTTCCCAATAAATTATTTTGTTTCCAGTATATTTTTTCACACACATTTTAAAATTTTAATGTTGTCAACTTTGTTTTTCCTTAATAACAAATAATCTCAGAATTTATCTAATAAATTATTTACTCCTATAAATAAAAACTAGTACATTTCTTATAATTTTGAATATTTTTCCATTAAAATCCTTAATTATCTGGAATATATTTTTGTGAGTGTGTAGTATTAAGGATCTTTTTTCTTGTTATAATTATAATGCAATTATTCTAGCACCGAGTGTAAGATGGCCTTCACTGATTGATAATATCCCCTCTATTATATAAAAATTTCCCACTTTTGCCTGGGGATATATTTGGGTTCTCAATTATTCCATTGACTTGCTTATATGCACTCCATTGTTTTTCATTTCCTTTCTTTAATACTGTTTTTTATGAATGTCATGGTATGCCTCTTCCTGCAGATCTTCTTTTAAGAATGAAGCACATATTTCTTTATCTGCTAGAAGTGCTAGTTTTTTTTCCAAATTCCTTCAGCTAACAAGTTTTGTTGCTAAGCACAGATATTGGAGCAGCCAACATTCAGTAGCATGGATACAAATATCTAGTCCCCTCCCCAGAACTTGGGACAAATAGAGAGGGACCTCAGCTTCAGATTTCCCATGGGGCTTGCTGGGGCCATTGTTGAGCCTGCATATTCTCTAGTCCAGTCCTCCCATTCCACAGGCGTAATTCCAATAGTATTTCTTAACAAACTGCCTGCCTGCTAACCTCTGGTTCAGAATCTGCTTTCTAGGGGAGGCAACCAATGACTCAGTGCAGATTAACTGGCAGTGTGCCAGTTTGTGACATTTTGCACAAACTTTTCCACATACATGAACTTTGGTATTGTATATTTCTAAGTGGTAAGCTAACTATTCTTGAGAAGATCTGTAGGTATAGCATAATAAGGAATTAGGCCAAATATGTAATTTCAGAAATACCACTAAAGAGCATTTTGAAAGATATAAAAATATACTTACTACCGTTTTTGGAAAATTGTGGCAAGTATTTAGATCTGTTAGTACTAGACTTTACATGAATATCAGAGATCAAATAAAAAGGCTCAGCACTGTCATTCATGAAACTCTTTCTTCAGCTTTTGATTACTTTTTAAAGTACTGTGTCAATTGAACTTCATGTATTTGAAATGCTGTGGTTAAAAATATTCCCTTCTATATTCAGTTATTTATTCAGGAAATAGTGGGAAGTTATATGTAAAATGTTGAAGTAGTTTTTAAGGAAGAAAAGACAATAAAAGTAAGAGGCTGCATCTGTCTCAAGGAAGAACATAAGTATGCAAGGACTATATTGCAAACCAGAGAAATGCAGAAGTGCAGAAGACAGTGGAAATTTAGATTTGGAGACTGTACTTGAAGGCTCAGTTTTATCTCACTTATCACTAGATTATCTATTTTTATTTCATTTTTAAGCATCTCTTCTAGACCATACATTCCTTACTTACTTGGGAAATATTTTGAAATCTTTATGTTTCATTTCTTCTTCTTCATTTTACCTTTATATTTCCCCCAGTAAAGCAGGCAGAAATTCTGCTCCCTTACTGCAGGTCAGAAAGTAATGAACACACTTTAGTTTCTAGCTTTTGTTTCCAAAATTTCTGGTGGTGGTAGGCTTAAACAAGGTGGTTTTAAGAATCATGAAAAAAGAGATTTCACTCAGACTACAAGTAGATCTCCCCATGGTACAGGCGTAGAGAAATATGGAAATGTATGTAGACTGGAGAAGAGCAAGGGAGCTGTGCCATGCTTCCCAGCTTTACCACCTGGGAGGCAAGGCACCAAGATTGAAATGCTGGCCTGGTCAATGATACGAATGAGACTGCAAGCAGATGTCTGTCCCCCAGGAAGAGTGCAGAAGCCATAGAGAACCACTAGATCTTGCAGGACCTGCAGGCAGGGACAGTGAAATTCTATTGTCAATTCTGTGAACTGATTCTGGAGAACAGATGTCCTGTCCCCAGTCCATGTCTGGCACCAAACTAGACCCTATTGCTATAGCATCAGGAAGAAAGAATTTTTTGTATTTTTTCGGCCAGATTTGTCAACAGAGATTTATGTCTGCAACAAAGGTATAATATTCTGTTTTTCTGTTTATTATTTGTCTTTTGTTCATATCCTGCTTCATTCACTATTTCATAATCCTTTTTCAGGACTCTCTTGGGGGTCAAAATGAAAAAAGGGTTTATGAAGAAAATAGGATCAGAAACAGAGAAATAAAAGCAGTAAACTAGTTTTCATCTCAAAAACATTTTTTTGGCCTCAGTCTACAGCTGAAAAATGATATTTCATCTGTAATGACGGTAGGGGTATTGGTAATTATTCACAGACTTGCTGCCAGCTTTTATTAGTCTTTTCCACTGAGGCATATCCCTCAGAGATTTCTGAATTTATAATCCAAGGAATAGGTCTATTATGATAGATATCACTTGGTAATTCACTTGGCCTTGCATTTCATACTCCAAGTTGCAATTAAAAGTCAGTTTCACAGTTACCTATTTCCAACTTTCTCATCCAAATAAATAGTTTGATTCTTCAGGTATATATTCTCACAGAACATAGTATGTCTATTGCTTACTAATCATAATAATAGATAAATATTTCATATAATTCTTTGCTTAATCTTGTTTAATCATATCTTTCCCTGATGAATCAGTGGTAAAGAATCCCCATGCCAGTGTGGAAAATGTAGGTTCAATCCCTGAGTCAGGAAAAAGAGAATGACAACACACTCCACTATTCTTGCCAGAGAAATTCCATGGACAGATGGCCTGGTGGGCTATAGTCCATGGATTCACAAAGAGTCGGACACAACTTAGCAACAAAAAAATAACAACAACCCTTCCTCCTACTTAAGAAGAAAGCTGATGTTTAAAATATTCCTTCCATAGTACTTAGTACAATGCTTGACACAGAAAATATATTTAATTCCTATTGTTTGAGTGAGCATGTGAATGAATAAACTTCATTTTATAAACTTTCATTCTTTCCAACATGTATACACACACACTTGTGTGCATATGTGTATACACATGCATATAGTCTGTGAAAACACAAAATTTTTAATAACTGTCATTTTATAATGAATAGGAAAAACTCAGATGGTAACATTTCATATGAGATTAGTGAAAAGCTGCAAAATGAGTAAAGGGTTTTTAGCATTCATTTCTGCAGCTTCTGCTGTTGGATCAAGCTTGAAAACCATTCCAATAATGCATATTCAGGGAGATCTATGTGACACAGATAAGAACTATGCTGTGATGACCAATTCAAGGTTGTTATTCAGTTATATTTCTCTCCGGAGTGCTCTTCATGTATTTGCACATCTGAAGGATATTTATGAGGTGGATCACAATAAACTGTGGAAAATTTTGAAAGAGATGGGAATACCAGACCACCTGTCCTGCCTCTTGAGAAACCTGTATGCAGGTCAGGAAGCAACAGTTAGAACCGGACATGGAACAACAGACTGGTTCCAAATAGGAAAAGGAGTATATCAGGGCTGTACCCTGCTTATTTAACTTCTATGCAGAGTATATTATGAGAAACGCTGAGCTGGATGAAGCACAAGCTGGAATCAAGATTGCCGGGAGAAATATCAATAACCTCAGATATGCAGATGACACCACCCTTATGGCAGAAAGTGAAGAGGAACTAAAGAGCCTCTAGATGAAAGTGAAAGAGGAGAGTGAAAAAGTTGGCTTAAAGCTCAACATTCAGAAAACTAACATCATGGCATCCCAGCCCATCACTCCATGGCAAATAGATGGGGAAAGAGTGGAAACAGTGGCTGACTTTATTTTTTGGGGCTCCAAAATCACTGCAGATGATGACTGAAGCCATGAAATTAAAAGATGCTTACTCCTCAGAAGGAAAGTTATGACCAACCTAGATAGCATATTAAAAAGCAGAGACATTACTTTGCCAACAAAAGTCCATCTAGTCAAGGCTATGGTTTTTCCAGTGGTCATGTACGAATGTGAGAGTTGGACTATAAAGAAAGCTGAGCGCCAAAGATTGATGCATTTTAACTGTGGTGTTGGAGAAGACTCTTGAGAGTCCCTTGGACTACAAGGAGAACCAACCAGTCCATCCTAAAGGAGATCACTCCTGGGTGTTCATTGGAAGGGCTGATGTTGAAGCTGAAACTCCAATACTTTGGCCACCTGACACAACGAGTTGACTTATTTGAAAAGACCCTGATACTGGGAAAGATTGAGGGCAGAAGGAGAAGGGGACGACAGAGGATGAGATGGTTGATGGCATCACCGACTCAATGGACGTGGGTTTGGGTGAACTCCAGGAGTTGGTGATGGACAGGGAGGCCTGGCGTGCTGTGGTTCATGGGGTCACAGAGAGTGGGACACAACTTAGCAACTGAACTGATGTTAGCTGTTTATGCCAAAAAAAAGTCATTGATAAAAATTCAATTGTGTACCTCTAACACACAAAATGTATGCTGGTTGGCAGAATCTGAATGCCAGAAAGCATCATCAAATGATGGAAAATGAATATGGCAAAAGAAAAATGCAATTCCCACAGTGTCCCAATCAAACCACTAAAAACTACATGTAATATGTGACATCACATCAATCAGGTATATTCACATCTCTTACAAACACAAGTCCCTTAAGATAGTGAATGATAAAAGAAACAGATGACCTCACTTTTGCCCAAGTACATTGTTCAAGGGTAGTACCTTCGCTTTAGTCACTAATAAAAAATATTATTCTAGATATGAAACCCAATAACAGACAGTTCATTTCTATGTAGCATAACCTGGATCCAAAACTCTGAAATTATCCTCAAGATGTTGTCTTAGTAACTGTAATCATTAAGCTAACCCTTGTCATTTCTATTTTATTTGTATTTCTGATGCACAAAACTAAGAAACAACTTTTAAAAGGTGCTCACGTTGACTTATATTTTGATATACTTCATTTAAATCTTACTCTTATTTATTATTTACATTAGGGAAATAGCATGATGATAGTGTTTAACTTGATTATTTAATTTAAAATATATTTAAGAGCTATAAAATGTTTACACAGTTACAAATAATGTTATTCAAACATACTAATAAGTGCCAGGTGTGATAAGAATACAAGTGTATATGGATATTTTAAGGAAATAAGATACTTTATACATACTTTTCCTATAATAGAAATATGGATATAAATGTATAGCTACTTTTCATGTTCTTCACTTGGGGTATTTATAAGGACATCTCAGTGGGCATTAAAGTATTGCTTTGTCAAAAAAGTGTTTATTTTATTTAGTGTGAATTCCTATTTTTAGGTAAATGTGTAGATGAATTAGTCATGAGAGGTCCTGTGTACTCTGAGAAGCTTCCTGGAAATCTATAGACAGTGTTAAATTAAAGTTGAAAAAAAAATCAATCCTCAAGCATTCTTATCAAATTGCCATCTTGGTTCGTGCCCACTGAGTATCATCTGATAGATCAGAAATCCAGTGGAACAAATAAGGATGTTCTGAGAATTTGTATGAAGACAAAATGGGGAATGAATAGGATAGATATCAATACTAGAGGCAAAAACACCTACCAAAATTTTGTTAATTCCTTGTGTTGATCAGGGTTCTCTAGAGAAATAGAGCCAATAATGTATAAAGTCATTATTAGGTATTGGCTCACAGGATTATGGAGGCTGAAAAGTACCAGGATCTACAGTCAGCAAGCTGAAGACACAGAGAGGGAGTCAGGCAGAGAAGGCCAAACATTAGTTGCATGGAGAAATGAGAGGAAACCTAAACTTAACCACTCTGCTCAGAGTCACTTGGCCTTATTCATTTAGAAACATGATGTACAGCTTTTACCTCCACAAAAACACGTACCATAAACATAGTATATTTACAGGTCATGTACCTGGCTCCTCTTGGCTCGACTGACAAGCTTGATTGTCTCAACTGTTTTACCCAGTAGCTCATTTGATAGCACACTTTTTTACTAATATATTTGGCAGGAGAAACAAAAAAAATGTGATCTAAACATCAAACATCTTCTCATGCTGCCTACTATTGAAGAAAAGAATTTAACCATTAGATTATAAACACACTAAATCCACAGTGTCCAAAATTGCCATAATTTTCTGTGCATTCATCACTCATTTGACTTACTCTTGGTCGGCTTCAGCCCCCATGTTCTCTAATGCCTAAGTCTTCATCTCTGAGCCAGTTAATAAGGACCATCCTCTCTCTGTGCTATGATTCCACAGGAAATATTTAAGCAGTAAAGATTCAGGAGATTTTATTGATACTGTCAAAGCTAATAAAACAGATACGCAAGGAGAGTTTATCAATTTCAACCATTTGTGAATTGCTCTACTTTAATGAAATATGTCCAGTAACACTCTTAAAGCATTACTGAACTAAGATCATGTTTCTGTATAGGGATTTCAAATTACATAACTTCCCAAATAAAATGAGTGAAAAGTGAAAGTAAAAGTATTAGTCGCTCAGTCGTGTCCGACTCTTTGTGATCCCACAGACAGTAGCCCACCAGGCTCCTCTGCCCATGGAATTCTCCAGGCAATTATGCTGGAGTTGGTTGCCATTCCCTTTCTGGGATCTTCCCAACCCAGGGATCAAACCCAGATCTCCTGCATTACAGGTAGATTCTTTACCATAAGGAAGTCAAAGAAACATTTTATTGTCTTTTTATTTATGACAGCTTTTGTGGTTTTTAAAGCATATCCTACATGAAATTATTTTAATAATTTTATGACTTTGGTGCTCTTGTTTTGCTAGAATCTATGTAGATTTTTAAATTATCTGATAGTACAGAACTGAACACCAGAAGCACCCACATGCAAAAGGGGAAGGAAAGGTAAAGAAAAATATTGGGAAATTTTGCAACTTTAATTCTTTGTACTGAGGGTCTTTTCCCACTCTTTAATATTTTTAAATAACTCATTCATAGATTCCTTAGCATGTCATGCTTCATCTAAAAAAAAATCCAAATATCTGTGGTTATTGCATCAGATGGAGACATGGAGCAATACAGGCTTTTTAAGCCTTTCCCACCTTAGCCCATGTTCACAGAAGGCTGTAAATGTGTCCAAGGACAGAACTTGTTTGTTTAATAGAGGTATTCTTACTCAGATTGCTATAAAGAAATTTAAAAAAGTAACTTTTTAGATGTTTGTACATTGAAAACCACCCACATAAAAGAAATTTTGGGGCTGGTGCACTGGGATGACCCAGAGGGATGGTATGGGGAGGGAGGAGGGAGGGGGGTTCAGGATGGGGAACACATGTATACCTGTGGTTGATGTATGGCAAAACCAACACAATATTGTAAAGTAAAAAAAAAAAAAAAATTGGGTCAATGGTAATAGATTAAAATTTTTCTGATCAGTTCATTTTCAATTTTGTTTCACTGTTAAATAACTAAGTTTTTTCAGTAAAGGCTTATTGATATATAATTTAATTTAAAATTCACCTCAAAGTCATACAATTCAGTAGCTTTTAGTATATTCACATTGTTGTGAATGATGGAAGGTGGCAAAGAGCAGCTCCATACTTATAGTCTTGCAGTTCAGCAGCTTCTCTAGGAAATATGGCTGTTACTAATAACTCAAAACCTTTCCCAATTGAATCTTTTTTTTTTTTCTTTTTTTTTTCAGATTTTATTTTAGTTATTTATTAGGCAATCTGAGGCCTAAATAAAACTGCAGTGGTTTCACATTGCACTGAGAAATAAATGTAAACTTCTTTCTGTGATGTATGAAATCATCTATAAAAGACAGGCCCCTCTCCCCCTTTCTCTCTGATTTGATAGCCTAATAATAGCCCTCCCATCCCTCTCCAGACATGCAGAGTTTCTGTCTAGTCTTGGGCTATCCTGGATTTTCCTGTTCTGTAGAGTTTAGGATTCCGTACTTGATCTTCCTCTGTTGACAGTTCAGTTCAGTCAGTTCAGTCGCGCAGTCGTGTCCGACTCTTTGCGACCCCATGAATCGCAGTACGCCAGGCCTCCCTGTCCATCACCAACTCCCGGAGTTCACTCAGACTCAGGTCCATTGAGTCTGTGATGCCATCCAGCCATCTCATCCTTGGTCATCCCTTTCTCCTCCTGCCCCCAATCCTCCCAGCATCAGGGTCTTTTCCAATGAGTCAACTCTTCACATAAGGTGGCCAAAGTACTGGAGCTTCAGTTTTAGCATCATTCCTTCCAAAGAAATCCCAGGGTTGATCTCCTTCAGAATGGACTGGTTGGATCTCCTTGCAGTCAAGTCCTCTGTTGACAGGAGTGTGATATTCTGGAAGATGTTAAGAACTGCAATAGGAAGTATTTATTATATTATTTAGGTGCTCTCTTTCTTATTTTATGCAGTTTTGGTATAGCTGTAAAACAAGATAATTTTTTTTTATCCTGACCAAGAGTTAAGAATGTTACTCAACCTTCACCATTCAGCTTCTTTCTTCTGGAATTTTGTACTTTGTACTTGTGCAATGATGGACAGACTTCACACTTATTTAATGCAAGGGATGGGATTCTGAAATAAGTATTGACTAGCTTTTACAGTCAGAGAAGGTGATGGTACCCAACTCCAGTACTCTTGCCTGGAAAATACCATGGACGGAGGAGCCTGGTGGGCTGCAGTCCATGGGATCATGAAGAGTCGGACACGACTGAGCAACTTCACTTTCACTTTTCACTTTGATGCATTGGAGAAGGAAATGGCAACCCATTCCAGTGTTATTGCCTGGAGAATCCCAGGGATGGGGGAGCCTGGTGGGCTGCTGTCTATGGGGTCGCACAGAGTCAGACACGACTGAAGTGACTTAGCAGCAGTAGCAGCAGCAGCTTTTACAATGCCTTACTTGCATTTTTTCTGACACTTGGTTGTTCAGTAACATATTTGTTGGGACTTCCATGACAAATTACCACAGAGTAGGAAACTTAAACAATAGAAATATATTTTCACGTAGTTCTGGAGTTTGGAAGTCCAAGATCAAGGGTTGGTTTCCTTTTAGGCTTGTGGATGGCTCCCTGTGTTCATGTGGTCTTGACTTTTTGCATGCCTATGTCCTAAACTCCTCTTATAAAGACATTAGTCATATTGAATTGGGGGTCCACCCATAAGACCTCTCTTTACTTTAATTCCTCTTTAAGGATTCTGTCTTCAAATACAGTTCATATTCTAAGGTACTGAGGAATTGGGACTTCAACATATGTATTTAGGGGGACACAATACAGTCCATACTCCCTTTGATTCTATGACTAAACTGTAACTTCCAAATACACATATGCATTTTGTTTTGCTCAGTCTAAATCAGTCTCATTGCTTGCTGTCAAAGAACCCAAATGACTATATGGGACCACAGTTCCATACATATATATTTTTTCACATAAACATATATTTCAGATATGAATCTCATAAACCATCATGCTATTTAATGCCCTGTTTAAAGATAATATAAAAATACATGTCCATTTAGTTGTGTTAAAGAGATTCTATGAGTCATGACTGACTATAGACAGTTTTGCTACCTTTATTTAGGGCCAAACAATTTATTTAAAATTTTGTATTCATAGCTTTTTTTCCTAGAACTGAAAACTTTTTGCTGTCCAAGGGAAAAAGAAAGTCATTTTGGGGACAGAGGAGAAATAGCAGTTACATTTTATTAAGCTTGTACTAACCTAAGATCAGATTCTTAAGTTTGTATATATTTTACATATTAGACATCCTTGTTATTAAAAATCTGAGTTATCTAGTAAAATAAAGATTTTAGTCACTATTTCAATATTTATTAAATGATCACTATTTATGTTTTTATTTAATCTCAAAGAATAACAAAACACTGTATCATACTTGTTATGTGAAGCAACAAGTTTCACAGTGAGACACCTACTGTACTCTACACAAGGATTCTGATAAATTTTAAAACCTTATTATATTTATGTAAAACTCAAACTAATATATGCAATTAATGTATTATGCAAACATAAACTTCTTCATTTACTAAGTTTTTACATAGTCTCTGAAAATCTGTTTCTTTAAATTTTTAAACTGAAGATAATTGTTTTACAATACTGGTCTGAGTTCTGCCATGTATCAACATGAATTAGCCATAGGTATATATATGTCCTCTCCCTCTTGAACCCCACTTCCACTTCCCACCATTCCCCACCTCTCCAGGTTGTTTCAGAGCCCCAATTTGAGTTCCATGAGCCATACAGTAAATTTCTATTGGATATCTATTTTGCATATGTTGTGTGTATGTTTCCATGTTACTCTCTATTCATCTCACCCTCTCCTTCCTCACCCCTGCCCTTGTCCATAAATCTATTCTCTTTGTCTGTGTCTCCATTGCTGCCCCTATAAATAGATTCATCAGCACCATCTTTCTAGATTCCATATATATGCGTTAATATATGATATTTGTTTTTCTCTTGCTGACTTAATTCACTCTGTATAATAGGTTCTAGGTTTATCCACCTCATAAGAACTAACTCAAATGCATTCCTTTTTATAGCTGAGTAGTACTCCATTGTATATATGTACCATGGCTTCTTTATCTATTCATCTGTTAATGGACATCTTGGTTGCTTTCATGTCCCAGCTATTGTAAATAGCCCTGCAATGAACATTGAGGCACATATGTATTTTTCAGTTTTGGTTTCCTCAGGCTATATGCCTTTGCATGAAATGTTTCCTTGGTATCTCTAATTTTCTTAAAGAGATCTCTAGTCTTTCCCATTCTGTTGTTTTCCTCTATTTCTTTGCATTGATCGCTGAAGAAGGCTTTCTTATCTCTTCTTGTTATTCTTTGGAACTCTGCATTCAGATGCTTATATCTTTCCTTTTCTCCTTGGCTTTTTGCTTCTCTTCTTTTCACAGCTATTTGTAAGGCTTCCCCAGACAGCCATTTTGTTTTTTTGCATTTCTTTTCCATGGAAATGGTCTTGATTGCTGTCTCCTGTACAATGTCAAGAACCTTTGCCCATAGTTCATCAGGCATTCTATCTATCAAATCTAGTCCCCTAAATCTATTTCTCACTTCCACTGTATAATCATAAGGGATTTGATTTAGGTCATACATGACTGGCCTAGCGGTTTCCCCTAATTTCTTCAATTTCAGTCTGAATTTGGCAATAAGGAGTTCATGATCTGAGCCACAGTCAGCTCCTGGTCTTGTCTTTGTTTTTCATCAGGCACTCTATCTATCAGATCTAGGCCCTTAAATCTATTTCTCACTTCCACTGTATAATCATAAGGAATTTGATTTAGGTCATACCTGAATGGTCTAGTGGTTTCCCCTACTTTCTTCAATTTAAGTCTGTATTTGGCAATACGGAGTTCATGATCTGAGCCACAGTCAGCTCCTGGTCTTGTTTTTGCTGACTATATAGAGCTTCTCCATCCTTGGCTGCAAAGAATATAATCAATCTGATTTCGGTGTTGACCATCTGGGGATGTCCATGTGTAGAGTCTTCTCTTGTGTTGTTAGAAGAGGGTGTTTGCTATGACCAGTGCATTCTCTTGGCAAAACTCTATTAGCCTTTGCCCTGCTTCATTCTGTATTCCAAGGCCAAATTTGCCTGTTACTCCAAGTGTTTCTTGACTTCCTACTTTTGCATTCCAGTCCCCTATAATGAAAAGGACATCTTTCTTGGGTGTTAGTTCTAAAAGGTATTGTAGGTCTTCATAGAATTGTTCAACTTCAGCTTCTTCAGCGTTACTGGTTGGGGCCTAGAGTTGGATTACTGTGATATTGAATGGTTTGTCTTGGAAACAAACAGAGATCATTCTGTCATTTTTGAGATTGCATCCAAGTACTGCATTTTGGAATCTTTTGTTGACCATGATGGCCACTCCATTTCTTCTAAGGGATTCTTGCCTGTGGTAGTAGATATAATAGTCATCTGAGTTAAGCTCACCCATTCCAGTCCATCTTAGTTCGCTGATTCCTAGAATGTCGATGTTCACTCTTACCATCTCCTGTTTGACTACTTCCAATTTGCCTTGATTCATGGACCTGACATTCCAGGTTGCTATGCAATATTGCTCTTTATAACATCGGACCTTGCTTCTATCACCAGTCACATCCACAACTGGATATTGTTTTTGCTTTGGCTCCATCCCTTCATTTTTCTGGAGTTATTTCTCCAGTGATCTCCAGTAATATATTGGGCACCTACCGACCTGGGGAGTTTCTCTTTCAGTATCCTATCATTTTTCCCTTTCATACTACTCCACATTCAAGATCAGGAGGGGCGGCTGTGAGGAGATACCCCTCGTCCAAGGTAAGAGAAACCCAAGTAAGACGGTAGGTGTTGCGAGTGGCATCAGAAGGCAGACACACAAACCATAATCACAGAAAACTAGTCAATCTAATCACACAGACCACAGCCTTGTCTAACTCCATTAAACTAAGCCAGGCCATGTGGAGCCACCCAAGACAGGAGGATCATGGTGGAGAGATCTGACAGAATGTGGTCCACTGGAGAAAGGAATGGCAAACCACTTCAGTATTCTTGTCTTGAGAACCCCATGAACAGTATGAACAGTATTCTGACCTTGAAAGTGAAAGTGAAAGTGAAGTCGCTCAGTCATGTCCAACTCTTTGCAACCCATGGACTGTAGCCTACCAGGCTTCTCTGTCCATGGGATTCGCCAGGCAAGAATACTGAAGTGGGTTACCATTTCCTTCTCCAAGGGATCTTCCTGACTCAGGGATTGAACCCGGGTCTCCTGCATTGGAGGCAGACACTTTAACCTCTGAGCCACCAGGGAACCTATTCTGACCTTACACTGAGCAAATACAGCAAAGAGTAACTTAGGGGACAACTGGGGACAATCGGATCCCTGGTTGGAGGGAGGATTCACAGAATGAATAAGAAGAGTTAATATCTACTGAGCATTTATTATATGCCAGGAATTTTTCTAAGGGCAACACTTAACTCTCTCAGTAACCCAATGAATATCAATAAATACTATACTTGTTTTACAGATAAGATTGAGTCAAGTTGCCAAAAGTCACACAGCTATTAACTGATAGAAGTGAAATCAATTCATCTATCAAGTGTGAACACAGTACTTGCCTGTGTTGAGGGACAAAGACCTACAATTTGACTATTGGCCTGTAACAAATGCAATAATTAAAGAACAATTAACTGTTAAATGATGCATGCTAACTGCATCTGCCATGTGTAAAATGACCTCTACAAGGTTGCCCAGGCTCGAACTATGGAAGTTATTGCTGATTTCTCTTTTTCACACCCAGAAGCCAACGTGGTTTTATTTTAAAAAGTAGATCTCAGATCCAGCCCTGTCTCAACACCATTTTTACTTCTAACCTAATCTAAGACCCCATCGTCTCACCTGGGTTATAGCAAAAGCCTCCTAATTGGTTTCTCTCTTTCAGCCTTACCCAACTACAAATTCTTCTAGAGTGATTTATTTTAAACTAGAAAATAAGATGATATCATACATCTACTCAAAATTCCTTATGTCCAGCAAGGCACTGTAGCATCCAAGTCTTATAAATCCTTTGAGCCCATCTCCTTCTTATCTATTCTCCCTACTCCCCGAACCCACACCACTCCAGCTGAAACAACCATTGCACAATGTTAGTATTAAACTAGGGTCAGGATATTTATTACATTGTTCTTTTATGTGTATTTTTTAATTATTAAGAAGAAAGGAAAAAAAATTCTCAGCAATAGAATGTAAAAATTAAGAAGGAAACAGGGGTTCTTGAAAAGGGACTATTCATGTCTTATGAAAGCCAAGCTGGTAAGGAAACTTAGTATCCCAGATAGAGAATAAATGAATTTCTATTTCATTCCACTATACATTCCCTTAAAAAATTACTGAGAAGTAAAAAAGTAAAAGAAATTGTCAGATACAAGAAACTATACTCATTGTCAGGGATAAGAAACTATACTCATTAGAAAAGTGGTAGAATTCTTTGCTGCTGCTCCCATTGAGAGAGAGATCTAATTTCCCTCTCCTTGAACCCTGGTTATCCTTATGACTTATTTGATCAGTAGAATGTGGCAGAAGTGATGTCTTGAGACTTTCAACACCATGTCTAAGAAGCCTGCAGTTTCCATCCTTGTTCATGGGGTTCTTGGAGAAGCAGCCACCAATTACCATGTAAAAAGTCCAAAGGCAGAGGAACCAGAGATCAAATTGCCAACATCTGCTGGATCGTGTAAGAAGCAAGGGAGTTCCAGAAAATCATCTCTTTCTGCTTTATTAACTATGCCAAAGACTTTGACTGTGTGGATCACAATAAACTGTGGAAAATTCTGAAAGAGATGGGAATACCAGACCACCTGACAGGCCTCTTGAGAAACCTGTATGCAAGTCAGGAAGCAACAGTTAGAACTGGACATGGAACAACAGACTGGTTCCAAATAGGAAAAGGAGTCCGTCAAGGCTGTATATTGTCACCCTGCTTATTTAACTTATATGCAGAGTACATCATGAGGAACACTGGACTGGAAGAAGCACAAGCTGGAATCAAGATTGCTGGGAGAAATATCAATAACCTCAGATATGCAGATGACACCACCTTTATGGCAGAAAGTTAACTATGCCAAAGACTTTGACTGTGTGGATCACAATAAACTGTGGAAAATTCTGAAAGAGATGGGAATACCAGACCACCTGACAGGCCTCTTGAGAAACCTGTATGCAAGTCAGGAAGCAACAGTTAGAACTGGACATGGAACAACAGACTGGTTCCAAATAGGAAAAGGAGTCCGTCAAGGCTGTATATTGTCACCCTGCTTATTTAACTTATATGCAGAGTGCATCATGAGGAACACTGGACTGGAAGAAGCACAAGCTGGAATCAAGATTGCTGGGAGAAATTCAATAACCTCAGATATGCAGATGACACTGCCTTTATGGCAGAAAGTAAAGCAGAACTAAAGGGCCTCTTGTAGAAAGTGAAAGAGGAGAGTGAAAAAGTTGGCTTAAAGCTCAACATTCAGAAAATGAAGATCATGGCATTTGGTCCCATCACTTCATGGCAAATAGATGGGAAAACAGTGGAAACAGTGGCTGACTTTCTTTTTCTGGGCTCCAAAATCACTGCAGATGGTGACTGCAGCCATGAAATTAAAAGATGCTTACTCCTTGGAAGGAAAGTTATGACCAACCTAGATAGCATATTAAAAAGCAGAGACATCACTTTGTCAACAAAGGTCCATCTCGTCAAAGCTATGGTTTTTCCAGTAGTCATGTATGGATGTGAGAGTTGGACTATAAAGAAAGCTAAGTGCCAAAGAATTGATGCTTTTGAGCTGTGGTGTTGGAGAAGACTCTTGAGAGTCCCTTGGACTGCAGGGAGATCCAACCAGTCCATCCTAAAGGAGATCAGTCCTGGGTGTTCGGCCACCTGATGTGAAGAACTGACTCATTGGAAAAGACCCTGATGCTGGGAGGGATTGGGGGCAGGAGGAGAAGGGGACGACAAAGGATGAGATGGTTGGATGGCATCACTGACTAAATGGACATAGGTTTGGGTGGACTCTGGGAAATGGTGATGGACAGGGAGGCCTGGCGTGCTGCCATTCATGGGGTTGCAAAGAGTCAGACACAAATGAGCGACTGAACTAAACTGATTCTGAAGCCACCATGTTATGAGGAAGCTAGACTCATAGAAGAGTTAAGTGACAAAGAAGAGACAATTGGCCAGCCCTCAGATGATCGAGCCACCTCAACCCATTTGTCAGACATGTGTGACTAAAAAGCTTTCTGATACCTCCAGTCCCAACTGCCATCGAATCAAGCCCCTCAGCAAGAACTCACAAAACCACAGGAGAGCCCACAAAACCACAAGAGATAAACTGCCATTTTTAGATAACAGTGTCTTGGATTGATTTGTTTTGAATATTAAATAACTGGCATGGGGGAAAGATCTAGGCTTAGCTTTTTTGAGGTGCTGAATCTCTGGTGTCACGCCTTGTGGAAGTGGAGGCAGTGGGCGAGTGGGATTGAGGCCTAGTGAGTCATCACCATACTCATGAGCACAGTCACTAGCTTTAGCCAGACAGCGCGCCAGCCCCTGGGAACACCCAATCCAGCAAGCACAGCCCTCCCCATAGGTACTGGCAGTCTGACTGGGGAGCAGGGAGCCATATCTGCGCTATGGTGCAGGTGGTCAACCCTGAGGGCTGTGGGAAATCAGAGAAGCATCTTCTGGATGCCTTGGCAGGGGAGAGGGCTGAGGGTTGAAGAGGTGATTTTTCTGGAAGAGGGCTGCCTCAGCCAATTCTGAGGGGCAAATATTTGGTCTCAATCATGGGTGCTCCCAGGGTTTCCCAGGTGGTGATAGTGGTAAAGAACTTGCCTGCCTGTGCAGCAGACATAAGAGACATGGGTTCAATCCCTGGATTGGGAAGATCCCCCTTGGAGGAGGGAATGGCAACCCACTCCAGCACTCTTGCCTGGAGAATTCCACGGACAGAGCCTGGTGGGCTACAGTCCACAGAGTCTCAGAGAGTCAGACACGACTGAAGTCACTTAGCACTCACTCACTCGCTCATGGGTGCTCGGTAAGGAAATGAAGACGTGGACAATGGGGGTAGGTAGGATTACAAATGAGCATCATCATTTCTGGGGATTTGAAACCTATAACGAGGTAAATTACATTGCTTGGGCAACTGTCCCAATAAGTAATTTATATGAACAGTATGAAAAGGCAAAATGGTAGGATACTGAAAGAGGAACTTCCTGGGTCAGTAGGTGCCCAATATGCTACTGGAGATCACTGGAGAAATAACTCCAGAAAGAATGAAAGGATGGAGCCAAAGTAAAAACAAAACCCAGCTATGGATGTGACTGGTGATAGAAGCAAGGTTCGATGCTGTAAAGAGCAGTATTGCATAGGAACCTGGAATGTCAGGTCCATGAATCAAGACAAATTGAAGTGGTCAAACAAGAGATGGCAAGAGTGAACGTTGACATTCTAGGAATCAGCGAACTAAAATGGACTGGAATGGGTTAATTTTAATCAGACGACCATTATATCTACTACTGTGGGCAGGAATCCCTCAAAAGAAATGGAGTAGCCATCATGGTCAACAAAAGAGTCTGAAATGCAGTACTTGGATGCAATCTTAAACACGACAGAATGATCTCTGTTCATCTCCAAGGCAAATCATTCAATATCACAGTAATCCAAATCTATGCCCCAACCAGTAACGCTGAAGAAGCTGAAGTTGAACAATTCTATGAAGACCTACAATACCTTTTAGAACTAACACCCAACAAAGATGTCCTTTTCATTATAGGGGACTGGAATGCAAAAGTAGGGAGTCAAGAAACACCTGGAGTAATAGGCAAATTTGGCCTTGGAATGTGGAATGAAGCAAGGCAAGGACTAATAGAGTTTTGTCAAGAGAATGCACTGGTCATAGCAAACACCCTCTTCTAACAACACAAGAGAAGACTCTACACATGGACATCCCCAGATGGTCAACACCGAAATCAGATTGATTATATTCTTTGCAGCCAAGGATGGAGAAGCTCTATATAGTCAGCAAAAACAAGACCAGGAGCTGACTGTGGCTCAGATCATGAACTCCGTATTGCCAAATACAGACTTAAATTGAAGAAAGTAGGGGAAACCACTAGACCATTCAGGTATGACCTAAATCAAATTCCTTATGATTATACAGTGGAAGTGAGAAATAGATTTAAGGGCCTAGATCTGATAGATAGAGTGCCTGATGAACTATGGACAGAGGTTCATGACATTGTACAGGAGACAGGGATCAAGACCATCCCCATGGAAAAGAAATGCAAAAAAGCAAAATGGCTGTCTGGGGAAGCCTTACAAATAGCTGTGAAAAGAAGAGAAGCAAAAAGCACAGGAGAAAAGGAAAGATATAAGCATCTGAATGCAGAGTTCCAAAGAATAGCAAGAAGAGATAAGAAAGCCTTCCTCAGCAATCAGTGCAAAGAAATAGAGGAAAAGAACAGAATGGGAAAGACTAGAGATCTCTTCAAGAAAATTAGAGATACCAAAGGAACATTTCATGCCAAGTTGGGCTCGAGAAAGGACAGAAATGGTATGGACCTAATGGAAGCAGAAGATATTAAGAAGAGGTGGCAAGAATACACAGAAGAACTGTACAAAAAAGATCTTCATGACCTGCATAATCATGATGGTGTGATCACTCACCTAAAGCCAGACATCCTGGAATGTGAAGTCAAGTGGGCCTTAAAAAGCATCACTACAAACAAAGCTAGTGGAGGTGATGGAATTCCAGTTGAGCTATTTAAAATCCTGAAAGATGAGGCTGTAAAAGTGCTGCACTCAATATGCCAACAAATTTAGAAAACCCAGCAGTGGCCANCAGAAATGGTATGGACCTAACGGAAGCAGAAGATATTAAGAAGAGGTGGCAAGAATACACAGAAGAACTGTACAAAAAAGTCTTCACAACCCAGATTATCACAATGGTGTGATCACTCACCTAAAGCCAGACATCCTGGAATGTAAAGTCAAGTGGGCCTTAGAAAGCATCACTACAAACACAGCTAATGGAACTGATGGAATTCCAGTTTAGTTATTTCAAACCCTGAAAGATGATGGTGTGAAAGTGCTGCACTCAATATGCCAGCAAATTTGGAAAACTCAGCTGTGGCCACAGAACTGGAAAAAGTCAGTCTTCATTCCAATCCCAAAGAAAGGCAATGCCAAAGAATGCTCAAACTACCGCACAATTGCACTCATCTCACATGTTAGTAAAGTAATGCTCAAAATTCTCCAAGCCAGGCTTCAGCAATACATGAACCATGAACTTCCAGATGTTCAAGCTGATTTTAGAAAAGGCAGAGGAACCAGAGATCAAATTGCCAACATCTGCTGAATCATGGAAAAAGCAAGAGCGTTCCAGAAAACATCTATTTCTGCTTTATTGACTATGCCAAAGCCTTTGACTGNCAGAGGAACCAGAGATCAAATTGCCAACATCCGCTGGATCATCGAAAAAGCAAGAGAGTTCCAGAAAAACATCTATTTTTTTTTCTTTATTGACTATGCCAAAGCCTTTGACTGTGTGGATCACAAGAAACTGTGGAAAATTCTGAAAGAGATGGGAATACCAGACCACCTGACCTGCCTCTTGAGAAACCTGTATGCAGGTCAGGAAGCAACAATTAGAACTGGACATGGAACAACAGACTGGTTGCAAATAGGAAAAGCAGTACGTCAAGGCTGTATATTGTCACCCTGCTTATTTAACTTCTATGCAGAGTACATCATGAGAAATGCTGGGATGGAGGAAACACAAGCTGGAATCAAGATTGCTGGGAGAAATATCAATAACCTCAGATATGCAGATGACACCACCCTTATGGCAGAAAGTGAAGAAGAACTAAAGAGCCTCTGGATGAAAGTGAAAGTGGAGAGTGAAAAAGTTGGCTTAAAGCTCAACATTCAGAAAACTAAGATCATGGCATCTGGTCCCATCACTTCATGACAAATAGATGGGGAAACAGTGGACACAGTTCAGCTCAGTTCACTTCAGTTGCTCAGTCATTTCTGACTCTCTGCAACCCCAGGAATCACAGCACGCCAAGCCTCCCTGTCCATCACCAACTCCTGGAGTTCACTCAGACTCACGTCCATCAAGTCAGTGATGCCATCCAGCCATCTCATCCTCTGTCATCCCCTTCTCCTCCTGCCCCCAATCCCTCCCAGCATCAGAGTGTTTTCCAATGAGTCAACTCTTCACATGAGGTAGCCAAAGTGGCTGACTTTATTTTTCTAGGCTCCAAAATCACTGCAGATGGTGATCGCAGCCATGAAATTAAAAGACGCTTGCTCCTTGGAAGGAAAGTTATGACCAACCTAGACAGCATATTAAAAAGCAGAGACATTATTTTCCCAACAAACGTCCATCTAGTCAAGGCTGTGGTTTTTCCAGTGGTCATGTATGGATGTGAGAGTTGGACTATAAAGAAGGCTGAGTGCCAAAGAATTGATGCTTTTGAACTGTGTTGTGGAGAAGACTCTTGAGAGTCCCTTGGCCTGCAATGAGATAGAACCTGTCATATTTAAGGAGATCAGTCCTGGGTGTTCATTGGAAGGAATGATGCTGAAGCTGAAACTCCAATACTTTGGCCACCTGATGCGAAGAGCTGACTTATTTGAAAAGACCCTGAAGCTGGGAAAGATTGAGGGCAGGAGGAGAAGGGGACGACAGAGGATGAGATGGTTGGATGGCCTCACCAACTCAATGGACATGGGTTTGGGTGGACTCTAGGAGTTGGTGATGGACAGGGAGGCCTGGCGTGCTGCGGTTCATGGGGTCTCAAAGAGTTGGACGCGACTGAGTGACTGAACTGAACTGAAAGGCAGTGAGAAGGAAAGTAGAATGAGTCAGATGATATTCCATAGGTAACAGATAACCAACAGAGGACTTCTAGGATTTTTACAGATGTCCTCAGTGGGCGGAATCCTGTGCCAGATATTATGTGCAGGGAGACAGAAAACAATAAAGACACGGCCCCATTCCTCAAAGGGAGTCATGAGCTCTGTAGTACCAAGCAAGGTGCTAAGACTACAGAGAAATCATGGGATTGAGTCAAGCCCACTTGTGCCTCTTCTCATCTAGCATCCTTGCAGATAACAAGGATGTGGAATATGAGAGCTTTGCAGTACATGGCACCCAACAGGCACTCAACAGATGTTAGCTGAATCAGAATCTCTATGTCTCCTTTTCGAGCATGAGATGTAGCAAGTGCATTAGAATACGTACTGGGCACCCCAAGATGAGTCTCTGTATGTCTAACAGGTGATCTTTCATATTGATGTTCCGCTTCATCTAGAAAGGAAAGTGATTTTAGGCAAACTGAAATTGTGATGTTTTTATACATAAAAATAGATTAAAATATGTCATGGCACTTGATAACACTGTGGTATTTTCATTATCTATCATAAGAATCTCAGTTTCCTGTACCCAGTGTTTTAAAACAAAGAGGTGAGTGGCAAGATTCTGTTCAAAAAGTTTTTTTTCTGGGTGACTGTGTTATTGTTTCCATTCAGCCCAGACTCCTGGGCTGTGTGCCCATCACAGTGACATGTTCAGAATGGTAGTCCTATACTCCAAGATGATCAATTCTTGCAGAGAATAATTGTGATTCCTGTACTTTCTTAGGCAGGAAAGTTGATTAATACATTAAGTACTTTCAGAAAAAAAGAGGTTTGCTCTTTTTTTTTTTTAATCTGTGTAAGTGTACTTAAAGAGATATCTGAAAACATTATTTGGTTTAGAATAAAGGCCCTCAGTGCTCAATATCACTGAATACAATGATTTAACATTAAAAGGATGAAAAAGTTTGAAGAGAACCCCAAGAGGCTAAGGGATTTTGGAATCTTTGAATCAGAGTACCACAAAAGCATTATAACATTTTTAAAGGACGCAGACTCTTACCAGCAACCAACCTGATCTATGTAGCCTTTGTAATTTTTGATTTGGTCAATTGCAATGGTCAAGTTTCCACGGTCAATATGTTCTGCAGGACTGTGAAGCCTCAGAGCATAGAGAAGATGAATATATTCTTCAAACCTCCGGGATGGGTACAAAAGCAGCTCCGGAAGACTGTAGGAGGCACAGAGAGAAGGGAGCTCTGGTCCCTTTCTGAGGCCACAGAACACCAGTCCTTGGGGTGACCTAGCTGTGCTCTCCCTCAGAGCTTACCTCAGCATTTTGGTAACAATGGTCTTATCATGCCTCTTCAAGAAAGCTCGGAATGCTGGTATCATTTCTCTGCACTAAAGGTGAGAGTTATATTGTCAAAGTTCTGTAAGACAGTTGTGAAGCGTTGTTTCTATTCTACCAGACAAGCATAATCTGTGAAGTGCTCAAAGCAAAAGGGCAACATCTACACCTAATCACAGTACTATTAATACTATAGGTGCTTCCTGATATCCTAACTACAGTGTATTAATTATACCATAAATTAACCCTAGTCATTGGACTTAATCAGTATAGAAAAATGAAAATGGACTTTTATGCAGGCAGGCTGAGCACCGAGGAATTGAGCTTTTGAACTGTGGTGTTGGAGAAGACTCTTGAGAGTCCCTTGGACTGCAAGGAGATCCAACCAGTCCATTCTAAAGGAGATCAGCCCTGGCATTTCTTTGGAAGGAATGATGCTAAAGCTGAAACTCCAGTACTTTGGCCACCTCATGTGAAGAGTTGACTCATTGGAAAACACTCTGATGCTGGGAGAGATTGGGGGCAGGAGGAGAAGGGGATGACAGAGGATGAGATGGCTGGATGGCATCACTGACTTGATGGACGTGAGTCTGAGTGAACTCCAGGAGTTGGTGATGGACAGGGAGGCCTGGTGTGCTGTGATTCATGGGGTCGCAGAGAGTTGGACACGACTGAACGACTGAATTGAACTGAGGCCCGGATTAGAATTCTAATTTAATTTTATCTAATTCTGTGTGACTTTGTCAAGCTTACTTAACTACTCTGAGCCTCAGTTTTCTCATAGATATCACAGCTAACTCTTGGTGAGGGGCTGAGGAGGGGGCGGAAATCCTATCCATAGAGTGCCTGCCACACAGTAAGTGTTAAGTGTAGGGACTGGTGTGTAATTCTGCTGTTAAGCATGTTTTCCACAATAACATTAAGGTGCTCCTTTGTACTTAAAACCTGTTTTAAAATGCATTATTCATCACCATTACAGCCCCCAGGAAGTCACCGCATTTTTCTCAAATGCCAGTAATTCTATTTCTAGAAATCAAATAGTCACTGATTTCAATAATATTAATAGCTAACATTTACTGAGTACTTACTTATATGCACCCCCATGCTAGTGAAATAGACACATTATTATCCACAACTATAAAATTGCTGGCACCAATCTGCTATTATAACATGTGATGCCTTGCTCCAATTCTTGTCCTAAAGATCAGTTCTGTGCCACTGCTTTATTCCTGCAACTTTCACAAGATCGAGTTGTGCAGCAGAGCTTAAACTCCCCGGGGGGAGCAGGAAGAAGATGCCAAAGGGAGATGTCTGAGGTCAGGAAGTGTTCAGAGACCTCCCAGCCCAGGCCTTTACTTCAGGGCCTCAGGGCAGACAGGTGGGCAGGGCCACAGTGGACACAGGGACAAGGCAGAGGGCACCACCACGTCCCAAGGTGCCCCTCCTGCTGCCCTTTTGATGCAAACCGAGGAGGGGAAAGCGCCGACTCCATCCCCACTTCGAACTCCCTGATCCCGCCTTTGCATTTTGTCAGGCCCCCTTCCTCATGACCTTTGCCATGGGCAGGATTCCCCATGCTGGCTCCCGGCATGAAAGAGGTATCTTACTGTCATCAGAGGAGATCCCAATGAGAGCAGCAAGGAGCACAGATGAGAGCTGCACAGATGAGAGCATAGTCCTGCTCAGACTACATACACATTGTCACAACAAAGACAACTGTTTAAAATGCACTTGCTGGGGAATACAAAACAAAAGAATTCCTTCTTTTATCGTGAGATTTCCCACATTGAGTGTCATTATTCCACACATGATTATGAATTCCTTTTCTCCATGAGAGAGCTGGACTCACCACACGAGCTGTAGAGGTAGTGTGAAAGCAGGGTTCACAGTTTTGCTTCTGCCCAACTGTGAACTATGTTTCTATAACCAAGCCCCAGGGTAACTGGGGCAGGTGGGAGTCTGGACAGGTGCATGAGGACTAGTTCAGTTCCACAACCACTTCCCAGGCACTGCTGGGTCAAGCACTATGCCAGCCTGTAGTGATCGAAACTAAGTAAATCAGTGCCCTCATCCTCAAAGAGCTCACAGTAAACCAGAGGAGATCTGGAAGCCAAGGATAGAAAAGTCGTTCCTACGAATTCTAGTCCTTCTAGTCCTCGCAAGTTCAGAAGGTCTAATAAATGCCTGGATGGTCCCTCAATCTGTTACCTTCTCAATAGTTTTTAGAACCACAGGGTAATTGTTGAAGAAATTGGTATACGTGTTCAGCTGGCTTCCAAATTTTATGAATATTTCTCCCACACCGTGAGCGGGGCCCCATTCCTGTAGTCTGTCTCTCAGGTCATCTAGAAACCGCCTGCAACATGAAAAAGCATGGCTGTGAAACATTGACCAATGACAGCCTATAAACTTACAAAAAATAAATGTGTACTCAGTCATTTAGTGCAGGGCTTTTGTCAGATCCTTTCGCCTTGACACAGAACTGGAAAGGGGGGAAGTAGGTTTACTTGGGGGCTGAGTCAGGATCCCAGGCTGGCCTGGAGAGGCTGCCCTGACTGTTCCCTCTCCCCTTTGCCTGGGGACAGTTTCTTACAGTCCTCAGAGGAGGGTGCTCAACTCACTTCAATGGCTGAATGCCATCACCACCACTAAGCCCATTTCCCTTGGATCAAAGCTTATTCTTCAGCCATCACAGAATTTCAAAACTGGAAGCACACTAGTTCCTTTTATAGAATCTGGGGTCCCCGAAGCTAAGGAACTTGTTCTAAGTTATCTAAAGAGTTACTGGCAGAGAAACACAAGCTCAGTTTGTCTTACTTTATTCAGTTCAAATGATCAATTTTCTCTCTCAACCCTTCCGTATACATATACTGTTATTATACTAATCCCCAGCCTCTGGTTCTCTAAGCAAAGTATTCTAGTGACTTAGTCCCATTACAGCCACCTGTTCCTCTCCCACTGATCAACCAAACACTGATGACTGTGAATAGCTCCCCTTCCCATTGTCTTTTGCATAAATAGCATAATGAATATAGAATCCCCAGGCACTGAACTCTACTCCTTGACCTATAGCTCTTGAGTCCAGGCAAGGATGCACCCCAGGAATTATCACTACTGTTTGCAGCCCAGTGTCGAGAATCATCTCTCTTCTGTGAGGTGCTCAGGCAATGCCCCCCCAAAAGGGCAGAGAATGACTGAGCCTCTGTATAACTTTTTGAAACAAGCGTGTGTTCCTCCCATACCACAATGAATATTTCAAAATATAGCTATTCAGAATTTACCTGTTGAGACATAAGATCTGCAGAATATCAGAGAACATGATCTGGATGTTTGCAGCACTCAGGATGGCTCTGTTTGATGACAGCGCCGCTCTCAGTGGTCTCACATAACATCTCTCACAATTTCCAGCATCTGCACATATTTTCTCTCGCTCTCTAAGAGTTCCCTGACGACTCTGGTTCGCTTTTCAGCTGAATCCAGCTGGAGTTTTCTCTCCTGTGGAAAAGCATTAAGAACTCAGAAGGAAAGTGTAATGACTCATTTCAGGCTTCCATCATCAAAAGGCCTGACAGTCAAAGGAGACAGAGAAAGGAAAGTACTGAGCAGTCAGGTGGTCACTCTGAGGGCACCTTTCTGATTCGTGATATGCAGGGCTGAAGGGAAACTTGATAAGGGAATATGGAGGACTCTGCTGACCACTGCTTGACCCCATCATCAAATTGTCCCTCACACTGGCCAGCCTGATGCCATAGTAGAGATGGGCCTTGGACTCTTGAATCTTGAGAAGGTGCAGGTTGAGAACTTACTTTTATCCATCTATCCATCCAAATAGATAGCTAGTGTCATGTGCTAGGTGTTGGCTCTACAATGATGCGAAGGCAGAATTCTGCCCTTACAGAGGTGAGGGTGAGAAAGCCTTTGGGTTGTGCATTGTTTTCCTATTTTTTTCCCCAGTAGCGTTTTATTGATTATCGTGTAAATAAGACTGAAATGAGCTAGACCTCTCATTATCAAATAATTCAATAGTTATTTCCCGCTGTGTATTATGAAATGCCAAAATCATGCTCTTCTTTCTGTGTTTAGGAAAAACTACTGTCTCTCCTGGGTAGTTAGGTTTCCCGATGTTCTATGCTTTCTATATATCAAAGTTCTATTTTAGCAATCCTGAGGGAAAAGCCATGCACTGGTGTAAAGAAATCCCACACCCTGATATTGAGTGCTATGTTTATGATTGGAGAAATTAATTTTCCTTACTGGAATTAGGATTCTTTCCCTTCTATTTATACTTTTGAAGTTGTAAAATTAGTATTTTTACAATAGAAATCACAATATTCAAATTTTAAAAATCTAATGACCTTATATTTGTACCTAGGATGATTAAAACTCTTAGAACACAATTTCCTCTTTACCCCCAGCCCCACACTGCCCCAAATAAAATAAGACAATACTAATGTTTAATGCCATGTGATCTGCACCTGAAATGTCAACCATAATTTCATGAGCTAAAATTAAAATGTGAAAATAATTTAAGAGAAGAATCAGAACACTCATTCTGTTTGAAATACTATAAACACTGTTCTTGGTTAGTTTTAATCTTTCAAACATATGCCTATTGTATATAAAGCCTATTTCAGTTCAGTCGCTCAGTCGTGTCCGACTCTTTCTGACCCCATGAACTGCAGCACACCAGGCCTCCCTGTCCATCATCAGCTCCAGGAGTTTACTCAAACTCATGTCCATCAAGTCGGTGATGCCATCCAGACATCTCATCCTCTGTCGTCCCCTTCTCTTCCTGCCCCAGTCCCTCTCAGCATGAGTCTTTTCCAATGACTCAACTCCTTGCATGAGGTGGTCAAAGTACTAGAGTTTCAGCTTTAGCATCAGTCCTTCCAATGAAAACCCAGGACTGATCTCCTTTAGAATGGACTCGTTGGATCTCCTTGCAGTCCAAGGGACTCTCAAGAGTCTTCTCCAACACCACACAGTTCAAAAGCATTAATTCTTCCGGGCTCAGCTTTCTTCACAGTCCAACTCTCACATCCATACATGACCACTGGAAAAACCATAGCCTTGACTAGACGGACCTTTGATGGCAAAATAATGTCTCTGCTTTTTAATATGCTGTCTAGGTTGGTCATAACCTTTCTTCCAAGGAGCAAGCATCTTTTAATTTCATGGCTGCAGTCACCATGGGAAGTGATTTTGGAGCCCCACAAAATAAAGCGTGTCACTGTTTCCATTGTTTCCCCATCTATTTGCCATGAAGTGATCTTTAAAATACTGGAGTTACCTAATATTTATAACGATTTTGATTTAAGGTTTCAGTTGTTAAACTCCCGCTGTTATCTTGAAACTATAATAGAGCACTGCCCAGCATAGCTCTTAGAACGGGGCCGTTGCTGTGATCCATTAGCTCCACTCCCACCCCACCGTTGCCGCCCTCCCCACCCCACCCTGTTACCAGGCAACAGCTACTGAAAGACCGTTAGCATTCCTGCTCAGCCATTGGTTGGTGCCACAGTGGCCCCTCCCACAAACAACCAACCGTCAATAAGCTTCCGTTGGTGGGAGCATTCCACCAACCGTCAGCTGAGTGGTGGTCTTCTGGTGCAGTGAGGTAAGAGGTGGATCTCAGCTTTTTCCCTGGGCTCTCTAGCTCACCCAGCCTTGGGCCTGCAGGGACCCTGTTCTGCAAGGCTCTGGGACTCTTGCCAAGGCTGCCCACTGGCCGAGCCCCAGGCCCTGAGGCAGTGGTGAGCTTCTCCCCCATCCCCACCTCTGTGACCTAATGGCAGTGGCCATCTGCCTGGGACGTAGGTAGTCTCCAGAACCTCTCCCTGCAATTCGGGCGGACTGAGGAGCCTGAGGGCGGCCCATTCGGGTTGGGTGCCTGGCTCCGTCAGGGATGACGGCTGGGCAGAGTCTGGGGACCTGGCCCTGAAGGAGTCACAATTGAGATCTGCCTCCTGTCAGCCAAGACCAGAGCTCGGGGGGTGAAAGCTGTGCTTTGGGACCTGGCCCTTTCCTGTCAGAACAACATTATCCTTTGTTCTGACAGAAATTTATAGGAACATCATTACCTGACCATGACCTGACCTCAAGAACAAAGGCTCTGGTACAGAGAAGTCTGCAACGACTAACCACACTCCCCCTCACCTTTCCTAGAAAAGCACTTTGCTGAGAGCTTTCAGGGAGTTTGGGGTTTTTAAGGCCTGAGCTACCTGTCTATTGCCTGGCTCTGCGATTAACTTTTCCCTGCTGCAAACTCCCACATTTTGGTATGTTGGGCCTCACTGTACGTCGGGCACATAGAGTTGTGTTTGGGTAACACCACTATTGTGCACTATTATCACCAATGGTCAGCGGAGATACGGTCATATTTGTTTCTTTGTAAACCCTCTTTTCCTCGGTGGTTCCTGGGATGGCGTGGGGCTGAGTGAGCCGGCAGCCGCCGCGGTCCACAGGGACACTGTCCCCTGTAGGCAGACTGTAGGCACCACCCACCGCAGGCGGACTGGTCCCGGCTGTTGCGTGGTTGGGAAAGAGCCCAGGGCCGAGCGCCCTTCTGCAGGATTCAAACTTTTCTCTCTGCCTGTTTCTTGACCTTAAGGAAATCATTTAAATTTTCTGACTTGACTTCCTCTTCTACAAAATGCGGGTTTCAGAATTCTGAGGCTGAAATATGATAGTAAAAGTGGATGTATGCTGTAGAAATGCTAGACGGCACACATGCGCTGTGTGTCAACCGGCAGCGCAGGATCAAGCCTCTGCCGGTCCACACCTCTTCCACGCACTACCCTTTGAAAGACAGCCCTAAAGGTTATATTGATTGTACTCAACATTTGAAATCAGACCGTAGCTGATGATGAGTCGGTTAGAAACTGTGATTGATTGATTATACTCAACAGTTGATGGGTCGGTTAGAAACTGTGAACCTTCGTGTCCACGGACCATTTCTTTAAATGCCTTTCTAGCCCTTGGACTGCAAGGAGATCCAACCAGTCCATTCTGAAGGAGATCAACCCTGGGATTTCTTTGGAAGGAATGATGCTAAAACGGAAGCTCCAGTACTTTGGGCACCTTATGCGAAGAGTTGACTCATTGGAAAAGACCCTGATGCTGGGAGGGATTGGGGGCAGGAGGAGAAAGGGACGACCGGGATGAGATGGCTGGATGGCATCACAGACTCAATGGACGTGAGTCTGAGTGAACTCCGGGAGTTGGTGATGGACAGGGAGGCCTGGCGTACTGCGATTCATGGGGTCGCAAAGAGTCGGACACGACTGCGCGACTGAACTGAACTGAACTGATTAGAAAAGCATGGAGTAGCACAGAGAAGACTGTTGTTGCCAAGATGTTTCATGTCCATCCCCTTGGCTCAACTTCTTTTTAGATCAGGACTTTAGGTCCGTCTAGTCAAGGCTATGGTTTTTCCTGTGGTCATGTATGGATGTGAGAGTTGGACTGTGAAGAAGGCTGAGCGCCGAAGAATTGATGCTTTTGAACTGTGGTGTTGGAGAAGACTCTTGAGAGTCCCTTGGACTGCAAGGAGATCCAACCAGTCCATTCTGAAGGAGATCAACCCTGGGATTTCTTTGGAAGGAATATGCTAAAACTGAAGCTCCAGTACTTTGGGCACCTTATGCGAAGAGTTGACTCATTGGAAAAGACCCTGATGCTGGGAGGGATTGGGGGCAGGAGGAGAAAGGGACGACCGAGGATGAGATGGCTGGATGGCATCACAGACTCAATGGACGTGAGTCTGAGTGAACTCCGGGAGTTGGTGATGGACAGGGAGGCCTGGCGTACTGCGATTCATGGGGTCGCAAAGAGTCGGACACGACTGCGCGACTGAACTGAACTGAACTGATTAGAAAAGCATGGAGTAGCACAGAGAAGACTGTTGTTGCCAAGATGTTTCATGTCCATCCCCTTGGCTCAACTTCTTTTTAGATCAGGACTTACTCAAAAAAGCTGCTGGCTGGATCTCCTCCAGTTATATTTGGGGTTATTTCCCCCGCTAAGAGAAACTCTCAAGAAAAGAGAAAGAACAAACTAAATAGTTGGCTTACCAGCTTAACCAGCAACTCAAAATTTGGATCATTTTTGCTGAGACTTGGTTTTGTGTCCTGAGGGTTATCTTCTATAACATCTGTTTCCTGAGGATTAAATGCAGACTTGATTATTTGGAGGCAGGTCCTGGGATATCTAAATGCCCAGTCAATGCTAAGCCCACAGGAGGATCTCAGTAGCTCTGCCTTTGGCCCTAGTCCTGTTCTCTAGACACATAAGCACTCAACAAAATTAAATTTTATGTTCTAAAAAATAATAACTTTTTGCTTCCTAGGAACTGTGTTAAGAAACTAAATTCAGTGCAGCTTCCGTTTTCCCTGGGAGCAGCTCCTCACACGTGCCTGGGACATAGGTCTCTGACTGAATTCTGGCAGCAGTGCGCACATAAGTTACCTTACTTTCAGGATGCTAGAAGAAAAGTTCACAATACTTTGTAAAATTCACCTCTTTTTTCACCTAATAAAAAAGTGTCATAAAGAAATTCACATGCCATTTCTAGATCTGTTTCCACATTTAAATATGACTTATTCTTTCCTCACTTTGTCTTGTTAATTTTTCTTGTGGCTTCCATATAAATTATCACATTAAAAAATAGCCCTCCTTCCGCCTTCCCTGCAGCATCCCAGGGTCCACCAAAGAAATGGAACAATGGTCCCATGTTTGTGTTGAAAGATGATGATTAATGGTCACTACTGCTGCCCTTCCGAGTCAAAGATAAAACTATCCATGGCAACCCCTTGATATGTAGGAGTGAAACTAGAAGAAAAACACCTATTTATAACCAAGACTTCTTTTGTCTTACTCTACTCAGACAAAACCACATTTTTCTTTTGTACCTGCAGACATGCCTCATGGCTGCCTGAAGCCTTTGTGTAAGACCCCTGGGCCCAGAAGCACACACAGCCAACCAGTTTCTCCTGGGCCTGCAGGCTCCCCACCTGAGTCTGAGCACTTCCTGGCTGCTCCACATAGTCTTTTCACCATGTCCTTTCCCATCTGGGGCTGACCCACACCCGTCTGGCATGTATTTATACTTGTGTGCATGTGTGCTCAGTCAGGTCCAACTTTTTGTGACCCCGTGAACTTGAGCCTGCCAGGCTCCTCTTTCCATGGAATTTTCCAGACAAGCATACTACAGTGGGTTGTCATTTCCTACTCCAGTATTTATATTTATGCTGGGTCGGGGGGAATCTACTTTGAATTTTGACAAAATAATTCAAAATTTCTATGCTTGGAAGATTGTCTTCTTTCAAAATATGTAATAATGCTGATCATTCATGTAGAGAAATGATAACTTCAACCAGTCAGCAGTGACACTGCAGTTGTGTAGGTAGATGTGGTTGCAGGTATAAAATGAAAATGAAACTCAGCCTGCTTGACTGGAGGTTAAGAGAACCCAAGCCATACAGATTCAAATTGTGGATTCCACAGATGACGGAGGCACCCTTCTCTGGGGTTTCATCCCTACAAATAGGCTCCCATGAGTGCTCAGCCACTGAA
This sequence comes from Aepyceros melampus, assembly GCA_006408695.1. Lineage (NCBI taxonomy): Eukaryota > Metazoa > Chordata > Mammalia > Artiodactyla > Bovidae > Aepyceros > Aepyceros melampus. The sequence continues at coordinate 201,082 of SJXQ01008242.1, read as the reverse complement.
GCTCAGCAGTGGACTCCTGCAACACCCTGGCTATCTTAGAACCTGCTTACTCAGACTAGACTTTGTTTCACCTCTGGCTCAGCAACAGCTTTTTAAGAATTTTTAAACCACTGAACTACCAGGGAATTCCCAGCTACGGCTATTTCTTAAATGTAACTTTTTATTTGTGGATAGCAAGTCAATTTGACATAGTAATCATGTTTGAACCTAAAAACATGTTCTCTCATTTTATATTATCTAATTATTAGGATTTTTAGGACCTGTTCTTAGGTTAAGATGCCATTTGTTATTTATTCTGAAGGACAACTCAAAGGAAGTAACAGAGTAACAAACTTCACACATTTTTAAGAAAACAATTATTTTGAGTCAATGGGCCTTTGCCTTGACTCTCTCCATGGCCTGTAAGGGACACTTTGGATCATATATTCGGAATTTTCCTCTAGGATCTTAGTTATTGCTAACATCCTACTTATTGCTGGTGCTTCTCCCAGAAAACACTTGACTACCTGAATTAGGGTCTAGAAAGAGTTGTGAGGCTTCCCAGGTGGCTCAGTAGTAAAAAAAAAAAAAAATTTCATGTAGAGAAATGATAACTTCAACCAGTCAGCAGTGACAATGCAGTTGTAGGTAGACGTGGTTACAGGTATAAAATGAAAATGAAACTCAGCCTGCTTGACTGGAGGTTAAGAGAACCCAAGCCATACAGATTCGAATTGTGGATTCCACAGATGACGGAGGCCCCCTTCTCTGGGGTTTCATCCCTTCGGACAGGCTCCCATGAGTGCTCAGCCACTGAAGCTCAGCAGTGGACTCCTGGAACACCCTGGCTATCTTAGAACCTGCTTACTCAGACTAGGCTTTGTTTCACCTCTGGCTCAGCAACAGCTTTTTAAGAATTTTTAAACCACTGAACTACCAGGAATTCCCAGCTACAGCTATTTCTTAAATGTAAATTTTTATTTGTGGATAGCAAGTCAATTTGACATAGTAATCATGTTTGAACCTAAAAACAACATGTTCTCTCATTTTATATTATCTAATTATTAGGATTTTTAGGACCTGTTCTTAAGTTAAGATGCCATTTGTTATTTATTCTGAAGGACGAACTCAAAGGAAGTAACAGAGTAACAAACTTCACACATTTTTAAGAAAACAATTATTTTGAGTCAATGGGCCTTTGCCTTGACTCTCTCCACGGCCTGTAAGGGACACTTTGGATCATATATTCGGAATTTTCCTCTAGGATCTTAGTTATTGCTAACATCCTACTTATTGCTGGTGCTTCTCCCAGAAAACATTTGACTACCTGAATTAGGGTCTAAAAAGAGTTGTGAGGCTTCCCAGGTGGCTCGGTAGTAAAAAAAAAAAAAAAAATCCACCTGCCAATGCAGGAAACACAGGAGATGTGGTCCAATCCATGGGTCTAGAAGATCCCCTGGAGAAGTAAATGGTAACCCACTCCAGTATTCTTGCCTGGGAAATTCTATGGACAGAGGAGCCTAGCAGGCTAGAGTCCATGGAGTCGCAAAGAGTTGGACACGACTGAGCGACTGAGCATGCATGCAGTAGTTGTGAAAATGATAGTGCTGAAGAACAACTATGATTCTGGCTGTGACCTATCACCACAGTTCTACAGCATCAATGTAAACACTGCAGGCATATCAAGGCCAGAAGTTACTACTGTACTACTGACTGGGCAGCAAGATGATAGATTTATAGAGTGAGCTGTCTACCTATCTATATGTATATGCTGCTGCTGCTGCTAAGTCACTTCAGTCGTGTCTGACTCCATGCAACCCCATAGACAGAAGCCCACCAGGATCCCCCGTCCCTGGGATTCTCCAGGCAAGAACACTGGAGTGGGTTGCCATTTCCTTCTCCAATGTATGAAAGTGAAAAATGAAAGTGAAGTCGCTCAGTCGTGTACGACTCTTAGTGACCCCATGGACTGCAGCCCACCAGGCTCCTCAGTCCATGGGATTTTCCAGGCAAGAATACTAGAGTGGGGTGCCATTGCCTTCTCCAGCTATATGTATATATGTATGTGTATCTGGTCCTGGATTTGGCAGACAAATGCTCTTATACAAACCCTTGTGAGAGAATCTATAAAACAGTTGTCTCAGAAGAAGGCATTACTTTCCACTCCCATGGCTGAGTTTGTGTGCTCTTCTGGCTGAATATCTACACTTCTAAAAATAAACTCCAAGGTGTGGAGAAACTCACTTCCATTTTATCCAAATTCAGCACCTATATTTAATCCGTGGTTTTCCTTCCTATTCCAGCTATATGTATATATGTATGTGTATCTGGTCCTGGATTTGGCAGACAAATGCTCTTATACAAACCCTTGTGAGAGAATCTATAAAACAGTTGTCTCAGAAGAAGGCATTACTTTCCACTCCCATGGCTGAGTTTGTGTGCTCTTCTGGCTGAATATCTACACTTCTAAAAATAAACTCCAAGGTGTGGAGAAACTCACTTCCATTTTATCCAAATTCAGCACCTATATTTAATCCGTGGTTTTCCTTCCTAGGGCCACCAACTTTGTTTCATGGGCATCATGTACAAGCTCCCAAATGTTAAATAACAGAAAATCAAATAATTATCTATTTTTTTTCCTAATTTTATTTTTTAAAAAGGAAAATATCAAAGATATTCCCACCCATTAAGGATTCAACATTTCTGTAGTTTTATTACAGGAAGATGATGTAACAAGAGCAGGTCTATTGGTTCTGATTCTCTGGAGAACCCTGATGAGTACATGGTCTGTGGGTTTCCTAAGAGATAGATTTAGGGGTCAGGCTACAAGGAAGCAGGGTTCTAACATCTAAAGGCTTTGAGGTCCCTGGGAATGTGTTTATCAAGACTCCTCCTGGAGAGGATGCTTGTGGTTGGGAAGAATAAGCTGCTTCAGGGAGTGGGGATTCTGCTAAGAGGCNGGTTTCCTAAGAGATAGATTTAGGGGTCAGGCTACAAGGAAGCAGGGTTCTAACATCTAAAGGCTTTGAGGTCCCTGGGAATGTGTTTATCAAGACTCCTCCTGGAGAGGATGCTTGTGGTTGGGAAGAATAAGCTGCTTCAGGGAGTGGGGGTTCTGCTAAGAGGCACGGTCTACTAAAGACAGAGGGCAGGGGCTGCATAACCACAGGCCTTTCATTCTGCTGAGTGAGTCTAGGGCAGCTTGGCAGAGAGGACGCGGCCCCAGCGGTGCTCCGTTTGCCTTTCCCTGCCCTGTGCTAAGTCTTCCAGAATATCAGATTAATAGGGCAACACACCATTTGCTACTAGGGGAACTTACAAGTCTATTTCTCCTAACAGTCTCCACGGTGACTTTGTGTTAGGGGTGGCATCCCCAGCCTTCAATCATCAGAGATAGGTGCTTTTCCAATGGGCAGGAAATGGCATTTTCTAGACATCAGTTCTCTGAATGACAATGCAATTTTCAGTATTTCCTGAATCCATATTACTTCACTTAACCAAGAATGTACATATTCTGAATATAGTACTGGCAAAATTATTTTTGCTCAACTAAAGAACTAGCTTCAAACCCACTTTTTTTCTTTTATGAATTTGAATCTCAACTAAAAGAAAAAAAGAACCATTTTTAGTTTCACCAAAAAAGTGCCCTTGGCTGCAAAAAAAAAAAATTTCTTTAGGTTACATTGGACAGAATGCAAGTATTCAGTTCTTCCCCCAAGAGTCAACTAGTGTTACTCTCATCAGCATGATGCCATGTAGTCCACTAATCAAGTAGATTAAGTGTTACTAACATTATGAAACTACAGAACACCCTTTTAAAAATAAAAATCCATGAAAATGAAGTTCTTACGAGAAATGACAAATTGAAAGCTTTCAGGTTAGAATTATCATTACTGATTATGAGTTTCTTAAGCACTTTCTCAAACTGTACAGTGAAGCAACAGCATGAAAATGCCACAGTAATTTTACCTTTGTGAGTAAACTGTGTGTTGCCTTTGGGTCACTTTTTGTCAGAATGACATTTCCTTCAAAATGCTTGCTCTTTTTACTACATTTCTTTAGCAGAAAATATGACAAAAATTCCAGAGAGTTGTCCTGAAAGATTACCAACCCCCCCAAAAAAAGAATTTTTATTTCAAATGCAGATCAACAAGAGTGCAGTAGATATGAGAACACATTTTCTAGTAGCATTTTCAGCTTTCTACCTAATTTACAAGTCTAGAAAACAAAGTAACTCTTATTTGAAGCAGTAAATGGGGCTTTCTGGTTAATCTTGGTTCTCAGCTTATTGTCACAGTTCAGTGAGGATGCCAAGGTCTTGTGGGAGGGTCTCAAGGTCTTCAGAACTAAAGTGGCCTACACTGGCCTCTTAGCCAGAGGAGGAAAGGGGACAGGACAACTTTGGTGTGTTACAGGGAAAAGAAGAGAGCCTCCAAGCAGCAGAATTCTTGGGGAAAATACCCTGGTGAGACTCCCAAATCTGGTTCCCTCTCAGGATAGGTTTGAACACCATGAAAATTATATCATACAAGGTTATTTTAAAATAATTTGGTGGCATAAGTACCATGAACCAACATCAAACACTGACTAATTCTTTGCTGTTTGAGAATACTGCAGAGAATTTCAGGGCCTCAAGATTATCCCTGTGAACATCCCTGATCATATTATCAGCTGAATTCTCCAGGGCATTTATTGCTGGGCTGTGAGAGGGTTGGCTAGTGCACTGGGGAGTTGAGTCTTCAGAGAAGAAATTCATGGCTACCTGCACCTCCTCAGGCTCCACACTGGGCCATGAGCCCAGATGTCTGGTGCTTACCCAGGAAGCCAAGTTGAAACCATGATAAGGAGAAAGTGTCCAAAGGCAATGTTAAATCCCCCACAAAGTATAATTACTACAGTGGGAAGGAAGAGTTTGAGAACTGTTTCTTGGAAAACTACAAGCCTTATACAGCATCAGTTATGTTGATAATACCCCATTCCTGTCTTGTTCTCAGCTTCCCCTGAACTGAGGGCTGCAACAATTATTCTTCCTTATGCACGGGGATTTGCTTCGGGACCTCTGCAGATACCAAAATTCTCAGATACTCTAGTCCCTTATGTAAAATAGTGTAGTACTTGCATATAACCTAGGACATTCTCCCATATACTTTGGTGTGTGTGCCCAGAGGTTAAAGCATGGGTTTGAGAACTGTTTCTTGGAAAACTACAAGCCTTATACAGCATCAGTTATGTTGATAATACCCCATTCCTGTCTTGTTCTCAGCTTCCCCTGAACTGAGGGCTGCAGCAATTATTCTTCCTTATGCACGTATGCACGGGGATTTGCTTCGGGACCTCTGCAGATACCAAAATTCTCAGATACTCAAGTCCCTTATGTAAAATAGTGTAGTACTTGCATATAACCTAGGACATTCTCCCATATACTTTGGTGTGTGTGCCCAGAGGTTAAAGCATCTGCCTGCAATGTGGGAGACTCAGGTTTGACCCCCAGGCTGGGAAGATGCCCTGGAGAAGGAAATGGCAACCCACTCCAGTACTCTTGCCTGGAAAATTCCATGGATGGGGTAGCCTGGTAAGCTATAGTCCGTGGGATCAAAAAGAGTCGCACACAACTGAGCAACTTCACTTTCACTTTGTGACCCCATGGACTATAGCCCACCAGGCTCCTCTGTCCATGGAATTTTCTAGGCAAGAATATGGGAGCATGTTGCCATTTCCTACTTTGGGGGATCTTCCTGATCCAGAAATTGAACCCAAGTCTCTTGCATGTTCTGCACTGGCAGGCTGATTCTTTACAACTGCACTACCTGGGAAACACCCCCATATACTTTACATATTTATTCATTTATTTGGCTGCACCGGGTCTTAGTTGCTACACATGGGATTTTCAGTCTAGTTGCAGCTCTCAGGATTTAGTTTCTTGACAAGGGGTTGAACCCAGGCCCACTGCATTGGGAGGGCAGAGTCTTAGCCACTGGACCACCAGGGAAGTCCCTCCCATATACTTTAAATCATCTCTCAATTACTTATAGTACTAGTACAGTATAAACACTATGTAAATAGTTGTCAATGCATGGCTAAATTCAAGTTTCACCTTTTGAAACTTTTGGAATTAAAAAATATGTATTTAATTGGTTTCTCCAGGTCTTAGTTACAGCATGTGGGTCTAGTTTCATGACCAGGGAACGAACTTAGGTCCCCTGCATTGACAGCATGAAGTCTTAGCCACCAGGCGAGTCCTTGGAATTTTTTAAAATAAATATTTTCAACATGTGGTTGGGTGAATCTGAGGGTGCAGAACCCATGGTTGCAGAACCCAAGAACAGTGTACCATATGATTAATATCAAATAACTGAGAAGATTTTCCCATTTTTGTGTAATAATACATCTTGGGTTCAGACTCTTTCAGTGGCTGTTTTCATAAACTGATGCTATTTCTCTGAGGAATTGTGTCCTAAAGGATAAAGTGGTAAATGCACACTAAAATTTAAGTTTTGGGGTTTTTGTAGCTTATTTTATTCAAAGGAACACTTACAGAATTTTCTTTTGAAAGTTCTATCAATCCATCTGCCAGAGCTTGTACGATTTCTTGGTTATTCAGAATGTTAGCCACACTCATGGTGTCAAATACAAATTGCCCTATAAATATAAGTCCATATGCTTTGTAATTAATTTAAGAGATGTGATCAAGAAGAAAACTCAGTCCTTACAGTTGCTTGTTAGTGGATAAAAATGCAGACTAAGAATAAAAATTCTATTATGCCATGAAGATTATCTATCAAGATAAAATAGAAAATGAGCAAAAGCATCTAAATGTGTAGCATATAAAAGGTACCCACCCTGACAAAGTTGATATTGAATAAAATATATAAATTGGACAGGGAAAGAACATGTAAAAATGAATCTTATAAAGTTTAGATTCTCAGTTCCACCAAAAGCTCTTCTATATTCTGCATTATCTTTGTGCTCAATTCCATTAATATTTTAAGTCCATAGGGAATAACATACAAACATACTTTTAAAATATTTTGAGCAACTTGCATTGATCTGAAAAGCAACCTTTTTCCATTTGATTTTCATGCCTTATGACATACATGATCAAAAAACACTTCTACTGTTAATCTTTTCATTTCTCTCTCTAGTCATTAATATCTGTGAAAGAACCAGGAGAAATAATTTCTCCTTGTTTTAGCCTCATAACAATTTTTAAATATAAGCTGAACACCTACTAAATATGGTAGAGTTAAAGCCAAAAAAAACCAAATCCCTGCTTTATGCAAAGAGATATGGGCATATGTTGACAGATAAAATACCTGCATGCATATTTGTATGTTACAGCTCTTGTGTAGACAGAGCAAGGCAGAGGAAGGGAAGAGAGATGTAAGATATAGATATATGATGACTTAACTGGTACAGTGCTTTGGTGACATGTGAAGAGTTAGGGAGGAAAATGAGGTGGCAGTTAAAGATGCAGGAAAAACCTACTTAAATATTTTTTTTAAAAGTACTTGATTTTGAAGAACTGACTGGTTTAGATGAAGATCTAAAGTTGAAACAGGATATTGTTTCCAAAAGTCTTTATTGTGATAATTGGATCATGAGTAAGAAGTGTAAATGTGAAAACAAATTCAATAATGTCCAATAGGCCTGTCCATGAAGCCCATCACCAAATTAAATATTTTAGAAAGAAAATACACAGAATTTAATTATAGAACAATTTAAGTAATGGGTGCTGTGGTCTAAGAGATGCTTAACTAGGATGTTGGTGCTTAACTCTGAGAGCAAATTTAGAGAGAAAAGAATAGAGCTCTCTGGCTTAGCAAAGTGAATTTTGCCAAGGTAAACAATTGACTAACAGAATTAATAAGATGGTAAAATTTGAAACCAGGAACTAGCTTCAGCATTTTAAAGATGAATATATTTGTTCTTAGTGGATGTCCATGATATCTGAAAGAAGCTATGAAAAACAAAGACAATAAACAGTTTTTTACTTCTGCATTCCTACATTTGTATTCACTCTGGATATGTGACAAGCTTCATAATTAACCAGCAACAGAAGTAGCAACAGTTCTTACCTATCATCCTGCCACTGATGTTCTTCTGCAACTCCTTGAAGAGAGGACTTAATTGTTTCCTTACTGATTTCAAAGTGTCTTCCAGGAAGTCGGTGAGGCTGGACCATGTCTGCAGCTTTGACTCGCTGAAGTAGAGGAAGGGGGTGCCGTTTCCCACTGTCGTCCCAGCCAGTCACTAAGAACTGACATTATTTTCTCCATTTAGTATCACAGACTTAAGCTCAAATGAAAGAGTTCTTCTTGTTTACAGTATAGAAAAAAAATACCCTTAATTTTATTTATATCAGGCTTATTACCCTTTCTCATTAGAAGACAAAGATAAACACCCATAGTCTACTTTCAAAAGTAAAATTAGAAACTCAAAAAGGACAAAATGAATAATTTCAAATGTCTATCTACTCTTTGATAGATAAGATTGACATGTTACACTATATTTGAAGTAAAATTAAATAGCTGCTGGATTTTTGCATCAAAAGTAGAACAGACTTCAAATAAGAATATACTATTTTATGTTCACATCCTAAAAAGTAAAACCGCATTTTACCTGGTTTCCCCATAATGTCATCCAAAAGTCATCTCCATTGGAGCCAACCCTGCATCTTATTTACATCATGTCCAGCTGCTCTCTCTCTACAGATATCTCTACATGTACTGAAATGGGTGCTTAAGAAAGTTTCTTTCCTTGAAAATCAGTGACTAAATGACACAGGGCCAAGGGAAATTCAATTTTCTGTCCTAAATGGATAGTTTCATTCTTCTTTCCACATTTTTTGCTGATAAATTTGAAACTAATTGTAACATGTTCTAGAATGAGAAGGAGAGTGGGAAAAGGAGGAAGAAGAGATGGAGGAGAAAAAGATGAAAACCCATTTTATAACTGCAGTGTCTACACCCTGCTATCTCTGCAAGGCTAATTTCCTCCCTGAATGGGGCCAAATATGCTCTCATTGGATGCTGCTGCTATGTAAACCAAAATTAACAAGCAAGTTCTGCTACAAAACTGTATTAGGTCAGTGTGCTTTTTGTCATATCATCATGAATCTTCTCCCTTACAAGTCTCCCAGTGATGCCAGCTTTCCTGTCTTGAAAGGCACTTTGCATTCAGGACTAGAGAAGTAATGCTTTATATAGTTTTACATTACTCCCATTCCTGTTTGTAGGAAGTGAGAGAGTTTTAAAGGGGAAAATGATTAACATTATTATAGCAAAGCAATTTCATTCTTGTTGGTCAGACAATGTTATATTTTGATCCAATAGTTGCAGCTTTAGTATCTAAATGAAATTTTGCTTTCAAGTGTAATTTCTCTTTGTTCTTCCTCTCCCTTAATGCTACTGCAATGAAACTTGAGCCAGCCCCTTCACTAGCTACTTATAGCTCCAATTCATTTTTCCAAATGAAAGCACATTGATAATGTTTTACAAAGAAAATTGTGCTCTGTACTTATCATTTCTCTAGATCAGCTACATCTTTGTTTAACTGTTAAAGCTGATATTTTTGCAAATGATGGTTTGAAGCAGATATTTGTAATAATAATTCCCTTCTAAGCAAATGACTGAGTGATGAGAAATGAACTAGTTTGGGAAGTTACAGCACTCCTTCAGAGCAGGAATGAAAGGCAGTAATCGACTTTGCCAGAATCAGTATTATTAGCTGTGTTTTGTCCTTGGTGATCCTGGAGTTGGTGGGTATCATTGGACACAGTAGTCAGCACCCATACACACTTACAATGTTGGTAAGAGCCAGTGGCAATCCCAGTGGGAGCAGTAAATAACGTGCCAGTCAGTTGAGACAGCTGAGAAAGAACTTCTATTCCTGCCTCTGCACAGTCAAAAATACTTTCATTAGTTCACTCACAGGTTTTGCCATAACAGTTAAATACTACTTAGAAGCACTAATGAGCTGGCCAAGAAAGGCCACTTGTAGGTCTTGTCTTCAGTTCAAATCCCTCATGGAATAGTCCATCAGCGCTTTACAGTTCATCCCTCAATGCTGAAGTCCAGACACTTCATTCAGGAAGACTGACAACAGGGTGGAGAAAGAGGGATACAGTTTGATCTGGTGCTTATTTTCAAATTTGGAATTAGGCCAAAGACAGAAAAGTCTACACAGATTTTCTAAAATAGTCTGACTCGAAGTCTCCTGCAAGAGGATAGTTTTAAAACTGTTAAACACACAGTGAATACAATGGTCAAATTTTAGCATTAATTTTACCCCTTCTGTGACACAGCATATAGATCAAACTACTTCAAATAAAACTATAAGTAATGAATTTTAATTCTTTGTGGTCCAGGAGTAAAGGATTACTCCAAGTTGTTTCAGTTACATGCAGCAAGGTGGTTGTGGCTAAAAGATTGGGATGTCTGTCACTTATTTGTATCTAATGTTTCCAATGACAAATAGATCAATGAAATTACAGCAAGCTCATAAGAGTACCTATACATTCATAGTCAACTGATTTCAACTAAGATGCAAATAAAATCCACTGGGAAAAGGATGGTCTTTACAAGGAATGGTACAGAAATAATTTGATAGCCACGTGTTTTTTAAAAACTTCAATTCATACCTGGCATTCTATTTTTTTTAAAAAGCATAAATCAAATGAATCACAAACTCAAATGTCAAACTTAAAACTATAAATAATTTTGGAGAAATCATAGAAGTGATCTTTGATTAGGAAGAGTTTTTAGATATGACATCAAAAGCATAATCTGTAAAACATAAAGATTGATAAATTAGACTTTATCAAAATTAAGAATTTCTTGTCTTCAAAAGAAACCATTCAGAGAAGGAAAAGATAAGTCATAGAGTGGGAGAAAATATTTACAACAACTTTCCCAGACTATACAAAGATATCTCAGTAAAAAGCCAAAAACCCTAAATTTTAAAATGAGCAAAAGATTTGAATGGACACTTTACCAAGGAGGACAAATGGCAAATAAACACATGGAAAGAAGCTTAGCATCACTGATCATTAGAGAAAATGCAAATTAAAACTATGAAGAGATATCAGGATGCACTTCAATGGCTCAAATTAAGAAGGCTGATCTTACCAAGTGTTGGAGTGTCGGGTAGCTGGAAATGGCATAACCATTTTGGAAACAGTTTGGCTGGGTTTTTTTTTTTAAACATACACCCATCATATAAACCAGTAATTCCACTCCTAGGTATTTATTTACCCAAGAGAAATGAAAGCATATGTTACAGCAGCTTTGCTTGTAAAAGTCTAAACTGGAAAGATCTCAAATAGCTATCAACAGGTGAATGGATAAACAAATTGTGGTATAACTATACAATATAATCATCCCCAGTAGTAAAAAGGAATGAACCATTGATACCAGCATGATGAATGGATGAATCTAAAATATCTGGAGTGATGGAAGCCTGACCAAAAAAATGCACTGTATGATTCCACTTACAGGAAATTCTATAAAATACAAACTAACATATTGTGAGATCAGCGGTTGCCTCTGGTTGGAGTGAAGAAGCAAAGTGAGAAATTGCAAGATGGCAGGAAGAAACTTTGGGGGATGATGAATGTGTTCATTATCTTGACTGTTTTATGGTTTCACATGGTGTGTAGACATATGTCAAAATCTATCAAATTACACACTTTAAATACTTCATGTCAACTATACCTTAATAAAAGTGCTTACAATTTGTAAGTGACACCAAAAAAAGAAGAGTTTTAGGTTTCTGGCTTATCAGTAACTGGTGACTAATGCACTCTTCAGTGAGAAATTCTGGGAAAGGGGTGGGTTTGTGATACAAGGCAATCAAGAATCTGTTTCAGGTGTGTGAACTTTGAGATACCTATTAGCGATGTAAACTAAAAACCCACATGAAGATGTCAAGTAAAAGCTAGATGAAGTTACAGCTGAGAGATTTCAGAGATGGAGACATAAATTTGGTAGTCTTCAGTATCCAAACTGAACGTAGAGTCATAGGAATAAATGAGAGTCCCTAAGGGAAGAGTGTAGTCATGGAAAATGGGTGAGTCTGGGATCAAGCCTGGGACACATTTAAGGGCCTCGCCAAAGAGGAGGAGCCAGCAAAGGAGACGGAGGGGAACAGACTGCTGAGGTAGGAGGAAAACAAGGGGTGGGTGGTCTTAGGGAAACCGAGGGAAGAAGGAGAGTTTTAAGGAGGAGTATTCATCCACCTCAAACACCACTAAGAGGTCAGGACAAGGTGCGGATGGAGAAGGGACTGCTGGATTTGGGCAATGGGAGTTGTTTATAGTCTTCCAAAAGTGGCTTTGGTAGACTGAGACCGCTTGGAGGAGCTTGGGAGGTGGGCAAGTGAGAGGTGAGGAAGGTAGAAGCAGTCAGCTAGACCAGGGATCCCCAACCTCCTGGCTGTGGACTGGTACCTTCTGTCAGATCAGTGAAAGCATTAGAGTCGAAGCAAAGTGCACAATAAGTGTAATATGTTTGAATCATCCCCAAAACCCCACATCTGGGTTTTTGGAACCATGGAAAAACTTTTCCACAAAATCGGTCCCTGCTGCAGAAAAGGTTGGGGACCTCTGATCTACACCAGTAGTTCTCCAAGTGTGGCTCTGGGATCAGCAGCATCAGCATCACCAAACTCTCAGCTCCCATGCCAGACCTGAATCTGAAACACTAGGGTGGGGTCCAGCATTGTGGATTGCGGCAAGTCATCTAGGTGAGTCAAATACACATCAAAAACTTGAGAACCATTGGTATAGTCAACTCACCTGAGAGAAAGTTTATGGTCTCTGAAGGGGAAGCGGGAGTGGAGGAGCTACTACAGGTGTTCTTTTTTTTTTAATTATTTTTTTTTTACTTTATTTTACTTTACATTACTATATTGGTTTTGCCATACATTGACATGAATCCATCTTGGGTGTACATGAGTTCCCAATCCTGAACCCCCCACCCCATATCAACTCTCTGGGTCATCCCCGTGCACCAGTCCCAAGCATCCTGTATCCTGTATTGAACATAAACTGGCAATTCGTTTCTTACATGATAGTACACATGTTTCAGTGCCATTCTCCCAACTCATCCCACCCTCTCCCTCTCCCTCAGAGTCCAAAAGTCCATTCTATACATTTGTGTCTCTTTTGCTGTCTCGCATACAGGGTTATCATTACCATGTTTCTAAATTCCATATGTATGTGTTAGTATACTGTATTGGGTTTTTCTTTCTGGCTTATTTCACTCTGTATAATTGGCTCCAGTTTCATCCATCTCATTAGAACGGATTCAAATTTATTCTTTTAATGGCTGAGTAATACTCCATTGTGTATATGTACCACATCTCTCTTATCCATTCATCTGCTGATGGACATCTAGGTTGTTTCCATGTCCTGGCTATTATAAACAGTGCTGCAATGATACTACAGGTGTTCTTGATCTGATAGGATTAATCCAATAGAGAAGACTGAGGCTCTGGGGGTGGATTTGAGCATAGGAGTGATGTCTTGAGAAGGTGAAAGGTGATGCAATCCAGTGTCCAAGTGGTGTAGCTGATGTTTGATTCAAACAGGGGTGCTTCTTTCACAGTAACAGAAGGGAAGACAGGATCAATGTAAGAGGTTGGATAGATGGTGGTTTTTGTGGTGGGAGGTATATTAAGGGGTTTCCTTAGGGAAGTAAACGGTGAAATCAACAAGTGAGAGAGAGGGTTATTGAAAGATTGACTAAAGAGGAGAAGGGGTGACAGTCATTAAAGAGTGGGAAAATGAATTTACCAAGGAAATGTGGTAGGATTGCTTATCAGAGCTCCAAGCTCATTTGGTGTTTATGGCATTAAAGTTAGACCAGTAAGAACAGTTGTATTACTCTTTGCAACAGTCTTCAGCTGCTTCAGCACTGGCAGGCATAGATTACACAGAAGGTTGTGTTCTAACTGGCATTGCTGCTGCTGCTGCTAAGTCGCTTCAGTCGTGTCCAACTTCGTGCAACCCCATAGATGGCAGCCCACCAGGCTCCCTGGTCCCTGGGATTCTCCAGGCAAGAACACTGGAGTGGGTTGCCATTTCCTTCTCCAACGGGCATTGGGATTTAGCCAAATAAACTGGAGTTTGGCCAGCAAAAAAGAAGTTCAGGTTCTTTGCAATGACAAACCAGTAAATCTGGGTTTAATGAGGAAGGAACCAAGGTCGAAGGCATGGTGTTGGAGAGTGAGTAAGTGGGAGTATGTGGATTGGAGATCCTCATGCAAAGAACCAATAGAGTGGGAATATTTGAGGACACAATTTGGAAGTGGTACTCAGAGAAAAATGCTTAAGATCAGGATTTAGAGGTGGTACAGCTACAGGGCTGACAGGCTCCAGAGTGATTCCTGAGGTGGTGGATGATTTCTGACTGAGAAGCCAGGGCCTTCTGACTGAACCAGGGTCTCGATGGTTCACCCAGGAGAAATTAATTTGATGGGAAGTTCAGGGATGACCTGGGAGCCCAGAATGGCAATGGGAAATCTATTGTTTGAGTACCATTAAGTTTCACTTGAGACCATTTTTGAGTCACTAAATCTACTGTTCTTTTCCCCTTTTGCCCATATTCTCTTTGCCTTTCAATACGTTACTTTTTAACATCCCTTTTTCCCCCCTACTCCCATTAAAAATTTTGTTTTGCTCTCATTTTAAAAGTAATACTAGTTCACTACAGAAAATAGAGACCAAAAAAAGATCAAAGAAAAAGGAAAATATAAAAGAAAGGAAAACTCACTAATATTATCCAACTATAGTCAGCATGATGGTATATATGCTTCCAAACCCTTCTTATACACACACCTCACTACCACCCTCCCTGTCACATACACAGATTTTAAACATTGGGGTCATACCTTCCACATTCTTTGTAACTTACCCTTTTCAAATTGATTTTAAAAGAAAATTTGAAATAACAGATCTAGAGATAGTGTTAATAGTGTGCTATATTTGCTCCTAGAGTTGTCTGTCCCTATTTTCTACATAATTGAGATTATATACTTGTAATTGTAAAAACTATTTTTTTTTACAATAATTTGTGCTTCATTTTCTTTTAAACTCCTTCCTATAGTTCCTTTGCCTAGAGAAATCCTGCCAGGGTCATGCTTTGTATGTATTGAATAGTCCAATGAAATCCAAGGATTAAGAACTAAATTTAAGTTCCCTAAGGAATAGGTAGCAAGAAACAGTTTGAGAAACTTTAATTCCACACTTCCTTTCCCATGTTCTGCTTGGCTAAAAAACAACAACAAAGAAATAAACAAAAAAATGTAGCCCATGAATTCATGAAAGCAGAGCTTTTATGTTAAATATGGCTGATATTAGGCACTTAAATGGTAAGTTACCACACTCATCTTTACAAGGCACTTCACCATTTTTAAATACTCCAACATTTAAGTATTTTATATGTATTTTGATATTCACAAGTCCAATAAGGTAAGGTACTATTATCCTAACTTTCATATGAGGAAACAGAGGTCCACAAACTTGCCTAAGACCACACAGCTCAAGTCACATGAGTGGAATTCAAGTCTCAGGTCCCTGGTCACCAAGTTCATGCCCACTCCTTCCAGATTCTGAACCCAACAGGGAAAGTTTCCTCATACAGGCTGATGATGGTCCCAATGCTGGTCTGGGATTTTCACGTGTACTGTGGAGGCTGATTTTACTGTGTTTTCCAGAAGAAACAAATAATTTTTCTGGTTAGCTTTTACCACTAATGACTGTTTCTTTAGGGACAGGTTACTCTGACCACTAATCTTGATGTCCTTTCCCCCTAAATATCTGAGTATGTGAAGTATGAGGAGAAAAAATAAAAAATAAATGTAACTTAGTTATTTGAATTGACATTGTATAAATCCATGAAATACCATCACAAAGTAGGTATGACCACTACCTCTCAAAACTGACCTGATGCTCCAAGTGGTACAAAGAGGTCCACGTGACCCCCTTCTTCTTTGGGGGCCACATAGCTTCCTAATTTTTCCCAGAAGTCTCTCACTTCAGGCCTCAATAAATTTTTAATACCAATTTTATAGCCTGAGGGGGAGGAAATCAAAATGTCACATTAACAGAAGCTCTTAGCAGTTTGTGATGTGAAAATACAGAGGTTCAAAAAGCCAACATCTGCTTGTAAGGCCAAGATCTGCAGGGCATCTCTGCTTCAATGATGGCCCCATGTTAGGACCACAGAAGGTACCACTGGACTCTAACATGACAACACTCTCCTCCTGTCCTGGATTTATTAGACACTGAGTGCTTAGATTAAGGACATTGTGTCTCTGCTTCCGTGGGGCAGCAGTGTGAGTTACCAGGCTCACAACATGGTTGGTCAATGGCCAGTCAAGTCCTGGACTTTGCAACCAAGTTCCAAAGTGGAAATGTTTCCCATGATTGCCAATCAATAAATAAGTCCTCGAGAGCAGAAGTAAGAAGGTTCCCAGGCATGGGAAACTTCACTGTACCTTTTACCTCCTGGGAGTTGAATGTGATGATTCAGCTAGTCTGCATGTGTCTGCAGTGATTTCTAAAGGGGTCCTGGAGAATGCCTTCCTAAGCCCCAGTAAAGAAAGAAAAGAGTAAGAAGAACTCCTCCTGCCTGATTGCTTTGAGCTGGGATATCAACCTCCTTAAATTGTGGACAAACGCTATCTCAGTGCAAATTTTTCTTCCCAATCCCCAGTCTTACCTTGGAGTAAGTTGATTTCTCTGCTATCTCCATCACTGAATATTCCCACACTCTGTGCCATCTGCCCATCCAGAGCTTTTTCTATGAGATAAAGTAGGGTCTCCAAGGTTAGGCCACTGTGTTCATACACCACAGAAATGATACCTGCTCGAACACTGTTCACCACCATCTAGAAAACAAAACCAGACCAGTAGGAACCAAAGCCCATTACTTTAGAATGTGTTACTCAGTCATGTCCGACTTTGCAATTCCATGGACTGTAGCCCACAAGCCTTCTCTGTCTGTGGAATTCTCCAGATAAGAATACTGGAGTGGGTTGCCATTTCCTTCTCCAGGGGATCGTCCCGACCCAGGGATCGAACCCAGGTTTCCTGCATTATAGGCAGATTCTTTACCATCTGAGCCACCAGGGAAGCCTGTTACTTTAGAATACTTCTCAACAAATTAAAAACAGTGACTATGTAATCTGTGATTTTTGAAGACTATTGTTTTTCTTCAGAAATTATAGGAGGAAGATGATAAGTTTTCCCCATCACTAGTTTCTTTTTAAAATTATTTTGTTTCTTTTCTAACAGGGGAAATTTGAGTGCATTTGTGACTCCACCACTCACAGAAACACTAATGAATTATTTTCTTCCAGTTTTTTTTAACTTTATACATACACATGCACAGTGACACATACACTAAGTAATAAAATTATGTAATTTTGTAATGGACTTAGTAAATAGATTTTATTTTCCTCTTAATTATAAATTTTTGATCAATATTTATTTAGTATTAATACTAAATACTAAATATTTATAAATAGTAATCAATACTAAATATTTAGTATTAAATAAATGCTAAAAACACTGTTCTTTGAATTCAACAACCAACCAAATAAACTTTTCACTTTGATAAAGTTAATTCCTTAACAGTAGTCATGTTGGAAAGTCACTGAAGGCACTGATTTTTCCCAAAACCTCATGCCACTTTCTGGAGATCACAGTTCAACTCAATAGAGAACTACCATATGGTTTCATGGTTTTTACCTAAACCTCCATTACATTCATAGTCAAAAGAGTGAGTCTGGCATAGTCTTACATAGAAGACAAACAGGATCATGGATTTATTCAATTCCACTTTATTCACTCTTACTCTGTCATCAGTTATCCTCTGTGCCCAGCATGAGGTATTTTTAAACATTAGAAAAACTGTCTATGGCCCACGTGGAGATCAAACTCTGATCTTGCTTTCATATGGATCCATTAAGCTAGCCTGCAGTAAATGATCAAAGTCAATTTCTAGATGTTCAACAGTGAAGTGATTTCATACCTTGAAAGCAATCATTTTCTTACAAATAAGAATTTTTTGCAAGAACTTTCTAAGTAAGCCAACAAATACAGTCTACTAATGCCATCCTTTACATATATGCCTATGTGTGTATCAATGCATGCATATGTACATATACATGCATACTCAGTATATATGCTTCCTATGTCTTCTTTGTGTTTTTTTCCTATTCACATTAAAATTTTAAATATATAATTTCATTATAGAAAGAGCATATTTTCATTTAAAGTCACCTTCATTAAGTAGATCACAAAATAGATTTCTGACAGTTTTCTTTTTAGAAATGCTAGTTACAAGATATTATTAAATTCCTTAGTCATTCCAAAGAAATTTTAAAGTAATTTGTATCACTTTGCTCATTTGTGGATTAGGGGCAAGAACTGAATTCAACAAAAATTTATTGGACCCCTGAAAGCAAGGCAGTTGGGCCTTTAATACTTAAAATTTTTTTTTGATTTATGGTTATTTTTATTGCTTCTGATTTTTAAAACTGTTTGGGTCTGCACATTTCCACTTAGATCAGACAGCTTTCCTTTTAGGAGAAGAATCATTTTCATACACATGGTGACCAAAAGATTGCCATACGTCTACTCTAGAGGAGATTAAAAAACCCAGTTCAGAGAAGGGCTGGCCTCCTAACCCACTGTACCTCATATGCAGGAATCCGAGATGATATTAATATGAAGTGTGGCTGAAGAGCATTTGAAGAACTGTCATTTTTATAAACTCCATGCCAATTTTTCTTCGATAATAAAGGGTAGGAATGGCATCCAGAAATGTTGCTTCTATAAGGAAAAGAAGGGGGAAAAGTGAAGTTTTTATTTTCTCTAGTTTGATAAGTAAAGACCACTGTGTCCTGTGAGCATCAGTTCTCTGTACAAGGCAAGCGGCTTCAGGCCCTCGGTCTCTCCCTGTGGTTTTCAGGGATGTCAGCGAAGGGGACTCCTGAGTGAGTGGGACCAAAGCTGCCCACTGGGTGTCTCCTCCTGTCTTTGTGGGATGCTAGAATGTGCTCTTGCAACTTATTTTGTAGGGCACTTAAAACCAATGTACTGACATACTAAAGGGTTCAAAATAACATTTGAAAAGGAAGCAGCCAAGATATTTTAAATTTCCCTAATCACCTGGGCCTCATGGTTTTTTCAAATAATGCCCATTATTTCTACAGCTGCCTCATTCCCACCGCCATTCAGATATACTTACTCCATTAAAAAAATAATTCTGGAAAAATGTTATTTTTGCTCAATAACTTCACACAGAAAAACTGCTACAACCATAATATAGCTTCTTTGCAGAGTTAAGAATATTTGAAATGTAAATTTCGAATGTTACATATTTACTTCAGAAAGCATGTTCAAGACCACTGTTATTGAAGATTAAGGAACTATTTCTATTGCTATTTATAGGATAAGAGTGATTTAATTATACAAGACCACTACATGTTAGCTAAATTATTCTAGAATGAATTCTTGGTATCATGGGAAGGTGCTGAACCTTCAGCAGATGAAGGTTTGCTTACCGCTTGGGCAAAGATTCTAAAGATGACAAAACAAACTGTTTATCCAAAGTTTCGAGTAATCCCACTCGGTCCCTTGCAGTCTGGGAGAGACGTGGTTGGCATTTGGATTTGAACAATCTAGAGCAGTGTGTTCCACTCACCCAAGGGGGTCGAACTTTGAACAACTCCTCTGAAAAACAAACAGCAGCGGGCTTGGCTGTTTACTTCAAGCTTCTCCCAGCCAACTCTACACAGATAAAGCCATCAAAATTAAAGCTGTACCAGGGCAGTATTCCAGATGGCAGTAATTACAGCCATTTTACAGACTCTCTTTGGTTCTCTTATCCTCTCCGCTCTGTAGCTGCAAGTTACCAATCACTTCAGGTCAAGAAACAAAGCTCAGAGAATAAGCAACTCTTTTATTGTAGAAACCAGTTCATCAATTTGTAGGCTTCACATCACTTTTGCCTGCCTTCTTGGCTTCAAGTAAATTTCCCATTTGTTACAGTCTCATAGAGGGTGAGTCGGTGAAAAAGCAAGATGGGAGAACTCCGATCAGGTTTGCTAATTACATACTGTGCGGATCAGAGGGCTTAGCTGAGAGCATGTCTCATCTCTACTCCCTTTTCACCTTAAAAAAAAAAATTCATTCTTCTTGCTTCCATTTCCATTTTCATTTTTCCTATGTTGTCACCAGTACTGATTATTCTGAATTGTCCTGAATGTATTTATTTGCTTTTGCCTGTGCTTGTGCTTCTCTCTCCTTATCTGTAGTCTCACGGAGGCACTGGCATTTAACCTTACATATTTCATTGGAAATCTTTTTGCTTTTCTTAGTTAATAGTAAAGAACAGAGAGCTTTCCCTGACATACTTTAAAGAATGCCTCCTATAGGCTATTTCAAGAAGACGGTGCTATCCTCTCTGTGGGAATTTGTATGTAAATCCATTGGTTTCTACAATACTCGGCTAAGACATAAAGTTGTAAAATGCCACTCACTCTTATGTAGTGCAATTTTCTCCCAAATTATTTTCCTTAGGCACCTTTCTCTTTTTCTCTCCTGTAGCTCTTCATCTTCTGTTTTGGGTTCATTCAGAGTCCCATAAACAGCAGCAGCTTCTCTAGGGGTTAGCCAATCTAAGTTGGACACACAAGCAATGTAATGGTGTTTCCAAGCACCGTACTCATTATCTGTTGGCGTATAGGGCAGAAACCATCCAAACTTAATACATTTGGGCATCCATAAGCAATCCTTCAGAAAAAAGAAATGAGAAAGATGAGTTGCAAGGACCATTTCCTAGTAATAATCTTTTTAGGCACATAGGTAATTTTTTCTTATTACATTGACATTTTTAGTGCAGTTGACTTGCCATCTAAACTTGATTCTGAGAAATAAGATGCATATCTTACTCCACAGGAAAAATATTATTTGATGAACATGTATATTTTATATGAATATATGTATTAGTCATCTTTGTATACTTATTCAATGCTCCCATAGCATATGCACCAGATTCTCAGAATTCTGCTTCTAGCGACAGTATGGTTATTTGTTTAACATCAACCTTTGCACTGGGAACAACTTTGATTGACCCATATAATACTGCCAATATGGAATCAGTTTTGAGATATGAAAATAGCAAATTTCATGTGGTTTTATCTAATCAAATATCTAGACAAAATATTATAAAACAATTACTTAAGCTACCAATTCAATAAGGACTTATATAACCAAGACCTTAGAGGAGGGAAACCCAGAAAAGTAATATCCTGATTCAATCTCATTTTTCACTTCAAGACACTTGACAGTTCCAAAGCAAAACTAAGGCAAAGTAGCAGAGCAGGAAGTTATGACTGAAAGGTTTAGAAGAGGTTAAGAACTTCTTAACATCTTAAGATGTAAGGGTTCTTGCAAGGAAGAGAGGAAACATTCAGAGTCCACAAAGGGAATAGCCTTGGTAATGACATCTGGCTTTTAGCTGAGATCCTTTTCAGTAAGGATGACAAAGAATTAGGTTGTAACTAGCTCTGAAATATCTCGTTCTCTGATTGGATTGAAATAAGCTATTCCTAGCCTAACCAAATGCCAGAAGCAAGTTCTCTCTGGAGGAAGATAAGATCATCTGGAGACTCAAATTATTGCATTAATTTTTTATATGAAATATTTGGTACTCAACCAAAAATAGCAAGCACACAAAAAAGACAAGAATTGTTTGTTTCTTCTTTTGTTTTTTAGTAAATAGAGACCCTCAGGAGATCCAAAAGTTGTAATTATCAGGCACGAACTTAAAAAAACTTGTAGTTAATACACTTAAGAAATTAAATGGCTGGGTGGAAAATTTTGGCAAAGTAATCAGACCAACAGTCTAAAACTGAAAAATATAATAACCAATTTAGAACTCAAGGGCAAGTTTAAAAGCAAATTAGAATCCAGCTAAAAAGATAATTTTGAACCGTGGTGTTGGACAAGACTCTTGAGAGTCCCTTGGACTGCAAGGAGATAACAACCACTCCATCCTAAAGATCAGTCCTGGGTGTTCATTGGAAGAACTGATGTTGAAGCTGAAACTCCAATACTTTGGCCACTTGATGTGAAGAGCTGACTCGTTTGAAAAGACCCTGATGCTGGGAAAGATGGAGGGCAGGAGGAGAAGGGGAGGACAGAGGATGAGATGAGTGGATGGCTTCACGGACTCAATGGACATGGGTTTGGGTGAACTCTAAGAGTTGGCAATGGACAGGGAGGCGTGGTGTGCTGCGGTTCAGAGGGTTGCAAAGAGTTGGACATGACCAAATGACTGAAATGAACTGAATTGAAAAAGATAATTAGTACACTAAAGCTAGGCCAGAAGAAAAATCCAGACTGAAACACTGAAAGCCAGAACAATGGAAAAGACACATAAAAGAATATGAACCTTATGGGACATGGTGAATCAATGTAATAAATTGAAACCCAGAAGAATAAAAAAAAAGTGGAGCAAAAGCAATATATGAAGAGACAGAATCTGAGAGCTTTGCAAAGTTGGTAAAAGACATAAAATCCCCAACTTATAAATCAGTGCCAAATACAAAATAGGATAAATACACACACACACACACACATACACGCACACACCCCTCTGTGCATGTTGCTCAGTCACTAAGTCGTGTCTGACTCTTTGCAACCCCATGGACTGTGGCCCATCAGCCTTCTCTATCTATAGGATTTCCCAGGCAAGAATACTGGAGTGGGTTGTCCTTTCCTCCCCCAGGGGCTCTTACTTGCAGAAAACCAAAGACAGAGAAAAAGATCCTAAAAGAAGCTAGAGAAAACAGAAACTACCTTTCAAGGACCAATAATAAAACCCTCTACTTTTCAAGATAATTATGAAAGCCAGAGAACAATGGAACATTTTCAAAGTTCTAATAAACAACTAACTGCCAACCTAGAGTTCAAATTCCCAGTGAAAATATCCTTCACATTTGAAGGTGAAATAAAGACATTTTCAGACAAAAACTGAGAGAATCTGTCAGTAGCAAGCTGTACTAAAAGAAATATTAAAGAGAATTCAGAAAAAATTGAACCCTGTAGGGAAATCAGAGATGCAGAAAGGTATGAAGTATAACAGGAAAAGTTTACTTGTAAATAATATTGACTATTAAACAGTTGTTTTAAATATTCATGAGGTATGCATATATTTTATATACAATAGAGATATTATAAAATCTATTTTATATATTAGCATATATTTACATATAATATATATTTTTAAATGTATATTTGTGTATTTTATATGTGTTTATGTGTAAAATTAAAATGTTTGAGAACAAAAGCATAGAAACTGAGCAAGGAAGCAAATGGAGTTAAAGAGTTCTATGCTTACATTATCTCAAAGTAGTAAAATAACCCTAGGATAAGTGCTGTAATCGCTATGGTAGCCATGAAAGAACTGCTAAAGAATTTACAATTAATCTAAGAAATATTTAAGTTAACCATAAAGGAAGACAGAAAACAAAATAGTGAATAGTAAATAAAAATAGTAAAATGGTGGACTTAAGCCCAAATGTATCAGTATTTACATAAACGTGAACAGACTAAATGATTCCAGGTAAAAGTCAAAGACTGTCAAGTGGTAAAGAAAACCACTACCATATTCTGCTTATAAGAATGTTCCTTAAACGTAAGGACAGAGAAAGGTTGAAAGCAAAAGAAGAGGAAACACTATACCATGGGAACACTAAACCTGGATTCACAAATGCTATAAATCCAGGGCTCACAGTTGGCTTTTCATGTGGCCCCTCCAGGGAGGGCCAGGTATTCTGTGAGATCAGAATATCAACATAAGTCCATCCTGGAAAGTCTGTACAAGTTAAAGGAGTAAATTATTGATTTGCATTTAAAGTATGCCAACTATTATATTCCATTAAGTCTTTTAAAAGTAAAGAGATAAACATCCCAGAGGCAGAATTAATGGCCGCAGATGTAGAAGATCTAGTTCTATATTCTTAAACAGAGGTTAGCCAAAGAGAGAGCAGTTAAAGTTGTGGTTGTAGAGCAATTTTTAAGGTGGGTTATCATGACTAAAACAATATCATTTAAAACCAAATCTTAAATAAATTTTCACAAAATATTGGACTTCTTAACCAAGATAAATTATTTTCTAAATAATTAAATTGACTATATAAAGATTATCAGAATTATATGAATTATTAGAATAGTGTATATCCCCTGACTTATAAAATAAATTACTGTATTTAATTCCCCCATTAAATATAATTCCCCATAAAAAATTCCCTATTTTTTCTCTTAAGAATAAATTAATTATAGTTCAGACACCCTCAATTATTATTTTCAGGGAAAGGAGCTACCCTCATTGCCTCATTATAGATGATAGTTACATCTGAGTCCTATTACTAGGAAGTGACAAATGGTAAACCTGTTCAGTTAAAAATTTCCAGGGCCAGCTGACTTGTGCAGCTGCACACAAATCTTTTGGATTCAGAAAGGAAAAGATATATAGAGAAATGAAACTGGTAACACTGTAGAGAAATCCACTTTGGCCACTTGCATCCTTTCTGAAAACCAGTCTTGGATAACCCTAAAAAGAAAAATAGAGAAGTTTAGTTCAGAACACTAATATTTTAAATTGATTAAAAATCTGGTATAAATATTGGTCACTGTCCTTTCTCTAATGTTCTACCTTTAAAAAAATTAAGTCCTAAATAACATATGGCTAGATTTTTAAGAATACTGTATCCACATTCAATGGTCCATTCTAAAGAGGGAAATGAATTATCAATACAAAAGTATATATTATCAATATAAATCAATATCTAATATCTAGAGAAAAAAATTCTGAAATAAATATGGTTGTATACAACGTAAATCTGGGTTTTTTTCTTTACCCAAATTCGATAAATCAAGTCCTGTCAGCTCTACAAATAGACATCCCCCAAAATATATGCCCCAACACAGCCACTTCTCTCAACCTCCACTGTCTTTTCTCTGTTCAGAGAACCACCACCTCTCTCCTGGGTGAGTGTAGCCACCTCCTGATTGCCTCACTGCTTCCACTCCAGTCTTCCTAGAGCCCATTTTCCACACAGTAGCCCAAGTGGTTTTTAAAAATATAAATTAGATAATATCACTCATGCAAGTAAAAGCCTGCAATGATTTCCCAATGCAATTAGAATAAAAACCTATAGCTCCATCACACTTCATTGTGAAATAGTAAATGTCTTCCTCTTGACAAAGCAAGATTGTCTACACTCACTACTTTAACATGGGATAGAGATACTAGCCAGTTCAATAAGGGAAGAAAATAATAAAAGGTATATGTATTGGAAAGGGAGCAGTAAACTGTCTCAATTCATGCACCATGTATGTAGAATTTATAAAACTGTTTAAATTATTAGTAAATAATTGTTGATAATTTTATATTTTTTTAGATGTTTATAGAATCTATAGCAACATCCAATTTTATATTCCTGATATTACTAATTCACATTTTCTCTCTCTACTTTACTTGATTACTCTTCCTAGGAGTTCATCAATTTGTTACTATTTATAACAAACCAGTTTTTGTTTTCATAGTTTTTCTCTATTGTTTGTTCAGTTTCTATTATATTGATTTCCAGTCTTCATCAATTCTCTCCTTCTACTCACTTTGGGTATAGTTTGCTATACTTTTTCCCCCTTTTCTTAAGGTGGAAATTTAGATTGTTAATTTTAAATTGTTTTATTCTTTAACAAAAATGTTTACATTATATTATCCCTCTAAGCTGTTCTGCAGTCCACTTTAGCCATGTCATATTTTCATTGTCATTCAACTTGAAATATTTTCTAATTTCTCTTGTGATTTTTATTTGATCATAGGTTATTTATAAGTGATGTTAATCTCTAAATACTTGGGGATTTTCTAGATATCTTATTTTTATCAATCCCCGGATTTATTGCATTGTTGTTAAAGAATATATTTAATAAGATTTCAAGAATTTTGAAATGTTTGAGTCTTAGTTTGTGGACCAGGAAATAATGCATCTTGATAAATGTTACTTTGCTCATTTAAAAAAACATATGTTTGGAAATTGTTGTGTCTAACATTTATTTTCTATAAATGTTAGTTCTAGGAGAATAAGAAGATTGCTCAGGTCTTCTATATTCAAACTAATTTCCTTTCCTTTGGTTCTATTCTGTCAGTTTTTGTTTCATGTAGTTTCAAACTCTGTTATTTGGTACATAAACATTTATAATTGTGTGACTTCTTGAGAATTGTTACTTTTCTCACTATAAAATGCCCATCTTTATCTCTCTGGTAACATTCTTTGTCTTCAAGTCCATTTTGTCTGATATTAATGTTGGCATCCTACTTTTATATGCTTGAGTGAAGTCGCTCAGTCGTGTCCGACTCTTTGCAACCCCATGGACTGTAGCCTACCAGGCTCCTCCCTCCATGGGATTCTCCAGGCAAGAGTACTGGAGTGGGTTGCCATTTCATTTTCCAGGGGATCTTCCTGACCCAGGGATTGAACCCGGGTCTCCTGCATTCCAGGCAGGTGCTTTAACCTCTGAGTAAGTATAATATATTTTCCTATTCTTATACTTGGAGAAGAAAATGGCAAGCTACTCCAGTATTTTTGCCTAGAGAATCCTGTGGATGGCGGAGCCTGGTGGGCTGCTGTCTATAGGGTCGCAAAGAGTTGGACACGACTAAAGTGACTTAGCATGCATGCATGCACTGGAGAAGGAAATTGCAACCCATTCCAGTATTCTTGCCTGGAGAATCCCAGGGATGGAGGAGCCTGGTGGGCTGCCGTCTATGGGTCATGCAGAGTTGGACACGACTGAAGTGACTTAGCAGCAGCAGCAGCAGCATTCTAATACTTTACCAATAAGTGCCTTTATATTTAAAATGTAGGGAATTCTCTGGTGGTCCAGTGGTTAGGGCTCCGTGCTTCCACTACAAGGGGTACGAATTTGATCCCTGGTTGGGGAACTAAGATCCCACATGCCACATGGCACGGCAAAAAAAGGTCATATTTAAAAATGTCCCTTGTAGTCAATATACAGTGAGACTATCTTTTTGCTCACTTGACAAACATTGTCTTTATTTGATGGTTTAGTCTGCTTATATTTAATTTAATTATTGTTATATGCTCTGTTGCTATGTCCAACTCTTTTGTGACTCCATGGAGTGTAGCCCACCAAGTTCCTCTGTCCATGGGATTTTTCCAGGCAAGAATACTGTAGTGGGTTGTCATTTCCTTCTCTAGGGAATTATTATTATTGTTGCTGTGTTGTTCAGTTGCTAAGTCATGTCTGACTCTTTGAAACCCCATGGACTGCAGCACACCAGGCTTCCTTGTCCTTCACTATCTCCCAGAGTTTGCTCAAATTCATGTCCATTGAGTCAGTGATGATATCTAATCATGTTATCCTCTGCTGCCCCCCTTCTCCTTTGTCTTTCAACCTTTCCCAACATCAGGGTCTTTTCCAATGAGTCAGCTCTTCACATCAGGTGGCCAAAGTATTGGAGCTTCAGCTTGCATAACAGTCCTTCCAATGCATTTTCAGAGATGATTTCATTTAGGATTGATTGGTAATAGTTGAACCCAAATCTCAATTTTGTTATTTCTTGTTTGGTTGTCCCATCTGTTTTATGAAACTTTATTTCTCTTCTCTTGCCTTGATTTGAATTAATAAACATTTTTGTATTCCATTTTAATTCCTTTATTTGTTTTTTTAGGGTATCTTGCCACTACTTTTTAAAGTTGTTTCTAAGAAGTATGATATGCATCTTTAACTTTTCATAGTCTACACAGAGCTAATTTTTATGTAAAATTAAAGACCAGTGCAACGATATAATTCTCACTATCCTTTGTAGATGATTTCCTTTAGGATTGATTGGTGATAGTTGAACCCAAATCTCAATTTTGTTATTTCTTGTTTGGTTGTCCCATCTGTTTTATGAAACTTTATTTCTCTTCTCTTGCCTTGATTTGAATTAATAAACATTTTTGTATTCCATTTTAATTCCTTTATTTGTTTTTTTAGGGTATCTTGCCACTACTTTTTAAAGTTGTTTCTAAGAAGTATGATATGCATCTTTAACTTTTCATAGTCTACACAGAGCTAATTTTTATGTAAAATTAAAGACCAGTGCAACGATATAATTCTCACTATCCTTTGTGCATTTGTCGTCATCTCTACTGCATCTACTTATGTTATAAACCCCACAATACCTTGTTTGCTTTAGTCATATATCTTTAAAATAACTTTAAAATTTTATATTTTCTCCCACATTTATTACTTCCTGTGCTCTTCATTCCTGCTTTTAAATCCAAGTTTCCATCTGGTATCAATTTCCTTAGCCTGAAGAACTTCCTTTAGCATTTCTTTATTGCAGGTCTTCTGACAACAAAATTTGTCAGTTTCCTTTTATTTGAAAATGTCTTTATCTTACATTAATATTTGTAATACTATTATGAGTCCAGTAATTAATTAAATAATTGTCATCCTATACCCAACCTGGTTTCTGCCATATACTATTTTTCATCTTCCTCAATCATCCCCATATTATTTTAAGGCAAATCTAAGACATTATATAATTTCATCCATAAATATTTCAGTGTTTATCACTAAAAAAGAAAAATTAAGCATAAACTATATCACATGTTAATACATTCAACAATAACTTCTTAATATGACATCCACAAAGAAACTTCTAAAATACAATACCCTTCAAGAAAACTTCTTACATGCATGCCACCTAAGCACAGATAGATCTTGAAGGAATACAAAGTCCAAGGCCCTACTAAAGTGATCATCTTAGAGGCCCTCTTAGGCCAAAAAACATTTCATGGTCCATGAAGGATGTACTGCTGGCCCTGCAGCTAACAAGTACACACACAGAAAAGACACTTAATACCTGATTGTTCTCTTTATATATTAGCAATAAACATCTGCTACAGTTCTAAGCCTCCAGGTAGCAATCCAGGTATCAGTAAATTAAGCTTTTCCCTGAGACTCCCTGATTTCCTCCAAACTCTGCAGAATCACTGACATTTTGTGACTAATCTTACAGCTAATTGAAAACTTTGGTATAAGAACCTACCAGAATTCATTTACCTAACGCCACTGGGACTTCAAGACTTTTTCTCACTAACTGGCTGCTGCTGCCCTATTACTGAGTCCCAGTGGACACAGATTAACTCACTGAATGATTCTGAGCAGATTTCATCCATCAGTGGGTCTTCTCTGACCTAAATTTCCATAGAGTGGGCCAAGCCTCAGAAAGTTTCAATGCAAAATGAAAATGGCACCTCCAGTGAGGGACCAAAAAAGACCTTAGTTACCCTCACCAACAGATTGTTGAATATCCATTAGACCCAGAGACAGTTTTGACCATGAAATAACAAACTTTTGGCTTAACTGGGGCCTCATTTCAAGTCCTGGGAGAAAGAAATGTTCTACCTTGCAATAGAACACCATTTCATACATACAGAAGAAATTAAGAAATGAGAAGATCAGCTATCACAGGAATAAGTACTTTAAGATTAGAATCAACAACATATGCTAAAGACTAATGGGTAAAAGTTTGATGGAAAAAAAATACTTGCATAAATACTTTTTAGTTAATTTAAAACTAATCACTCAAATACTTTTGTCAAGATCATTAACAGTGGGACAACCTGATATACTATATCCCCAGGATGATCCACTGAGAAGAACACAGCATCAATCTGTGTTATTCCTGCCAAGAATGTATGACCTCAAAGTAATCCTGAGGAAATATCAGTCAACCACAAACTGAAGGTCATTTAACAAAGTAGCAGCTCTACACTCTTCAAGTGTCAAGTAAGAAAAGACAAGGAAAATCTGAGGAATTTTGCCACATTGAAGGTGGATGTAGAGACTTGAAAACTAAATACAACAAATGACCTTGGTTGGATTTTGGACTGAGAAGGAAAGGATGATTGTAAAAGACATTGTTGGAACAATCAGGAATATTGAATGCCGTCTGTGCATTGGACACTAGTGTTGAATTGATTTCCTGACATTGGAGGATGTACTGTGATTTTTCAGCAGAGCACACTTGATTTTTAGGAAACATACTGAAATGCTTTAGGGTTAGTGGGGCATTACGTCTACAATTCTCTCTCAAATAATCAGAATAATAAAGAAAAAAATGGTAAAATGTTAACAATCAAGGGATCCAGGTAAAACATTTAAAGAAACTATTTGCATTAGCTTTGCACCTCTTCTCTGTAAGTTAAAAATTATGTTAAAAGTTGTTTTGTTTTTGTTTTTTAAGAAGCAACTATTTGCTTCAGTTCGAAGGTTTAATGATTGCCTATTATTTTTGTATGTTCTACTCCCCTGACTTTATGTCACTGCTTTTTCTTGATCCTTGTCCATGCAGGTTTATCATAACTGGAGATAGAACAGAGTGGTTTAAAATGAACCTGCAGTCTGGAAAGGATGGGGATTGAGGGTAAGCAGGAGGGCAAAGGATGGAGTTCTGTATCTCCTGGCAGCACAGAGTATCCACAGACAGAAGGGTCTCATAGGGATCTTCTCAGTAGTGACAATGATTAACATTTAAACTGAATGAGACTTGTGACAACAACAAGGACACTTAATCCCAGTGGATTCATGACCTTAACTCCTCACTGTCTGAGGTAGGCTTCACAATCATTCCACGGGCCCTTGAGAGACAATTTGCTCTCATTTGGAATTCTAAAATAGATCAATAAAATAAGTCAAAACAGGACTTTTCAGCCTCTTTTTCAAAGACAGGTCTCAGTATCTTCAGAGTCTTTGTTCCCATTCACTTTAGCATCTACTGTTCCATCCCAGTCAAGCAAAGGAGAATCAAGTCTGAGTTGCCTTTTAAAGTAAACCTTAATTACACATGTTTTATATTTGTTCCTAGTCTGCGTTGCTACAAGGAAACATTAAAGTATAATGAATCTTAAGCATGAAGGAAAGAAAATGCTTCAGTCACATTAAAAAAAGAATGAGTGCATGAAGAGCAGAGAAATAGGGTGGTTTGCAGTAACGACACTGTGGCTCATTGCATTTTAGTTAATGT
Organism: Aepyceros melampus; assembly: GCA_006408695.1. Taxonomy (NCBI): domain Eukaryota; kingdom Metazoa; phylum Chordata; class Mammalia; order Artiodactyla; family Bovidae; genus Aepyceros; species Aepyceros melampus. Next base: position 169,979 of record SJXQ01008242.1, on the reverse strand, counting down.
TGCAAAGTAAGAAATTCGTGAAGAGAAATAACAACATGTGAGGAGACAATGAACAAAATGTGCTTTGCTCATTTGCTGTGACAGGGATAGCTTCATTTAAATAATTCATGATAATGCCTCGCAGTGTGCTACTCAATGCACAATGTGTGCTTTGCAAAAATAACCAGGCTTAGTAATATGGAACTTGAATCTAATTCTCTGTTCTAAAATTTCTGATAAGTAGAAAGAAGCTGCCACATCATGATGAAGTGGCTGAGAGAGCAGGTGGGAGAGGTGGTCTGGAAAGGGCTGAGTGGACTTGGCAGAGCTCCTGCCTTCTAGTGGTTTAGATAGCATCTCCTTGTCTTATCTAGCAGCTTCACACACACTTGATGAGGTGGTAAGGTCTGTGCTAGGTGAATTTTCACATGGAGGCGAGTGTCACACAGAATAACCACTGGGTCTGGGGTGGACAGAAAATGGAGAACCATGTGCTGAGGTCTCCAGTGGAAAAAAGAGCAAACCAAGGTGTGGGTACAGCAATAAGGAGGCTGACTGAAGATTTTTTAAAGATTTTAAAATAATTTGTATATGCAAATTCATAAATAGTTAAATGGACACATAAAAGCATAAAAGATAGAAGGTCACATTTAAGTGGTGCAATTATGGGTGATTATGGTATTTTGCTCTTTTTGCTTATTCACAGTTTCTATGCATCTACAAAGGCCTGATTTTATAGAACTATTGAATAGATAGAGAAGGTCCATGGCTTTCACACAAGTGGTCCCCTCCAAATGGAACACTCATTCTCCAAGCCTTGGCTTGTCTATCTCTGAACATCCTTCAGAGTCCAGCTGAAGTGTCAGATCCCCAGGGAAGGCTTCCCTGAGCCCCTGTACTAGGTGAGATCCCAGTTACTTTTCCTTTGTCACTTAGCACAACTGTAGCTATTTCCTTGATATTGATTGGGTTGGCCAAACCTGCCTAGGGTTATGGAGAATAAAGGATAATGCATGTACGTGGACTTGATATCACTATGTGAGTGCAGGATGACTTTCCTTGTGTGATTCTTATTATTATATGACTTGTAACCAATGAAGCAAAATAAGGTTCTGAGGCAGGAGCATGAAACTTTCTTTGGAACCAAAAGGCAGGTCAAAGTCACATGGCTTGTAAAAAGCTAGTTTTGTGACATATAGGTGACTATATAAGGTGGGTTTGGGGGGTGATATTTCTGGGGTACTGCCAGAATCCTCTCACCTTCCCAATAGGCTGACCGTTTCTGTTCCCCAAACACTTCCCCTTGTGAGGCTACTGTTGGCTCACTGAGCCCTGCCTACTTAATTCCCTCTCATACTTAATTCCATCTCATATTCTTTGCCAAAACCTGTATCCTTTATACTTGATGTGCTCTATAGTATAAGCTAAGCACTATTTTTGTGTTTCTTTTCTAGCTAACCCTCAAATCTTTTGGTCCTTTTTTTGACTCATTCACCATTTAAAGTCTTTCTCTTCTACGGGACTAGAAGCCCCATAAAAAAATTAAAAAGGCATAGCAGCAGTCTTGTGGCTGCTCTGTCCCCAGCACCTGATATGGTGCTTATAGCTTAGCAGGGGATAAATAAATATGTTTAAATTAGAATTAAGGATGAGGAAAAAAAGTTGAAAGACAAGGAAGACAAAATCACTGCTTGTATTTATTTCCATTATAATTTTATAATGTATAATTTTCATATAACAAATTACCACCAACCTGGTGGCTTAAAGCAGTACATGTGTCCTCTCAGAGTTCTGAGATCACATGTCTGAAATCAGGTTCACTGGGCTACAGACAAGGTTTTGGCAGGACTGGTTTATTTCTGGAAACTCTAAGGGGAGATTTGTTTCCTTGTCTTTTTCAGGTTCTAGTAGCTGCCTGTTTTCCTTGACTCATATTCCCTTTCTCTACCTTCAAAGCCAGCAGCATGAGATGTTCAAATCGCTCCATCTCTTCCATCATCACATCATATTCTCTTCTGATTATGATCTCTTGAACCCATTACAAGGACCACTGAGATTATGTTGAGCCCCAATAATGCGAGATAATCTCCCCATCATAAATCCTTGATCATATCTGTGAAGTCCTTTTTCCATACAAGATAACATTTCTAGGTTTCAGGGATTAGGGCCTGGATATATTTTGAGACATTTATCCAGTCTACCACAGTGCTCTAGCTTCTAAGACATGCAAAATACTCCCAAATATTTCCAGAGGTGCTATTTTGTATTCTCAAATATCCAGTGAGACTCATGGACATTCTTCTTTCCCCAGTTTAGGACAAGTTTTAGTCTAAACTATGCACTCCAGAGGGTAGGGGTCTTTTACACTCTGTTCAGTGTTGAATCTCATGTACCCAGAACTATGCTTGTTATACAGTCGACCCTTGTAAAGATTCAATGAATGCTCGATGAATAGACTTTATCTGCTGACTTGGATGGTAAAGAATCTGCCTGCAATGTGAGTAGACCCAGGTTCAATCCCCAGTTCGGGAAGCCCCCCTGGAGAAGGGAATGGCAACCCACTCCAGTATTCTTGCCTGGAGAATCCCATGGACAGAAGAATCTAGGGGGCTACAGTCCACGGGCTCACAAAGAGTTGTACACAACTGAGCAACGAACACTTTCACTTCACGTTCACTTTTGGCATCTATCATTTATTGCCTCTTCTTTAGATAAAATAACCTCAATTCCTATTTGGCGGTCCAGATGGTTCTAAGAAGCTGACTCCAAAAATTACATGGTCAAGGCTAATTAAATTCATGTGGGTCAATCCCAAGGCCACAGCCACTGGCAGAAATGGGCATGGGTCCAAACTAATCCAATCAGAGTGAAACCAAAATAAGAATTTTTCTCTTCTGGACACAACTGAGGAACCATAATAGTTGAAGCCATGACCATTAAAGGTAGAGCAGAGGGGCAAAAAAAACCACATCATTGGTTTTATTACTGAACCTCTGGATCAAGCTTCAGTTGCAGCCAAACCTACATCTGAGTTTTCCAATTACATGAGAGTAAAATATTTCTTTTATTATTTGTGTCAAGTTGAAAGTTACAGTGAAATATTCTAAAACTACTAAAAAGTATCAGGTATGAAAGATGAAAAACCTACAGAAACTGAACAAATACTTTTGCTTTGTTAATTGATAATAGAAAAGACAGGACACTCATGGTCTGTATCCCTGCCTCCAAGAAGGAATAGATAAAGAGACAGAAGAAGCCTTGGGGCCTTCAGATCACCCAGTTCAGTTCAGTTGCTCAGTCATATCTGACTCTTTGTGACCCCATGGACTGCAGCACGCCAGGCTTCCCTCTCCATCACCAACTCCCGGAGCTTTCTCAAACTCAGTCCATCGAGTCAATGATGCCATCCAACCATCTCTTTCTGTCGTCCCCTTCTCCCCCTTCCTTCAATCTTTCCCGGCATCAGGGTCTTTTCTAGCGAATTGGGTCTTCACATCAGGTGGCCGAAGTACTGGAGCTTCGGCTTCAGCATCTGTCCTTCCAATGAATATTCAGGACTGATTTCCTTTAGGATTGACTGGTTTGATCCCAGGCCTTGTGTTATACGCTTGACTGTAGATCAAATCATCTTGGGAACTTAGTAAAAACAGCTTCCCAGCCCCACCCCAGGTATGTTGAGCCAAAATGTCTATGGGCGAGGCTCACAGTTCATTTTTAACAAATTCCAAGTGACTCTAATGGGGTCACCCTCCTCCTTGTTGGTGAACTAGACTTCCTGTGGTAGAAGAGGCAGCCTAGCAGATATTGATGGTGATGCCAATCAGGTACAAAGTGTTGAATACATGCATGATGTACTTGGAAGAATGTATAATCCTGTTTGAAGCCCTGAATTAAATACTTAAACTCTACAGGAAGGTCTGACAGGCTCTCTCCTATTGTGTAAAGGACATCAGTTTGACTATTAGGTGCTTTTTGTTTTTCCAAATCTATTTGGTTCTTTGCTAGATCCTGGAAAGTTGATATGACAAGACAGTGACAAGTAGACAAATGGACTATTATCGACCACTTTAAAACCTGTTTCTTCCTTTCTCTTTTCTTAAAGAAGGAAAATCAGGGCAGCTCCAGAGTTGGTGAACTCAAGAACTCAAGGGTCAAGATTTTCTGTATTTTCACTTTGCCTGTTTAGTAGTTTGCTGTGTTCCTCAAGCTTGTTCTCAAGCTGTTCCCAAACAACTGACTACTGTGAGCAGAGATTTGCACATAACAGAGACCACGGGCTATAGGGCAGATGAAAGCATATCCTTTCCTCAAGTTCCTTTTTAGGTCCCTTTGAGAGTGAAGAAAATTCTCCCAGAAACTCTAGTAGCCACTCTCTTGTGTTTCCTTCAGCAGAACCAAGATCTACATGCCCTTTTCTAAACCAGACACCTCAAGGAAGAGAGAATGGCCATGATTCTGTCAAACTGTGACTTACTCTTTGGGTGTCGGGGTGACCCACCACCCCTGAAGCACAGGATAACTAGGAGGGGGAAGGGCTTTGTGGGAAGATGAAGAGGAAGTGGGGAATGGTGTGGGTGGGAGGGTGTGTGATGGACAGTTTCTAGCCCTTTAAACAGGAATTGATGCAAGAAGAGGAAGGATCTCCATCCAGCTGCCCAAGTGCCTTATCTACCCAATCTTTATAGCTGCCTGTTTTTTTCCTCCCCTTCAGAGCACTTATCTCAGTCCTTTTTCCCTTTACACTTGAGTTATTACATGGAGATATTTCATAAATGGATAAAAGTAGTTTTAATATCTGGCGTGCAACTCACTAATTTTTTTCTTTAACCTTAAATTCTTCATAGCTGTAATAGTCCATTCTCTTTTCCAGATTAGCTTTAGAATTATTTTCTCAAAGTTCATAAGAAAATGCTCTTTGGGGGTTTGTACTGGGATTGACTTGAATTGAATGACTTATGTGGAGAGAACTGGTATCTTTAAATATATCATATCTATGTATTTACCCAGGTTTTTTCCTACTGTTCTTTCATACAGATTTCTAATTTCCTTCATAAAGGTCTTGTGCTTATCTTTATAGTTTTATGCAGCACAAAAGGAAGCAGAGCTGGGAGAAGGGAGAGAGAAAGAGCCATGGTAACATTGCCTGAATCTTAAGATCTAGCACAAATCTTAGGTCATTAAATTTCCTTTTCTTCTTAGTCTTGTTTGAATTCCATTTCTATTATTTGCACTTGAAAGCCTTCTAACTATGACATCAAAAGAATACACAGAGAAGGCAGGATGAAAGATTACAGGTGTTCACTGAACATTTATTATGTATGTAATAAGAGCATCTTCCTTCTGCTTCTAAGATTTTTAGCCATTTAAGTCTTATAGGCAGCCACTTCTACTCTTTCGAAAAATTTATTTATTTTTAGCTGTGCCAGATCTTTGTTGCTGTGTGGGTTTTTCTCTAGTTGTGGCAAGTGGGGCCTACTCTAGTTGTGATGCTTGGGCTTCTCATTCCAGTGGCTTCTCTTGCTGTGGAGCAAGAAAACACTCTAGAGCGTTTTGTGGGCTTCAGTAGTTGCTGCACGTGAGCTCAGTAGTTGCAGCTCCCACGCTCTAGAGCACAGGATCAACGGTTGTGGCATATGGGATTAGTTGCTCTGCCACATGTGGGATCTTCCTGGAATTGAACCCATGTCTCCTGCATTGGCAGGCATTCTTTACCACTGAGCCACCAGGGAAGCCCCTCTTCTACTCTGACTCTGCCACAACCCTCCTGAAAATTTCTTAAAGAGATTCTTAAATATAGGATAGAGACAAATAGTCTCCTAAAACTTGTCTTCATTTTCCAGTAAATTATCTGTGGATTTGACTCTTCCTATGCAGAGGGTAAATGATACTTGGTAGATATGGAAGCTAATATCATGTACTTTATAAATGACTGGAGTATTATCAGGCTGCTACATTTGGGAAGCTGTACAATAACAAGTTTAGCAGGTGCCATTCACACAGATGACAGAATGAAACAGCACCCTCTGGAGGTGTGCAATATGTAATGTGTGTTAGTCACTCAGTCGTATCCGACTCTGTGTGATCCCATGGACTGTAGCCAGCCAGGCTTCTCTGTCCATGGAATTCTCCAGGCAAGAACACCGAAGCGGGTTGCCATATCCTTCTCCAGCAATATGTAATACCCTTAGGTATTATTACTATGCATAATTCCTTCTGGAATCACTTTATAGAAGTCTTGAATTGATTAAAAACAAAAGGCTTCAATGAAGCAAAGCATTAATAATATCCTGTATTCTAGAACTTGTAATATATTGAAAAAAAGTCCTTCCTCCTAAAGAATTATGAAAGGAAAGTTTTTTTCCTGATTATCTTTTTATTATCATTGTAATAGGAGTGTCTAACACATCTGCACTCATTCAAACAAGTATTTGTTGAGTGGCTACTATGAACCTGGTGTTTTAAGTACTAGGGATGGAAAGAGATACCAGAATAAGTCCCTGCACTCATCGAGTTACCTTCTAATGGAATAGGCAGACAGTAAATAAACAAGCAAGTACTACTGTGTATAAAGAATGGCAGGTGGAGCTACACGCTGTAAAGAGAAGTGAAACATTACAAAAGGAGAAACAGGAAGTAAGGACTTCAAGTGCAGGGGTTTTGCCTAATGCAAGCCAGTGACTTTCCTACCACACACTCTTACTCTGTCCCCGCCTCTACCCGGTAAAAAAGCTTTTGGTTTAGGTTTCTCCTTTCCTTTTAAACTTCAGGATTTTTTTTCTTGAGGGATTCCCTGGTAGCTCAGCTGGTTAAAAAAAATCCACCTGCAATGCAGGAGACCCTAGTTGATTCCTGGGTTGGGAAGATTTCCTGGAGAAGGGATAAGCTACTTACTCTAGCATTATTGGGCTTCCCTGGTGGCTCAGCTGGTAAAGAGTCTGCCTGCAGTGTGGGAGACCTGGGTTTGATTCCTGGGTTGGGAAGATCCCCTGGAGAAGGGAATAGCTACCCACTCCAGTATTCTGGCTTGGAGAATATGGACGGTATAGTTCATATTCTCCTTTCCTTTTAAACTTTGGGGTTTTCTTTCTTTGTTTCATCCACCCCTAAAAGCCACCCCCAAAACAAGTACTGATATTTCCTGTGGTTGTCCATAACCATTTGATCTATGTGAAAGGGTAGAAATATTGGGTTGTCCAAAAAGTTTGTTTGGGGTTTTTTCAGTTCAGTTCAGTCGCGCAGTCGTGTCCGACTCTTTGCGACCCCATGAATCGCAGCACGCCAGGCCTCCCTGCCCGTCACCAACTCCCGGAGTTCACTCAGACTCACGTCCATTGAGTCTGTGATGCCATCCAGCCATCTCATCCTCGGTCGTCCCTTTCTCCTCCTGCCCCCAATCCCTCCCAGCATCAGGGTCTTTTCCAATGAGTCAACTCTTCGCATAAGGTGCCCAAAGTACTGGAGCTTCAGTTTTAGCATCATTCCTTCCAAAGAAATCCCAGGGTTGATCTCCTTCAGAATGGACTGGTTGGATCTCCTTGCAGTCCAAGGGACTCTCAAGAGTCTTCTCCAACACCACAGTTCAAAAGCATCAATTCTTCGGCGCTCAGCCTTCTTCACAGTCCAACTCTCACATCCATACATGACCACAGGAAAAACCATAGCCTTGACTAGACGGACCTTAGTCGGCAAAGTAATGTCTCTGCTTTTGAATATACTATCTAGGTTGGTCATAACTTTTCTTCCAAGGAGTAAGCGCCTTTTAATTTCATGGCTGCAGTCACCATCTGCAGTGATTTTGGAGCCCAAAAAAACAAAGTCTGACACTGTTTCTACTGTTTCCCCATCTATTTCCCATGAAGTGATGGGGCCAGATGCCATGATCTTCGTTTTCTGAATGTTGAGCTT
>SJXQ01008242.1:124040-161550 GCA_006408695.1 Aepyceros melampus | reverse complement strand
CTTGGTATCTCTAATTTTCTTGAAGAGATCTCTAGTCTTTCCCATTCTGTTCTTTTCCTCTATTTCTTTACATTGATTGCTGAAGAAGGCTTTCTTATCTCTTCTTGCTATTCTTTGGAACTCTGCATTCAGATGCTTATATCTTTCCTTTTCTCCTTTGCTTTTTGCTTCTCTTCTTTTCACAGCTATTTGTAAGGCCTCCCCAGACAGCCATTTTGCCTTTTTGCATTTCTTTTCCATGGGGATGGTCTTGATCCCTATCTCCTGTACAATGTCACGAACCTCATTCCATAATTCATCAGGCACTCTATCTATCAGATCTAGACCTTTAAATCTATTTCTCACTTCCACTGTATAATCATAAGGGATTTGATTTAGGTCATACCTGAATGGTCTAGTGGTGTTGCCCACTTTCTTCAATTTAAGTCTGAATTTGGCAATCAGGAGTTCCCAAATGGACTTTTTGCCAACCCAGTATATCCAGAATATGAGGCTGATGAGAGGGAAGAAGCAGGATGACCCACATTTCCAGACCTGCCTTGGACATTTAGAAAACAATGTATCTCTGAATACTCCCCCCTCCTCTCCACCACCTCCACACAGAAATATCCTCCTTTCAAATGGACGGCAGTAATTCAGCATGATATAGCTGTTCTATATTTAAGGATAATCTAGAAGTATTTTGTCTCTGAAAAAGTTTATGCACTAGATTTCCTCAGAGATTACAATTAAAACAGACATCCTCAACTAAGTCCTCCAAGGAACTCCTTGGGAGGGGGGTGGGTGGGTGTACTGAGATGAGAGTAAGAGGGGAGGTTCCCTCTTAACTATACATGGGTTGGTACATTTTTCTGCCCTCCAACCCCATTTCCAGGTGACTCTGATGGAGATGAGTGACAAGAGCTAATCTTTATTTGGTTGTGATTTCCCTCTCCCTAAATACACACACACACACACACACACACACACACACACACTCCATCCATGTCTTGGGAATGTCATTGTTCAGTAGCTAAGTCATGTCTGATTCTTTGTGACCCCATGAACTGCAGCACACCAGGCTTCCCTGTCCTTCACCATCTCCTGGAATTTACTCAAACTCATCCATTGAGTTGGTAATACCATCCAACTATCTCATCTTCTGTCGCCCCCTTCCCCTCTTGTCCTTAATCTTTCCCAGTAACAAGGTCTTTTCCAATGAGTCAAGTCTTCACATCAGATGGCCAAAGTATAGGAGCTTCAGCTTCAGCATCAGTCCTTCCAATGAATATTCAGGGTTAATTTCCTTTAGGATTCACTGGCTTGATCTCCTTGCTGTCCAAGTGACTCTCAAGTCTTGGGAATGCAGTTACATGAATCATGAATGTTGCCCCACCCACCAGGAAAAGCTACAAGCTTGAACAGCTCCAACCCCAGAATGAAAGGTCTTTGTAGGAGGTATTACCTTTAGCTGAACAGAAGCAATTTGAAACCGGTTCCACCAGTGTACTAGGAGACCGATTCAAATGTTTCATAGGTTTCTCCAAGCATGACAGACACAAACAGCCAAGTTTCCTTCAAGGAGTCACAGGAAAGGTCAGCCTAGGCAAGAGGCAGGGGGACACTGCCACTGGAAATCATCAGACATGTGGCCAGATGAGCATAGTGTATGGGAAGTTGGGGGAAGTGCCATGATAGAGGTTTGTAAAAATCATGGGGGTGAAAGTTGAGCACAAAGAGGACATCTCTTCCCAGCAGAGGTGATATTTAAGTTGAGATGAGGGGGAAAATGTGACAGAGGGAAGGTTTAAGAAGGTGAAACTTTGAAAAATGTCTTAAATATTATAAGAAAAATTCTAAACTCTTAACAACATGGAATATTTATTAGGACAGAAAAATATTAGATATGTGAATATATCTCATAGATATTAAGAATAAACTTTAATAAAAACTGTGACAACATATTTCTGGCCAATATTGCAATAGCCTATTTAAGTTTTATAACTGCCTGAATTAAAACAAAGTTATTCAGAAATTATAAAACAAAGCATCTCAAACTTTGGCTTCTCTGTCTTGAAAACAAAGTATTACACAAAAATAACAGAGCTTACATACAAAGTGTTCAGGCGTTCAAATAACACTAAATTCTCTCATTTAGTCACAAGCTTATTCATAGTTACGGGGGAATAGGGACTAGAGGAGTAAACAAAATTCAGAAGAAACAGTAGTTAAAAGTTGATTCTAGTGTTACCATTTGACTCAGCAATTCCATTTCTAGCTATACACCTAAAAGAAATAAGCATCCATAGAGAAGAACTTATAAAGTGATATTTACAGCAGCATTGTTTACAGTAGTCAAAATGTGGAAACAACCCAAATTCCATCAACTGGTGAATAAATAAAATATGGTATATCCATATTATGGAGTATTATTCCATGATAAAAACGAAAGTACTGATAAATGCTATAAATAGGTAAACCTTGAGAACATTATAATTTATGAAAGTAGGCAATCATAAAAGGCCACATATGTATGAATCCATTCATATGAAAAGTTTAGAATAGGCAAATTTATAGAGAAAGAAAATAAATTAGTGGTTGCACATGGAATTGGAGGAATTGGAATTGGCTGGAATTGGAGGGGGGTTAGAATGGAGAGTGATTCCTAATAGAAAGGGGGTTTCTTTTGTGGTTGATGGATATATTCTAAACTTAGATTGTGCTGATGGTTGCCCAACTGGGGGAATGTATGAAATCCACTGAATTGTGTCCTTCTAATGGATGAGTTTTATGTATGTGGATTACATTTGAATAATGATGCATTAAAATTTATTGCATTAACTTTAGGCTGAAAATGAAAATGAGTTGGGCTTTTAGATTTACTTAAAATCAAGCATAGCTCAAATTAGATTAGACCATCCGCACATGGCATCTGCAGCTGTCTGTAAGAAAGAAGAAATCACTGACCAAAAAAGATGGGAGGAAGTAGTGTAAGAGAGACTTCATCCAGACTGTGGGGAATGAACTGACTGATGCTCACCAACAAAAAGCACCACTGCAAATTAAAGATTCTGGTTTCAGGATGCCAAACTCAGAGACTAGAAATTGATATACAACTTCCCCTGAAGTCACTAGCCCAGAACATGTAATAACAGCTTCACGGGACTATGAAATACACGCAGCTCTGCAGAAACTGCTATCCAACAAAGCAGAGAAATTTCAGTGAACTGGTTAGTTCTATATCCCTGTCCTAAAGAAGAATTCAGGTACCAGACAATGGATGAAGTTTCCAGTGAAAAAATGTCAGGCCTAATGTTAATGAGCCTCAAAATATACTACAAGATCACTAATGACCTCCAGTGGTTACGACTAAAATTGCTCACTTTGTGATGCATGAGGCTAGAACACTAGGGCTCACAAAGCAATTATGGATATAAGGGTTCGGTCTATTATTTTCTTATCTTGAAAGCTGCAAAGCTGGAGCCAAAGGAAACCTAGCCAATGACTACCATAAGAATGTCCCTTCCCCCTGATTTTTAAGCACTGACTGAAAGCCTCTTTATCGTGACCTGTCTTTGCAGCCTCTCTCAGCACAGTCTGTTAATGGGAGAAGATGGCTGTCTCCCTCCAGTGACTCTTTCAGGGATAATCCATTATGGGCCCATGGATGCACAGAAAGCTGACGGCGGAGAAAGTGAGTTTATAGGCAGAAGAGAAGAAATGGTTGATTGAAAGAAATGGGGCAGGCAGACGGGTTAGAAAGAGTGAGACACAGATGCTATAAACTAAAATTAGCCAGCATGGTCTTGCACAACTCTTAGGTACTTTTTGGTAAGTACGTAAGAATTTCAAAGGTTGGCCCGCCCTCCCAACCTCACCACTTCATGTAGCCGCCTCTGTGGGCTTGATGAAATCCCAGCTCTCTGACCCTTGGGTGAAAGGTTCACTCAAATGAGAAATAACAGTGTTCCAGAAACAGGATTCTATCACTATCCTTGTTGTTGCCCTAAGGCTTTCAGAGATTCCGCAGCAGACAAGGCCATATTTTGGGAGATGAATCCATCCTTATAAGCACCTACCAGCCTGGCTGGATTCTTCAACCAGGTCCAGGTGTGCCAGAGGGCGCTCTAGAATATCTTGGTCAGTGCACATACCCGAATACCTTTAATTTCACCAAAGGCCATTACTAGCATTCATCCGGCAAGCTATGCCACAAGTTGCTCTGAGAAAAACTAATGTCTAATATTTGATATGCTACTTAGCAATATATCTGGTAATAACTAAGACATTTGAACCTTTTCAATACAGTGGCTAGCTAACCAACCCAAGAGTACTAACTCTTAATTAGAACACTAGCTGCCCCTGGGTGTAATTGCAGTGAACACTTTCACATGTCACACCAGCCATGCTGGAGTATTTTAAAATAAATTACAGATATAATAGGATGTAAGGGAAACAAGTAAAAACCAAGACTTATGGGTAAGCAGTAATCACTGCTGTACAAGTCCTGCCTATATTTCTAAATGTGGCTGCCATTGACACTTCTCAGATATTTTTTAGATCCATCTACTCATTAACAAATATTTTGGAGCACCTACTTGAAATACCTTATCTGATAGTTTCAAGGAGAACTTAATATACTAAGAGATTGTTACAGATTCACTGGCTGAAGCTATTTATAACTTTTTGCAAAAGTTTTTTTTTTGCAAAAACCAAATATCCCACTGTGATATGAAAATGTTCAAGTTCCCTAAGGCTCCATTTCATCCTCAAAGAAGAAGCAGCACTAGAAAAGATTGTTTATAAACCTTGAAATATCAATTGTGTTGTTTTTCTGTAGGGAAAAGAGAAACTCTTTAAGGTTATATGATCATTGTATAATATTTTATTTTCTTTAAGATAATTACATCACTAGGCTACATTTACCTTAGTTGTGATTTAGTGCATCGTAAAAAAATCGTGAATAAGAATTCTTGACGTTGCTTGTTAGTCCAGAGATCAAACCAGTGACTTATAAGAGCAACTCTTTCCTGAAAGAGCTACAAGTTGGGGGAGAAATGACATTTCAGCATATTCTAAGTTGCTAAGCAAGACATAAGCAACCTAACAACCTCACAGCTAATATTTGCTTTGCACGTTACAGTTCATAAAGCACTTTCACATTGTATTAAGGGTCTTTCCCTTCAGCTTAAACTGCTTTTTATGCAGGGATGCAGACAAGCCCAGGCTTGCTGGGTAGGCAGGTGGGAAATGCTGGTGGGGACGTAATTACAGAGGCGCCCAAGGAGGGTGCAAAGAAGTAAAGAATCCTCACTCTTGTTTCTACCTAAATTAGTGTGGTCCGGAGAAACAGATCCCAAACATTTCATCTTGAAAATACATACCAGCTACTTGCTTAATTGTGAAAACAGGGCCATGTGGAGTGGGTGTGATTTTACTAAGCCAGAGTCCTACATTTTTATAACACCCACCAAAATGAAAGTTAGTAACTATTATTGAATAAATAGCCTTTGTTAGGAGTGTCTCCACAAAAGACAGGACCAGTGTGCCCCCAAACCAGGACCTCAGTCCAGGTTGGCTTAGATGACATATATAATATTGTGAAAACAGGGCCATGTGGAGTAGGTGTGATTTTACTAAGCCAGAGTCCTACATTTTTATAACACCCACCAAAATGAAAGTTAGTAAATATTACTGAATAAATAGCCTTTGTTAGGAGTGTCTCCACAAAAGACATACACCAGGACCAGTGTGCTCCCAAACCAGGACCTCAGTCCACGTTGGCTTAGATGACATATATAAACTCATTGCTTCTGTTACTTAGTCAGGCTTTGGTCCCAGCCCATCTGGTCTCTTTCCTTTGTGAAGGGGCCTGGGCCACGCTCGAGCTCTGAGTACCCAGGCAGCCTCCTTCTCCGTGGAGGTCTGGCAGAGCTGCCTGGGCCATTCACTGACAATCTCTCAATTACCTTTCAGAAGGGGGATCCTCAGGCCCCAGGGAACTGTGCAGTAGGCACAAGAGGGAAGAGGAAATTAAAGAAGCACACACACTAATGCTCTCCACACCAAAACACCACCCTTACAGCAATGAGGGTGTGTCCTGGAGGTTTCTATTTTGTGTCCTGAGGTGTAAACAGGACAGAAGTGGGGGCAGGTCTTGTGCCTTCCATAAAGCTGGAGCTGTGAACTGGGCTGAAGAGAGATTATTTTGGGGGCAGACAAATGTATGTTCATTTCTGTTTAAAGTGACTCAAAAACGAAGTTCTTACAAGCATTTATTTTAAATATGGTAACAGGAGACCCAATATATCACAGTAAACGTCACCCTAAAATTTAATCTTATCTTATTCTAGAATATGTGACTCACCTGTCGATTTAATGACTTGTTGCTGAAAGGTGTCAGGCACTGAATCTTGTGTGGAAGCTCTCCATTTCCAGGCTCTCCCTGGGAGAATTCCCAGCTGACATCTCAGCAAATTATTTTTGTCCAGTCCTAGAAAATATACATCGATTTCAATAAATGTTTAATTAAGATCACCTAGATCCAGTATATCAATGCTGTCCTTATAGGAATAATAGAATTACAGCAATTCACCTATATATATTTGTTTATATAAATATAATTAGAACTATATATATATATATGTCCATACAGATATACACAGGGAGTTCATGAACTCTAAATCATTGAAGTTATTCTCTCCTCAACTACTTGCACTGAAATATGAATCCAAACCAGAGTTGTTTTTTACTTTGCTGGGAAACTGCCTCAAAAATTGGAATGATTCTTTACTAGCCATGAATACTAACTTCTTTTTTCCCTGCAATCTGAAGGGCTCAAAGAGGATGCACCCCACCAGCCCCCTACCCCTACCCAGCTTTTGAAGGCATAAGCCAGAGGATAAGGAGATAAAAAATAGATTAATATATTAATGATCTATTGCTGCATGGAAAATTACCTTAAAATTTAACAGCTCAAAACAACTGTTATTATTATCTCAAGGTTCCTGGTGGTCAGCAATCCACACACAACCTAGTGGGGTATAGTATTGTTAAGGTACTAGATCTGCCATTACAAAATACCACAGACTGGGGAGGGGATGGGGCATGAACAACAGAAGTTTATTTTCTCACAGTTCTCACATGCTGTTTCTGGTGAGGCCTCTCTTCCTGTCTTGCAGCAGCAGGCTTTCTGCTGTGTTCACACAAGGCCTTCATTCTGAGCACATGTGGGTTTGGGGTGGGGGTGGGGGTGCACTCTGGTATCTCTTCCTCTTCTTCTAAGGACATCAGTCCAATTGGATTAAGGCCTCTAACTTTATAAACTCTTTTAACTTTTATTACCGCTTTATAGGCACCATCTCCAAATATAGTCACACTGGGGGTTGGGGCTTCGACATGTTGGTTTAGGGGGAACATAATTAGTCCATAAGGGGTCCCTCTGCTTCATAGTCTCCCATAGGCTGCAGTCAAGGTGTTGGCCAGGACTCCATCTTATCTGAAGGGTTTTTTAACTTATTCGCCTGTACCAGGTCTTCACTGTAGCACGTGGGATCTTTGATGCGGCATGGGGGAGCTAGCTTCCTGACCAGGGATCAAACCCAGGCCCCCTGCACTGGGAGCATGGAATAGTCACTGGACCACCAGGGAAGTCCCTCATCTGAAGGATCTGTAGCTCATTCATGTGGTTGAAGCCAGGTTTCCGTTGCTCATGAGCTGTTGGGTGGAGGAATCCCTTGTTTTCCTTGCCACATGGGCTTCTCCATAGGGCAGTTCATATGGCAGTTGGCTTCCGTCAGAGTAAGCAAATGGAAAAGCAAGAGAGGACACACAGAGGGAAGCACAGGTTCTTTGTAACCTCAGAAGCGGTATCCTATCACTTTTGCTCTATTTTATTAGGTAAAAGAAAGTAGCTAGATCCAGGCCACATTCAAGGGGAGCGGATTATACAAGAGTAATACAGTCTACCACAGTTAACCCTTTGGGTCAACTTCCTTCCTTTCCTATGTGCAGAACATACTCATCCACTCCCTAAAACAGACAACCCTATAGTTACATCTCAACAATATTTTCTTTTTTTTTTTTTCATCAATACTTTTAGCTTAGATTCCAGGAGATAGAAATGATTCATAACAATCATGACAGACCAAGATCTACTCTTGACCTACAGATCTCTGAACTAAAAAGAAATGTTATCTGGCCTAGCCCATACACACACTATGCATGCATACTCAGTCATGTCTGACTCTTTGTGACACTATGGACTGTAGCCCACCAGGCTCATCTGTCCATGGGATTTCCCAGGCAAGAATACTGAAGTGGGTTTCCATTTCCTACTCCAGGGGATCTTCTTGAGCCAGGGATGGAACCCAGGTCTCCAGCATTGCAGGCAGATTCTTTACCACTGATCTACCTGGGAAGCTCCCATACATACAAGATACATATAAATGGTAGAACAATAAAAGGATAATTGCAATAAGTGTTCCCATTGGTAAAAGATAAGAATGGTATATAAAAGAGTTAATCCATAGCAATTCTGATATCCTGCTGTAGAAGGCTGGATCTCGATTGTCATTTTTAGTCTCAATCACATTCTCTTTTAGACCATGTAGGTGACTCCTTTGATAATACTGATTTCTTAATATTTATTTAAAATTATTTGAGTTCAGAAAGTGCAATGTTCACAACTGGTTAGAGACTTGTCTCTGTATAGTCAAAACTGTGGTTTTTCTGATAGTGATGTACAGATGTGAGAGTTGGACAGTAAAGAAAGCTGAGGGCCAAAGAATTGATGCTTTTGAACTTTGGTGCTGAATAAGACTTTTGAGAGTCCCTTGGACAGCAAGGAGATCAAACTAATCAATCCTAAATTAAATAATTCCTGAATATTCACTGGAAGGACTGATGCTGAAGTTGAAGCACCTATACTTTGGCCACCTAATGTGAAGAGCCAACTCACTGGAAAAGACCCTGATGCTGAGAAAGACTGAAGAAAGGAGGAGAAGGGGGTAACAGAAGATGAAATGGTTGGATGGCATCCCTGACTCAATAGACATGAGTTTGAGCAAGCTCTGGGAGATAGTAAAGGATGGGGAAGCCTAGCATGCTACAGTTCACGGGATCTCAAAGAGTCAAATACAACTTAGCCACTGAACAACAACTATGAGCCTAATCAGACTTTCCTTGGGAAGAACCAAACTCTAAGTCTCCTCTTCTTGCGATATGCTTCCAACTGTGAAAGTATTTGCTGGTACCATTTTATTCCATTCAGAGATCCTAACAGTGGTGTAACAGCCGTTTTCTTCTTGACTCAGTCTTGCTGCGATGCCGAGTTTTAAGCAGCCTTTGTTTCTCAAAGAGTTTCTCTATTGCTTCTCTGCTAGTTGAATGTGTGACTCAGTTGCACCTCCACTCAGTTCTGAGTTTTTTTGTTGTCTCTGAATTTCTTTTCATTTCTGCTTGCAAACNAAGAGAAGACAGACACAGCAGTAACTTCTGGAACATTCCACGTTTAGGTCGCTTCTAGGTTTTTGCGTTATAAGCAGTGATCCTCAAGCAGTGTCTGTGATCCTTTTTGCAGTTCTCTTTGTATTTGGGTCCTTTTGCAGGATGAACTCACAGGAATAGCATTACCATGTCAAAGTATGCACACGCTCACAACTGTTGACAAATACCGCCAAGTCATTTTCCCACTAGTGGCGTGCCACATCGTAAAGCCCCCAGCAGTATGCCTGTCAGCAGTTTCCTGCTTCATTGTCAACCTTGGGTGTTTGTCTCCCTGGGTTTTTGGTTTAAGAAGCCAAAAGCAGTGCCTTACATACCTCTGGTGGGTGAACAGGTGTGAGTGTTTTGCCCACGCACGTGTCTGCTGGGCGCCTGCATTCAGTGTCACTTCTCCCCGCCTTTGAGCCGTGTGTGCTCGTCGGAGTCAGGGACTCGCCTGTGGGGAGGGGCATGGGGGGAGCGCTGCCCAGTCGTGCACGGTGGATGGTGCGGTACCCTCTGAGCTGCTGTTGGGCAATGAGGGGTGCCCAGGTCATGTGCCTCGGGCCTTGTGTGCAGTCCCTGGGGCCTCCGGGGGTCTCTGTGCCATTTCCCACCTGCAGCTGCTCCATGTGCCCAGCTGAAATCTGATCACATTACGGGTGGCCTTGGAGAGAGGTCGCTCAGTGTGTCCGACTCTTTGCGACCCCATGGACTGTAGCCTACCAGGCTCCTCCATCCATGGGATTTTTCAGGCAAGAGTACTGGAGTGGGTTGCCATTTCCTTCTCCAGGGGATCTTCCCGACCCAGGGATTGAACCCAGGTCTCCCACATTGCAGGCAGACGCTTTATCATCTGAGCCACCAGGGAAGCCTTCAGTATGGCAGAAGGGCCTAATTGGCCGTAAACCTCCGGAAATTCGAAAATGAAAGAGTCCGTTAATCCCACGGCCCCTCCTCCTGTTACCAGCTCTGATTCCCCTTGGGTTCGCTTGATTTTCCTGCTGTGCTTTAGTTCCCACAAGACTTGGGTAGAATGACAGCCTTTCTGCTGGAACTTCCTGCCTTCTGGGGTTAATGCCTCCCCCCTCGCCTCCCCCCACCTCTGAGCTAATCTGAGTTAATAGTCTGGAATGCTGGTCATTATTTCATTTCCTGGAAGAAAATCCCCCAGGGCCTTTAGGTGCCTAATGACCCTTAATTGTGCCCCTTCCCACCTGGTGACCTGGGGTGGCACCTCTTACGGAAGTCGCTGTCAGAACGGAGCTGGTCCGCCTTTCTTCTCCCCTTAAAATGCCGGCGGGCTTGTGCGGGGCTCTCTGGCTTCCTGTGGTATGAGCAGGAATTATAGCAGTCAACCCACCGTGCTTCCCTTCCCACGCAGACTGCAGGGGCAGTGCTTGGGAAGGTCAGACTTTGGGGCTGTCCCTGGTTGGAGGGCCTGGGACTGAGAGATGGGGCTTGGGGTGGGGAATGCCTGACTTTCTGTGCCTTGAGGTGCAGTTGTGCCAGGGTGGGGGCGGTTCTGTGCCCCTTCTGAAGCCGTGTGTTTATGAGCTGAGGGGACCTGCATTTGACATTTAAGGGAACTCACGACTGGGATCTGTCTTGAGGCTGGTGGTGTTGGAAAGATGTTCCTGTATGCCAGGCTCTGTGGAATCAGATACGTTGTGTGTGTGCGTCGTGTGCGTGTACATACGTGTACTAGCGTCCTACAGAATACCCGATCCTGCCTTGGATTTGCAGCAGACCCTCTTCTGAGAGGTTTTATTAGTGTTCAGAAATTAGTTCTGTATTTCTTTCATCTACCACTTGAAGCTTTCACTTCTCTCTCTAGCTCATTCCATTTACTATATCCGTTCTTTTTAAAATTATGAGAACCCTGTGAAATGCAGGAGAATTGGTTTTTTTATTTTTCTTGCATCAGTAACTGGCTCTGATGTTGTGACCTCTTCATAGCTTGGAAAGTGTCTGGTCATCTGCGTGGTGCTAGATGAGGCTGGGGCCGTGAGCCCCTGCGCCTGCGTGCCCTTTGAGAAGACTTTCGGATGACCAGCATGTTTGGGCCTCGGGGATGTTTTCTGTCTGTAGGGCCTTGGCAACTTTTGTGGAACAGGATTGCAAATCCAAAGGGCCACTGTGGTGAGTCGATGTCAGTGAACTGGCCTGGCCGGAGAGATCCCAGAAGTGGCAGGGCCACGATAGATATGGCCTGGATGTCCTGCTTATCCTAAACCACCAGTGTGTCTGTGGGACTCTCCAGGCAAGAATACTGAAGTGGGTTGCCATGCTCTCCTCCAGGGGATCTTCCCGAACCAGGGATGGAACCCATGTCTCTTGTATATCCTGCTTTGGCAGGCAGGCTCTTTACCTCTGGAGCCACTTGGGAAGCCCCCAGGGTGTTACAGGATAGATTAAATCATGAGCAAAGACCAGTGGTCCCAGGCCAGATCTTGAGGACCAGGCAGGGATTCCTGCTTGTCTGGACCTCTTGTTTGCTGGGCAGGCCCGTCAGGTGGGCATGCAGAGGCCCTCCTGAATTTTGGCCTCTTCTTAAAGTTTCTTCTCAGTCTTGCATTTATCTTATAACTGCAGGTTTGTACCTTTTGACTACCTTCATCTGATCTCCACCTTCCCTCACCTCCACCTCTGCTGCTAAGTCGTGTCCGACTCTGTGCGACCCCAGAGACGGCAGCCCACCAGGTCCCCCGTCCCTGGGATTCTCCAGGCAAGAACACTGGAGTGGGTTGCCATTTCCTTCTCTAATGCATGAAAGTGAGAAAGGAAAGTGAAGACGCTCAGTCGTGTCCGACTCTTCGTGACCCCATGGACTGCAGCCCACCAGGCTCCTCCGTCCATGGGATTTTCCAGGCAAGAGTACTGGAGTGGGGTGCCATGGCCTTCTCACCTCCACCTCTGGTAGACACAAGTATGGTCTCCTTCTCCATGAGTGAGTTTGGTTTTGAAGTATGGCAGACCTAAACCCTGTTAGTTCCTGCTGCACAGCATAGTGCTCTGGCGTTCCTGTGAGTCTCAGAATGATCGCCATGACGGCGGAAAGTCCGTCTGTCATCGGTCACCATACAGATGGACTTGCTTATTGGCTGTATTCGCCACACTGCTACACTTCCTGTCTTTGACTTGTTACTGCAGGATTCTTTAAAAATTGGAGTTGAGTTCTTTACACTGTTGCATTAGTGTCGATGACTCATTTGTTAACAGAAAGCTTCTGTCTCTCACTCTCCCTCACCTCTCTTTGTCCTTTCCCCAGGTAGATCGCCCTGTTTTAGAGCCGAGTTTGAGACTGAAAGTAGGGATCGGGAGTCCAGGGTGCTCTGCCCCGCAGGCACACTCCCCTTCGCCCGCGCTCGGCTTTGGCCTCTCGTGCTTCTCAGAGGGCCGCCTCTGTTTCCTCCGCCTGCCGCTCCTTCCACGTCGGTAGGTCGGCAGGGCTGCCTGTGATTGAGGGGGAGGGTGGTGGTCGAGCCGCCTGTGCTGGCCCGGGCTCTCTGCATCTCAGCTGCTGGGTCTGCAGTTTGCCTTCCTCTCTGCGGGCTGATTCCTTGACTTGAATCTGCGGTTTGTACTGCCCTGAGCAGAGCCCTCCTGCTTCCCCTCCCCAGGAGCTTGGCGCTCCTCGAGGCTTCCTGCCGATGCTGGTGGCTTCTGGTCCAGGGAGTGTGCAGCTGCGTAGGGGTGCGTGCAGGGATCACGTGGGAGAGCCGGCTCCACTCGCAAGGGCTTCGGCCAGGCCTTTCCGCCTCCAAGCTCTGCTGCTTCCGCGAGGGCTTCCAGGTCACTTGGAGGAAATTGCAGCACGTTGCTGAAACGCACGTGCGAAGCTTTCCATGTTCGTGGTGAAGAGTGCACGGTTGCAGTCTGACAGCCTGGACTTCCCACCCACTTGCTCTGGGGTCTGGATCAGGCTCACTCCACCATGGAACCTCCTGGTCAGTCGGGACGATCCTGTGAGCCTCACAGGGTTTAAGGAAGTGGAGCTGGTGTGTTCACGTGCAACGTGTACGAGACAATTCGTGGTAGCTGCTAGTAAGTGTGTGTAACTTTCCGACAAGAGCAGTAGGAACCCCTCGCAGATGTCATTTGCTTGGACAAGCAGATGTCCATTTTCTATGGAAAGGTTTTTAAAAACCAGGGTGCATGTATTTAAGGGTGAAACAGGTGGCCTCATGGGACGGACTTGTCTTCAGAGGGTCTGTCGTCGTGGCTGGCACCTCAGTGCCCTGAGGGGCTGCCTATTCCTCAGGGGTGGGTGGGAGAGGGCTGGGCTGCCCGCCTGGCCTGGCCTGGCCTTGGGGTCACTGCCCCAACCCTGCAGTTTCTCCTAAGCTTTTTTCCAGGACCACCTGGGAGAGGCTGGGCCCTGGGGAGCATGCCGTGGAACGGGAGTGCCTGCCCTCTGGGAGCCCTGGTCGGTGCTGCAGACAGAGCTGTGGTCTGGGAGCACGAGGGGCAGCCCCCAGGGTGGGGGTCTGCACCACGGGGCTGGAGCTGCTCCCCACGTTCCTCATGCTTCTCGTCCCAAGAGGGGCCGAGCTTCTAGTCCCAGGCTTCTCTCACCGCCCGGACCCCGGGAAGGCCTTGGAGTCGTGTGCATCAGGCTTTATTCTGAGGGTGACAGCGGGCCGCAGGATGTTAAGCAGGAGAATGCTGTGGTCTTATGCTGAAATAGGTCGTTCTGACGACCAGGAGAGGCCAGGGAGGACGCAGAGAGAATCGTTAAGGTGTCCGGGAGGGAGAGGTCGGAGGCGGATAGCACTGGGGCTTGCTCAGAATCACAGGACTTGGCGGTGGACATTGATTCCTATTAGGAGGCCCCTGGGGTTTGTCCGGGTTGAGTGATGGACGCCAGCAGGTCCAGGCGCCCCGGGCCTCCCTGTGCGCATGTGAAGACTTGACCGGCAGTGTTCTCGCCACACCTCCCTGCTGCGCCCACGTGGGAGTAGAGGGCCCTCCAGGACAGGGCGCAGCCTGCAGCCCCTTCTCTTCTCGGCGCCCAGGCAGAGGGCAAAGCCCCCGTTTGCCCCGTGAGTGTTGATCCACCACGTGCGCGCGTGCGCTCAGTCGCCCAGCGTGTCCAGCTCTCTGTGGCCCCCTGGACTGTGACCCACCACACTGCTCCATCCACGGGGTTCTCCAGGCAAGAACCATGGACTGTGACCCACCAGGCTCCTCCGTCCACGGGGTTCTCCAGGCAAGAACCATGGACTGTGACCCACCAGGCTGCTCCGTCCACGGGGTTCTCCAGGCAAGAACCATGGACTGTGACCCACCACGCTGCTCCGTCCACGGGGTTCTCCAGGCAAGAACCATGGACTGTGACCCACCAGGCTCCTCCGTCCACGGGGTTCTCCAGGCAAGAACCATGGACTGTGACCCACCAGGCTGCTCCGTCCACGGGGTTCTCCAGGCAAGAACCATGGACTGTGACCCACCACGCTGCTCCGTCCACGGGGTTCTCCAGGCAAGAACCATGGACTGTGACCCACCAGGCTCCTCCGTCCACGGGGTTCTCCAGGCAAGAACCATGGACTGTGACCCACCAGGCTGCTCCGTCCACGGGGTTCTCCAGGCAAGAACCATGGACTGTGACCCACCACGCTGCTCCGTCCACGGGGTTCTCCAGGCAAGAACCATGGACTGTGACCCACCAGGCTCCTCCGTCCACGGGGTTCTCCAGGCAAGAACCATGGACTGTGACCCACCAGGCTGCTCCGTCCACGGGGTTCTCCAGGCAAGAACCATGGACTGTACCCACCACGCTGCTCCGTCCACGGGGTTCTCCAGGCAAGAACCATGGACTGTGACCCACCAGGCTCCTCCGTCCACGGGGTTCTCCAGGCAAGAACCATGGACTGTGACCCACCAGGCTGCTCCGTCCACGGGGTTCTCCAGGCAAGAACCATGGACTGTGACCCACCACGCTGCTCCGTCCACGGGGTTCTCCAGGCAAGAACCATGGACTGTGACCCACCAGGCTCCTCCGTCCACGGGGTTCTCCAGGCAAGAACCATGGACTGTGACCCACCAGGCTCCTCCGTCCACGGGGTTCTCCAGGCAAGAATACTGGAGCGGGTCGCCATGCCCTCCTCTAGAGGATCTTTCTGACCCAGGGATCAAACCTGCGTCTCTTGCATTTCCTGCATCAGCAGGTGGGTTCTTTACCATTGAGCCGCCTGGGAAGCCGTTTATTCACTGACCATGAGTTAAACTCTGTGCCAGGCCTGGATGATACCAGGTGACTGAGAAGGACATCACCCTCACTCTCCTGAACCTGTAGCCTCGTGGGGGAGATGTGATATGTGAACGTCACTCAGTCACGTCTGACTCTTTGTGACCCCATGGGCTGTCCATGGGATTCTCCAGGCTAGGACACTGGAGTGGGTAGCCGTTGCCTTCGCCAGGGGATCTTCCCAACCCAGGGATCGAACCCAGGTCTCCTGCATTGGCAGGTGGATTCTTTACCATCTGAGCCACCAGGGAAGCTCAGGTGGAGATGGACACCAGCGGATGGTCACTGTGTCCAGGGAGAGGCTTGCCGCCACGGGGCAGGGACCGTCAGGGAGGTCGGGGCTTGAGCTGAGGGAATAGCCGCCCAGGTGGAAGGAAGAGCGTGTGTGAAGGAAGGAGCAGAGTGGAAATGGGCCGGCGGCTCTGTCTGTATCCTGGGGACCCTTGAAGGGTACAGTCAGTGAGGGGTGATAAGCTTGAGTCCAGAAAGCTGTGGAGAAAGGCTGGCACAGGAGACGACAGATGGGGCAGGGGGGCCCCGGGTACAGGAGACACAGACGGGGCAGGTGGGCCCCGGGAGTGGCTTGTGGCCGGGCAGGGGGGCGCGGTTGGTATGCGGATGGAGAGACATAATAATAAAATAATAATTACAGTAAGTAATAAGTTTAAAAGCGTCGTAGTATTATTACTGACACACAATAAAACTAAGATGCTCAGTTAGTGTTAGCTATCATTTATACGATAATTACAGGCTTTGGTAGGGGAAAACCCTGAGGTTCGCTTTACATAAATTGAGGCCCTTTTGAGTCATCCAGAGAGCAGTGGAGGCGATGCAGTTAGACGCGCGTCCCTTGCTGATATTTCCAGACTGTCTTGCGCAGAAGTGCGCTCACTTCAGCCCCAGCCTTGTCACGGGGTGGCCGTGTGACCCCAGAGCGCCGACCTCCCAGGCCCCGCCCTCTTGTGTGGAGCAGGGCTGCTGTCGCCTGCCCTGCCGCTGTTTGAGGGTCCAGGAACCCTGCTGTGAGCACGCTGCAGGCCCTTGGGTGCTGCTCGCCTGCAGGCGAGGGTGTCCTTTTATCTGGTCCTCTCCACCCTTCCCAACACGGATTTGGGTCGTCACCATGCATAGGATTGTTCACCCCTGCTCTTCAAGGCTGCCCGCCTGCTGCCTAGCTCAGGAGACCTTTTTTCTCTCAGCTGTAGTCCTCCTTTACCTGGGTGTCCTCCTCTCCACCCCGCCGCGCGTTTCTGCCTCTGCCCCTGCCATTCCCCTTCCTGGTTCCCTGATCCACCCAGACCCCTGTGGTGGATTCTCCTTGGGAATTCGCTGATTCCGTGAGCATTTTAAGCGGTTCTGCGGCTGGAGGTTGATGAGCTCTTGGACGACAACGTCCTTAAGGCCTTCAAGCAGAGGAGGAACAGCTGGTAATGAGAGGCACAATAACAGTTACTCCACCAGCTGACTTGCTGCCTATCGGTTTGCCCTGCGGTGAGATGTGTATCTCACTGATATTCGTTACAAACTTTGTAATTCAGCAGTCTTGGTGCCGGATGAGAGCATTCCTGGCATGCAGGAATGAGTCATAAAATAGCAGAGATAATTCCTACAAATAATAAACATCCCTTTCTCTTATTCCGTAGACAGGCATGTGCCCCCGATGGCGCTGGTGAGGCTCTTTGTAACCTCCTGTGGACTCCGGCTGGTCTTTCCCAGTCAGATGTGGCGAGTATCTGCATTTTAGGTACTTTTCCCTCCCTGGCCCCATTATCCTTCAGACGTATGAGATTTCCCAGCACAGGCCTAAGTATCAGCTGACGCTGCAGAAGTGTAAAAGGGTAGTTTTTGAGGTCTTGGCTTCCATGGGGTCTTGGGCCAGCTTCCGTCGTGTCGGGCCCCGTGTTCTGGTTTGTGGGGTGATGGGGTTTGAGGTCTTCTTTTCCACGGGGTCTTGGGCCAGCTTCCGTCGTGTCGGGCCCCGTGTTCTGGTTTGTGGGGTGATGGGGTTTGAGGTCTTCTTTTCCACGGGGTCTTGGGCCAGCTTCCGTCGTGTCGGGCCCCGTGTTCTGGTTTGTAGGGTGATGGGGTTTGAGGTCTTGGCTTCCACGGGGTCTTGGGCCAGCTTCCGCGTGTCGGGCCCAGTGTTCTGGTTTGTGGGGTGATGGGGTGAACTGTGATCCTCTCCAGGCACTGTCCCCCCTCCTGCGTCAGCGGGTGATCTCAGCGCCTGGCCTTTGCTCCTAGGTTGTAGGAACACTCTGGAAGTGGACAGTCAGTAACACTGACTTTTTGTATGTCAGACACACCCTTAGGGTTGATATAATGAACTTTAAGAAAAATTATTATTATTTTTTAAGTGAATAGTTCTTCTGCTGCATGTGGTTATTCTTGGCAGGAGGTCTCTGGGGAGTTGGGTGGGGGCTCTGGGAAAGGACTAGAATGCTCACTTGTGTGGTTTGCTTTAGCAGGGCTCCCCGCACCCCCCATGCCAGCAGGCAGCAGGTCAGGAAGCAACATCAGAGCCTGGCCCTGTGGCTCACTAGTCCCTCTCTGAAGGCGCCTCTTGGGAAGCTCTCCAGTGTCTGGTTTTGCAAGTGGACACTTGTTCTCCACTGGTCCAGGCCGTGATCCACAGTGATGCCATTTCTGTTACCCATCCAAGCTTCCTTAGATTGAGCTTTTTGTTCTGATAGGGTGACCTGGGCGGGGCTAGTGTCTGAAGGCCAAGTCTGTATTAAAAGACCACCACACCACTGACCTAGAGTTCAAAGTACCAAAGGGCAGCTAAATCTTTCCACCTGAATTCAGCGCTGCTCTTAGGTACAACTTTAAGAGGCAAGGGCTGAAGCTCACTCCCAAGACTTAACCAGTATCACCCTGTCTGTGAACTTGGACTGACGTAAGGATCGTTGGGGGATAATTCAACCGAGGGGTCCCGAGACCCGCGTTATAACCGTGTTAGCATGAGGCGTGCACTCTCTTCCCTGGGTCCTGAGGGGCCTGAAATCGTTAAAGAAAGAGCAGTGGTAATGAGAAGCCCACTGTGGTGGTGGTGGTGGCCTGTCCATCTTCACCTGGAACTTGCCCTGGAAGGAGAAGGGGATGGTGGAAGGGGAGTGGGCCTGCAGGTGGGCAGACGTGACCTGAATCTGGTCAGCTTCTCCAGGCACCATGGCTCCAGGCAAATTCGTGGACTTGATTTACTTCCTTTAGTGCCCTAGGGAATGAGGAAGAGTTGACCAGGCATGTATGTTACACGCCCAGTAGGGTGGGCATCAAGAAGTGGCAGCTGTTAGTAACATTTTGGGCCCCCAGGAAAGGGTGTCATGATTTATGCCAGGTTCTATGCCAGGAGCTCTTCCTGTGCTCCAGTTTCAGTCCCAACAAGTCTCTGATGTTGGGAAGTGGTCCTCCCATTTCATAGCTTAAGAAACGTGTGCTAGTTGGGTGGGAAGTTCAGTAACCAGTGAGAGTTTCATTAGACTTGCTGAGACTGATTTCTGGCAATCCCTAGTACCGGCAAACTGAGTATCTTTTTCTGTTTTTGTAAGGACATATAAATGATAATAGTCACAGTCTCCTCCTAATTTTGTAAATTGTAGAAAGTTAGAAATATAGCAGAGTAGAAGGTAAATTAAAATTACCTTATTTCCACTACTTAGACAAACCGGTTATTTTGGAGTATTTCTTTCTGGTCTTTTCTTGTCTTTCAATTGTTTGGAGGGTGTATCCACAGATACTAGAATGCCTGTATTACGCTGTGGCTGGCAGCATTACATGGAGCCAGAAGCACGGCTTCTGGACCCCAGTTGCCTGGGTTCACATTTCAGCCCTGCCACTTACTAGCTTTGTGATCTTTGACAAGTTCCTTAACCTCGCCGTTCCTCAGTCCTCGAAGCTGTCTTAGGCAGGCTGTGAGGACCGAGTGAGTTAACACGTGTAAATAAAGTGCTTAGAACAGGATCTGGCCCACAGAAATCCCTCGGTCAGCGTAACTCACAATCACCATTTTTGTAGCACAGCGGCTTTTCCTTTCAAGCCCGATTTTCACTGTTGTGTGATATCGCATTGTGTGGACATGTCCTGATTCGGGTTGAAGACCTGCTCACTCCCTCTCTCTGTTGGCATGTTGGCAGGACAGAGACAAGGTCCCATCCCTGGCTGGGGCGGCGTGTCGGCAGCGCGGCCGTCTTTTACGGTGACGCCAGGATCCGGGGCTGGTGGCCTTGACCGCCAGGGCTCCACCTGTGCCTGAAAACCACCCGGCCAGCCGTGAGGCCCAGACGGAAGCCAGGTGGAGACGTCAGGAGGGGCACCGCGCTGGGGCCTGGGGCAGCGTCTAGTGTCCTGGCCTCTTCCGCTGCCCCGGCCTCTCCAGCTGCACAGGGTAGCCGGTGGCCCTCAACTCCTCCACCCTCCAGATGGCTCCAGGGTACGGCGCTCTCCCGCCCAGGCCCCAGGCAGCCCAGAGGTCTGACCCAGCACCTGGAGAAGGGGCCCAGCCTCAGAGCTAGTGGAGAGGGGGCGGGTGGCTGGCTGCGGGGCCGGGAGGGTGGATGCGCTCACCACCCTGGCGAAGGAAGCTGGTGGGAAAGGGAACTGCAGAGTTACTGGGGGTCCACGCGGCTCGTGGGTAGGAGAGAGGTTCCGGCGTGAGCTCGGCCGCACTAGCAGACCCTGAAAACAACGGTGTCCCCTCCCCCATCCTTCATCTTTTGTTGGCCATCCAGGGAGTGGAGTTGGTCAGGGCACTGGGCAGCTTCTAATGTGAGTCATCTGCAGTTGAACGAAGAATGAAAAGCAGTGCGGAAGTAGGAGAGGTGAGACACTTTGCATCTTTGTTTGATCTGGTTGTCACCGCTGCCCCCAGGTTTCAATTCGCGGTTCAGAGGGAAAAGTTTGTGAGTTTTTAACATCTGGGCTTTGTGGGTTAAGGAGAGTGCTGGAATAGGGAAATAATGTATTTATTTCAGGCTCTAAATACCCTTAATCTTGAGCAACAAGTGTAGGGAAATATTTATCAGATGCGCCAGAGGGTGGTAGGAGAGGAGAGGACGCTTTCAGATTGATTGACCGCGAGGAGTCAGAGTTGCTCGGACCAGGTCCCCCCCGGGGAGAAAGTGCCAGCAGACGAGAGGCTCTCTGTGCATTTGCTGTCGCCCCTGGGGCGGCCCCTGTGGCCCTGTCCGTGCTGGCGGCCCATCCCCACCAGGGCCCACTCCTCCCTTAAAAACGGCAGGCGTGCAGCCTCGATCTAAGGTGTGATCACTTGGAGATGGTGTGATTTCCCATCCCTCTGTAGACTGTAGCCCCCAAACACTCAGTTGGCTGGTAGATGGGTTGGCCTTTAACCCATCCAAAGTCCTGCTCACCCCACAGCAGAGGCTGGGGTTTGCCAAGTACCACCCCCCACTCCGGAGAAGGCAGTTGGCACCCAACTCCAGTACTCTTGCCTGGAAAATCCCATGGATGGAGGAGCCTGGTGGGCTACAGTCATGGGGTCACTAAGAGTCAGATGCAACTGAGCGACTTCACTTTCACTTTTCACTCTCATGCATTGGAGAAGGAAATGGCAGCCCACTCCAGTGTTCTTGCCTTGAGAATCCCAGGGACTGGGGAGCCTGGTGGGCTGCCATCTCTGGGGTCGCACAGAGTCGGACACGACTGAAGCAACTTAGCAATCCCCCACTCAGGGGCTTCCCAGGTGGCTCAGTGATAAAGAACCAAGTGCCAGTGCAGGAGCCACAGGAGATGTGGGTTTGATCCCTGAGTCCTGGCTTGGGACAATGCCTTGAGGAGGGCGTGGCAACCCACCCGGTGTTCTTGCCTGGAGAATCCCACGAACAGGGGGGCCTTCCGGGCTGCAGTCGCAGAGTGGGCACGACTGAGCACGCACACCCACCCTCCCCCTTAACTCTGTCTCCCATAAGGAAGCTCATTAGCATACCGGTGAGAGGGTCCTGATTAGAGAGTAGACATGGGGTCTGCTCTAGTTCCTTTCGTTTGTTCGTTCGGCTGCGTTGGCCTTGGAGGCTGCTCGCAGCGCCCCCGGCTGCGGTAGCAGGGACGCTGGGCCTCAGCCGTGGCGGAGCACTGGCTCGGTTGCCGGGGCGTCTCTCTGGACCAGGGGTCGAACCTTTGTCCCGTGTTGGAAGGCAGGTTCCTGACCACTGGACCACCAGACACATCCTCTAGTTCTTAAATGTGAGTAAACTTTGTCCTTTTACTGCAGTTCCTGGCAGATAGCTCGGGGGGCCGTGGGGCAGCCCTGGCATGGAGACTGCCCAGTGGAGGGGCAAGAGGGGCAGGAGGCGAGCCCCCGCGGCCGCCAGTTGTTAGCTGAACTGCCTCTGACCCTGAACCTGGGGTGGCATCCTTGGGGCACGCCTATGAGACTCACTCAGCTGGATCGTTGTGTCCGCAGAAGACTCTCAGGATGGCAGAAAGAGCGTGTGGTTCCAACTTGCTTCTGGTGACGCGAGGCTCCCTCGAGGGTTCTGCCCGGTCCTGACCAGAACTGTTTGGTTTTAAATTCGTCAGTGTGTTTTCTTTCTCGCATAAAGCAAAGCAACAACTGCTGCAAAACCCTTATTTCCCAAAGAAAGTGACATGAAAGTTGCTCAGTTGTGTAAAGTTGCTCAGTTGTGTCCGACTTTTGCGACCCCAAGGACTATACAGTCCATGGAATTCTCCAGGCCAGGATACTGGAGTGGGTAGCCTGTCCCTTCTCCAGGGGATCTTCCCAACCCAGGGATTGAACCCAGGTCTCCCGCATTGCAGGCGGATTCTTTACCAGCTGAGCCACCAGGGAAGCCCTGTTTCCCAAAGGATGATAGAAATTTTGTAAGTTTTATATGCTCCTAATAGAGATTATTCGAGGCAGGCTGGCCAGGTAGCACTCCTCGGAGGGCTTTACTGTCATGTGTGTGGCCGTCGGTTTCAATCAGTGGGGCTGTAATTTGAGAGAGCGCATTCAGGATTAGAATTTTATGTCTGGAAAACAAAGCGTAATTTCTACACGGTGCAAACCCTAGAGGGTAAAGTTAACAGAATCCAATTGGCAGATGGATCATAGACTTTTTAGAGATTGAGAAATACTTTTATAAAAAATTTGGAAAGGTCTGAAAAATAGATAAAAGGAGAAAAAGAATCTCTTAATCTCCCTACCCAAAGAAAAACACTGCTAACGTTTTCACTTGCTGTTTCTCTCCAGGATTTGGACAACTTTTTCTTAGTTGAAAAAGAAAGTGAGAACTTTTTCTTAGTTGAAAAGCTTCCCTTGTGGCTTAGCTGGTAAGGAATCTGCCTGCAATGTGGGAGACCTGGGTTTGATCCCTGGGTTCGGAAGGTTCCCCCGGAGAAGGGAAAGGACTGTGTAGTCCATGGGGTCACAGAGTCGGGCACGACTGAGCAACTTCCACTCACTTCTTAGTTGAGGTTAAATTTTTATATCCAACTTTGCCAATTTAACATAGGATAATTGCCCCATATTTTTAAGGATGCTCTGGGCTTCCCTGATAGTTGGTAAAGAATCTGCCGCAATGCAAGAGACCCCAGTACAGTTCTTGGGTCAGGAAGATCCTCTAGAGAAGGGAAAGGCTACCTACTCCAGTATTCTGGCCTGGAGAACTCCATGGACTGTAGAATCCATAGAGTCCCAGAGTTGGACATGACTGAGCAGCTTTCACTTTCACTTAGGACGCTCTTCACAAACATGGCAATAATACATACTATTTGATCATTTTCCTATTGTTGGGAAGTTATTTCTCTTTTTTGGCAGCAAACTAGTGAGCATATTTGTGCATAAATGTGAGTGATTTCTTAGGTTAGATCCTAGAAGGGTATGAGCACTGCAGAAGCTTCGAATGCATAGCTGCCAGCTGCTGTCGCCCTCCAGGCAGCCCAGCTGCCTTGTGGCCCTTGTGCCTGTTACGCACGTGGTCTCCACTCCCCTCTTCCGATGGCTTGCTGTCACACTCCTGTTTGTAATGTTGGCCCGTCTCTTCTCAGCTCCGAGGACGCCCAGGGGGTGGCACCTTGTCAGGGCAGCTCGTGGCCTCTGCTGAATGAGAGCAGTGTTCCCAGCTGTCCTGCCTGACGGCCTCCTGAGCCCCGTGGGGCACGTGGGCGGTCGGGCTAGGCCTCTGGCTCCTCAGCCGCTTGCCTGAGGCCAGCTGGCAGCTCCGCCCGAGCCCCATGAGCAGCCTTTCAGGGGCTGGTGCTCTCCTGCATCCTGTGTCCACTGGGCCTGCCACACACACACAGAGACACACACACACACACACACACACACACACACACAGTGCTCTCCTGCATCCTGTGTGCACTGGGCCTGACACACACACACAGAGACACATACACACACACAGACACGCACACACACAGACGCACACAGTGCTCTCCTGCATCCTGTGTGCACTGGGCCTGACACACACACACAGAGACATATACACACACACAGACACACACACACACACACAGAGACACATACACACACAGAGACACACACACAGACATGCACACAGACGCACACAGTGCTCTCCTGCATCCTGTGTGCACTGGCCTGACACACACACACACACACAGAGACACACACAGATGCGCACACACACACAGACACATAGTGCTCTCCTGCATCCTGTGTGCACTGGGCCTGACACACACACACACAGAGACACATACACAGACATACACAGACACGCACACAGATGTGCACACACAGACACGCACACAGATGTGCACACACACACAGAGACGCACACAGTGCTCTCCTGCGTCCTGTGTCCACTGGGCCTGACACACACACACACACACGCACACACACAGACACACACACTGGTCTCCTGCATCCTGTGTGCACTGGACCGCACACACACACACCCACCCTGTTATCTGCTCAGCCTCCCCGGGCAGGCTGTTCGGTGATTCTGAGGGGCTGCCAGCTTCCTCTGTTCCTGCTGCATGGTCTTGCCATGTGCTCCCAGAGGAGCCGGGCACGGAGCTGGGCGGAGGCGGGGCAGCCTTGGGGCCCTGCAGACCTGCTGGCTCTGGCTTGTGTGTGTTTTCTTTTCCAGCTGCTTCATGGAGGTGTGACTTCCATATCATAAAGTGCCCTGGTTTTAAGTGAATCTTTCAGTTTTCCAAATTTTTTTAGTGCAGAGTCGTGGGACCATCTCACAGTCCAGGGGGTGGACAGTGTTTCTATCACCCCAGGAAGTGCCCCTGCACCGTGTGCGGTTACTCCTGGGTCCCACCCTGCCACCACAGACCTTTCTGGACCTTTCATACGTGTGGCCTCATACAGATTATTGCTTTAAAAGGAGTTATATGATTATAAAGGTAATGCTTGTTGGGGAACATCTGGAAGAATGGACGCCAAGTCATCATTGGTAGCGACCTTGGGGAGTAGTTACTTCTAGGTGGTGGGATTGTGGGAGGCCTTTTCTCTTTTTAACCTTGATTTGTTTGGGGATCTGGCTGCGCCGGGGCTCAGGTGAGGCACGTGGCGTTTCACTGTGCCACCGGGAGTCTCTTTGTGAAGCACGCACTCTGTAGTTGGGGCACACCGGCTCAGTTGCTGCATGTGCGGGCTTTAAGTGCTCCAGGGCCTGTGGGGTCTTAGTTCCCCGACCAGGGTTCGAACCCCCATCCCCTGCATTGCAAGGCAGAGTCTTAACCCCTGGACCACAAGGGAAGTCCCTATGGGAGGAGTTTTCATTCTCTGTAATGCTTGAGTCTTTTTACGGCAAGCTAGTATTAATATTTGCAGTCAGAAGAAAACGGTAATGGGAAGATGGTGCATGCTTCATGTGTGGAAAATGCAGACACCAAACAAGTATAAAGAGGATGGAAAAATAACAGTCACTCAGAATTCCCCCTCTCTCATGGAGAAAACCACCTTTTACTCCTTTGTGTTTTTCAGCTTTCTCTAAGCACATTTTTAAAATACAGCTTTCATATTTTAAATTTTGCATCCTGCTTTTTCTCA
The DNA here is from genome assembly GCA_006408695.1 of Aepyceros melampus. NCBI lineage: Eukaryota > Metazoa > Chordata > Mammalia > Artiodactyla > Bovidae > Aepyceros > Aepyceros melampus. The sequence goes on along the minus strand of SJXQ01008242.1, from coordinate 135,850 downwards.
TTGGCATCACAGAAGTCTTGCCCTGCTTAACATAAAACATCTTTGCAAAACTTGCTGTTAATGATTTTCAGTGGTTCTGATATTAATGGTTGTACCATAATTTACTTACATGGGGTGCTTTTTACTCTTTTGCTAATATAAATAATGCCGAATCAAACGTCTGTGAAAAGCTTTGTCTAAGACCTCTGCCACATTCTGGGCTGAGGGTTTTGTACCCAAAGAAAAACTTTTTCTCCTAATTTGAAACTGTTCTTGCAGAATTGCTTTCCAGAGTTCTCTGAATTTCACCTGCTCCCTGAGATGACTGGCTTCAGTCCCAGCGTTTCCAGGAGGTGGCTCTTTCCTGCAGGGGGGGATGCAGGACTGGAAGTGTCAGGGAAGCGAGTGAAGAGCCGAGCCAGGGCCCACAGAAGCTGGCAGTGCCCTTAGGAGCCAGGACATGTCCGTCTCCATGAAGTGTTAGCATCTGGACCAGGTTTAGGCACATTGTGTTTTCTGTAAATAGTCCTTTTAAAATTCATCCTTGGTTTTCAGCAGAGGTTCTTTAAAGTCTGAACAGAGTGTTTAAGCCTGGGACGTTGGAGGGCGTGGGGCGGGGGAATCTGTGAAGCCACCAGTCCCTTACTCACTGTGGTCTGCACGTCCTTTCCTGGAGACAGGGCCTCTGACTCGTCATTGCTTTTGCTGTGGCCTCCCAGAGGGCAAGGCCCGTGCGGCCCTCTGGGCTTGGGGTCTTCCTCCCCAGGGAAGGCCATGTCTGGTGCACCCTGACACCGCAACTGCCGCGTGTCCACGGCATGGGCTTGGCCAGGTGACCCGGCCCCGCTACGCTTCAGTGTCCGCATTTGTGAAGAGCTGGGTGCGCTGGGGGCGTCCCGACTCACATGAAAACGGTGGCTTGAACTTGCGGCTCCTGGAGCTTTTAGAGGCCGCCGGGAGTCGCCCCAGGTGGCCTCTCTCTCAGCTGGGCCCTGCGTGGGGCGGCGGCAGTGCCGTTCTGCTCTACAGTGGCGTGTTTGATTTAGAATCAGAGTTGGAGGCCTTCCCCAGTGGCCCCGTGATTTAGGCTCTGCGCTCCCAGCGTGGGGCACAAGGAAGGTCCCTGGGGTGTCTGGTGGCCTCTTTACAGGAAACCAGGGGGAGCACAGCTTTCCAGGTTGAAGGGGTGTTGGTGATTAGCAGAGACCCTGTGTGTTTGCTCCTTGAAGCGCCTGGTCTGTAAAGCTTTGCTAGGGTTTCTGCTCCTCCTCCCTCATCAGGAGGGTCTCCCTGGACCAAGTGCAAGCAAGAGAAGGTCGCCTGCCGTTCAGTGACCGTTAGACGCCGAGCCGGCCTTGACACGGGCAAGCGCCTGGCCTCGATGGCTCCTGGGGGTTCCCGCAGGCGAGTGGGGCCTCTGATTTAAATTCTTAAGACAGTTTTTATTATGGAAATTTTCAAGCCTATAAAATAATAAGCCCCATTTACCTGATGTCCTGGCCAATCTTGTTCCATCTATACCCGCCCACTCCACCCTCTCTCAGCTTAAATTAGTTTGAATCAGATTGTCTGGTTTCATTTCAACGAGCAATCTGGGCCCCTCCATCCTGAGAACAGAGTTCTCCTACATGGTGTACCGCGGTCTTATCGACCAGAGGGATCGCTGGCTTTCAGTGGCCCCGTGATTTAGGCTCTGCGCTCCCAGCGTGGGGCACAAGGAAGGTCCCTGGGGTGTCTGGTGGCCTCTTTACAGGAAACCAGGGGGAGCACAGCTTTCCAGGTTGAAGGGGTGTTGGTGATTAGCAGAGACCCTGTGTGTTTGCTCCTTGAAGCGCCTGGTCTGTAAAGCTTTGCTAGGGTTTCTGCTCCTCCTCCCTCATCAGGAGGGTCTCCCTGGACCAAGTGCAAGCAAGAGAAGGTCGCCTGCCGTTCAGTGACCGTTAGACGCCGAGCCGGCCTTGACACGGGCAAGCGCCTGGCCTCGATGGCTCCTGGGGGTTCCCGCAGGCGAGTGGGGCCTCTGATTTAAATTCTTAAGACAGTTTTTATTATGGAAATTTTCAAGCCTATAAAATAATAAGCCCCATTTACCTGATGTCCTGGCCAATCTTGTTCCATCTATACCCGCCCACTCCACCCTCTCTCAGCTTAAATTAGTTTGAATCAGATTGTCTGGTTTCATTTCAACGAGCAATCTGGGCCCCTCCTCCTGAGAACAGAGTTCTCCTACATGGTGTACCGCGGTCTTATCGACCAGAGGGATCGCTGGCTTTTGTTGTTTGAAAATTGTCGGTTTAAATACTTTTTTTAGCCTTTGTTGTGATTTAAGAAAACCAATGCATGCCCATTACAATTGGCAACCCCAGAGGTTAAAGCTCTCAAGCCCTGAATAGCTGCACCACCTGGAGACACCCAGCATGGTTCTAAAGGGGCCCTGTGGGTGTCTCGGGCCGCAGCCCCCTCTCCCTTCTGCTCTTGCCCCCCACCCCTGTCACCCGGCGTCCCCGTTGCCGCTGCCTCTTGGAGCCAGGGAGGGTCTGATGTCCTCTCTGCAGTGGCAGTGAGTGGGTGACACGCCCGGTGGCTGTCGTACCTAGTTGAGCATGCCCATCACACCCTGCAGTCAATGGCTTGTTCTTTATATGTGTGGTCGGTGCTCAAGGGAGGAGGAAAAACAGAGGTGCCGTACCCTGACTCCCCTAGGGCCAACAGGGCCTTCTGTTGCTGCCTTGAAACCCTTCTCTGCCGGAGCTGGGCAGGCTGAGTCCCAGAGGACATGACGTGCTCCCAAGGACACCCCCGCTCTTGCTCCGCTTCCCAGCAGAGTCCCCAGGCAGGCACCCTCCTGGGGCACTGAGGCAGGGATGCGTGGACCCGGGCTCCAGCCTGGACTCAAGCTGCACAGCTAAGAAACGCTTGACAAACCAGCTGGAATTCACTCTTAGAGTTTGCAGCCCCGAGTAGTGTTACATGTGTTTTCTAATTTCACTGTTCTTTGAGAGCGTAGTTTGTAACATACTATAGCCTGCCTTCAGGATGAGCTGGAACGCGTGAGGGGACTGGCATGCAGGGATAGGTACCAGACACTCATTCTGAGTCACTCTGCCTCCGGGACCTCAGCTTGGATGTCCGCAGACTTCTCCTGACCTTGCCCGTGGGGTGCAGCCCACACGTCCTGGCAACGTGGCTTCAGATCCAGGGGTCACTGTTCGGAGCAGTTGGCCTTGGGTGGACCGGGATTTACCCTTCTGCTGTGAGGAGAGGTTGGACTGAGCGGCCAGGGCTGGATTTCAGGAGAAATACTTCATCTGCATAAGAGAGCGAGTTGTTTGCGCGCCATCTTTCCCAGCATCATTTCTAACAAATATTCATTGCCAGTGGGTCTTGTACCGGTGTGGTCCCTGAATGTGTGTACCTCGAAGTGCTGTCTGAGCAGTCTGCTGGAGGTGGCTGGTCTGTGCTTCGCTCGAGCTGCTGGGAACTGGGCGGCCGCCGCCTGCTTGTGCCCGGGCCCTGTGCTGCTCTCCTCTCTTCCTGCTGGAGTGTCATCGCTCTCTGCCGTACGGCAGTGTGCGCCATCCCTGTGTACACGTGTGTCTGCTCCCTCGTGCACCGTCCTGCTTGCTTATGCCTGGGCAAAGGATGGGAGGGCAGCCAGAGAAACTGCCGAGGAAGCACTCGATGTTAGGACCCTGAGTCCCTCAAAGAAACGAAGAAACTCCAAGAAGATAAACAAACCCACCACCAAAAAAAGGGAAAAAACACCCAAGCAGGCTCCAGGGGCCGAATCTACCAGGAATAAGCTCCAGGATGAGTGGCACATGGTGAGCCCTCGGTGCGTCAGTGGGGTTGACCCCGGGGACCCTCCTGAATTGTGTCACAGGCAGGGCACAGGCAGGACCTGGAGTGTGGCCAGGAGCTGAGGAAGGACATGGTGGCTTGCGCCAGGGATTTGAAGCAGTGTTGCTGACCCAGAAGTGCCGTGTTTTTGGTTGCCCAGACGAGCGGGGGACGGGCGGCAGGTGGGGACGGCAGGTGTGCGCCCAGCGCCGCCCTGGGACGCGGGGAGTCGGCCACTGCCAACACCGATCAGGCTGAACGACTGGGTGCTTCAGGGGTTTCCTGAGAGGGAAGTGGGCCTCTGAAGTCACAAAAACTCTTGAGGTTCTCGATTCTTCAAGGACAAAAGACCTTTGACTCAAAGACTTTGGGAGTTGATAACCATCTTCTCCCGTATTAATGTGAAAGTGCTGGCTATCCTCTACAGGAAGGACGCAGTAAAGATGGTTTTGAAACTTTATTTCTGTATGTGTAGGACAGGAAAGGAAGTGGGTTACAGGAAGGAGGTGGATTTGTACTTCATCTCATCTCTCCGTGATAGGAGTTTTGCGAATACCTTCCAAGGGGCATATGTTTGCTGACTGTGACGGGCTCATCTCTTAGCGCGTATCACCATGCTCCTTACCGCTTTGCTCTCCTGTGGCCTCTGGTGGAGCCCGCTGATGGTCACATTGTGCAAGGAAGAATCCTGGCCGAAGAGGAAATCTGTTTTCCATCACTGATTGGAAACGGATTCCTGCCCCTGCCTCCTTGCTCTGGATTTAATCCTTCTGTGAGCGTCGTTGAAGCCTTTTCCCAACACTGACCAGCTGCCTGCCCTTGGCTATGGGGGAACCCTAAAGGAGCAAAGGACAGTCCTTGCTGATGACCTTGATGGCCCCTCAGAGCCCGTGAGCCTCCGGTGGGGAGCTGGACACCTGTCCGTGCAGACTGGGAACAGCTCCGCGCATCTGAGAGCGGGGACCCTGCCCCAGCCCTGGCTTCTGTGCCGAGGCCCGCTAGGGAAGCCACACAGGGAAGCACACGGCGTAGGGCAGACCTGTTCCAGGTTCCAGTTCCACGAGTAAAAGCTGGGACAAGGCCCCGGATCCCTCAGAGGGCGTGGGAAGCCCCAGGTCACCTTGAGGTGCCGCTCGGCGCTGGGACCTTGGGAAGACCTCCTCTTCCGTTTGGCATGCTCTGGGTTGCCTCATCCTTGCTTCCTAATTGAATTTTCTCATTCAAACCTGCGGCCCCTGAGCTCTCGGGCGACACTATACTCCGGAGCGGGGGAAGAGGGGCCGGCGCTTTGTTGCTTTTCTTTCTCCCCCGGCTTTGCTGGGCTCTAACCGAAGCCCAGGGCACGTATTTCAAGGGCACGTATTTCAAGGGTGCACAGCGTGATCCTTGTCTGTTTGTTTTACGATAACACGGAACATCTGCCTCCATGCGCCCCGTCCTCCCCAGCCCGTCGGGACTTGGCGATCCAGCTGCCGGCTCTGGGGCAGTGTCCGTAAGCATTCCCACGATCCCTGAAGTGAGGAGCGTGACCTCGGAACTGTGTGCCTGGCCCCCTCCCCCGAACGGGGAGGAGGTGGGAGGTGAGAACAATATGTGGATGGATGGATCCCGTCTGGGGCACCGCGGGGAAGCTGCGCGTTTGTAGGCCGTCCAAACACTGGCCCTCTCCTGGGATTCACGGGTTAGAGGGGAAAGTGAATTGATTTCTCCCTTCACGTTGGAGGCAGGAGCCTAGCAAAACAGCCCTGTCTGCTTTGTTAAGCTCTCCTGTGGCGCCTCCCGTTCATTTCGGTCTCAGAACCTAGGAGTGAAATGTAAGGAAATTGGCAGAGTGCAGCAAACATGTCTTCTCTCTGTGTCCACGAAGCTGTCCCACTGGTGGGTTGAGGCTGGGTTCGCTGGGGTCCCTCGTAAAGAGTGTATTCAGTTTCCCTGGGCTGGTGGGAACCCGGGGAAAATGCCTTGCAAGCCGTGGAGACCTCAAAGGCCGCCTTGCTGGGAGTTTCACTGCCCGGCGTGTCTGGTTCCTGATCGCTTTTCCAGTTGCACAGATTCTCCATTTCACATCAAGCCCTTTCAGGCCATGCAGAAGGGCTGTCAGTGCCGTAGGCCAGCTGACTCTGCCGTCTCTATTTATTCCTGTGACCAAGAGACAGGAAGTCATTGATGTTACCATTTATTTCCTGTATTGGAGATTTAGCAAGCATCCCACTCAAAGGCTTGTTCAGGAAGGTGTGTTGCGTGAGGCTCCGCTGTGCACTGCCTGGCTGAGTGTCACCTTCCTCTGTGGATGAGGACTCTCCGAGCTGCAGGTGATAAGGGTGATAACATCCTGGCCCTTGAGTCGTTCGGCTCCTGGTCCTCAGATTTCTCCCCATGGTGCCCTCAGAAGCACATCGAGAGGGCCTCTGCCCTGGGCCAGAGTGATGTTTCTTATTTTCGTGGAATACCCTTATCACTGAAGGTCCCAAAGTACAAGACTGCTTTCAGTGAAAGTGATCACTCAGTGGATATTTGTATCTGGATGAGATAATGGTTTTATCTCCTGTGGACCAGGAGAACGCTGTTCTGAGAAGTTGAGTGTTCAAAGTCATAAAGCATTATAATACAAGCCATCCTTGAACTTTGGCCCCGTACAGGCGCATGTTGAAATAGCTCAGCCCACAGCACCGAGCCTCGTCTGGCCCTTCTCTGATCAGACTGTCGGCCCGCGGGGCTCTGCTGCCCTGAGACCCTGCTGGTGCTGCGTCTGGACACACGCAAGCCCAGCCCTGTGTCCCAGCACTCGGCAGAAAGCCAGCGAAACCTTTATTCTGAAATTTAGGTTATCTCCATCCACCGTTTCTCCCTTGGTCTTCTCTGTTGCTTTCCATGTAGAATGCATGCAGTGACTGTGTCCCAGCTGTGTGCTCTGTGCTCTGTGTGGACGACCCCCGCTTGACCCTTAAAATAACAGTATATGGCGTAGTGCTGTTTAATTAACTGCCCGTGGGTTTTTGCTGTCGTTTGGGGGGTTTTTTGGTTGTTTGTTGTTGTTCGTTTTTTGTTTTCTTTCTTTCTTTCTTAACTGCAACATGCATCTTGTGGGATCTTAGTTCCTCTACCCGAGATCGAACCTTGAAGGCCTCTACCAGCGATGGCGCCTTCAGCAGTGAGAGCACCCGCGTCCTAACCACCAGACTGCCAGGGAGCACCCTGATTACGCCTGATCTGTAGATGGGGAGACCTGAGCGAGGCACAGAAGAGCTTAGGCACTCTTCCAGGGCCACATGGCTGAGGCCTGGCGCGGCCAGGGTGGAACGCCGGCCTTTCTCTCCAGCCTGTGCTCTCAGCTGGAGCGCCATGTCGCCTCCCTCCCAGGCTGCTCAGCTGTGCAAGGATCTTAAAACTAGTCGTTCTTTCCTCTTCTTTTGGAGCCTTGAAAACAAAGCGGTGGCCGCCGTGGTCCTTAGGGCGAGAAGGGAGCATGGTGGCAGCCAGGGCAGGCCTTGGGGTCAACGGCAGGCTGAAGCCCTGCCCCCAGCCGTTACCAGTGGACCCTCCCGGAGTCACGGTTGCCACAACTGTGAGAGTGGGTAGGGGCTGAACAATCAAACCGGACGTGGCCGCCTCTTCTGGGCCAGAACAAACTGGTCTTTTCCCCTCTCAAAAGACAGGTTTCCTTCGAGAACAGCTTGCTAACAAGACGTTTTCACGAGCTCCAAACCTTCTTTCCATCCTTCATTGAACACTGAGTACTATGTCTCGAGAAGGTTGCTGGCTGAACAAGGAGCTTAAAAGTCCTTCAGTGAGTGAAAATAATTAAACGAAGGGAAGCACCAAGTTCCAATCCCAGGATATTCTTTGTCACTGCCTTTAAGTGCTGCACTTAAAGCCCTTGGAGCAGTGTTTTAATAAGTTTTAGCTGTCGTCTCTGTTGGTGCATTCTGAGCCCGTAAGGCTGGTCCTGCTGTGGAGTCGCTGCCCGGCGACAGGCGTTGTTGGCGGTGACGGTGGGGTTTGCTGGCGGGGCCTCCTCTGGGCGGTTCCCATGGTGCTGCGCAGCATTTGAGCGTAGTCTCTGGCTTCCTGTTCTCTCTTATTTTTTTTTTTTCTTTGTGCCTCGTGGGGCGTGCGAGACCTTAGCTCCCTGACCAGGGATTGAGCGCACGCCCCCTACGCTGGAAGCGCAGTCTTAGCCATTGGGCCACCAGGGTAGACCAGTTTCCAGTTTTCAGAAAGCTGCCTCGGTGTGGACATAGAAGGGGGGAAGGAGAGGGTGGGGCAAGTGCAGAGCATGGCCCTGGCATACGTGCGCTGTCTTGCGTAAAGCGGGTGGCTGTTGGGGAGCTGCTGTGTAGCAGGGGGAGCCCAGCCTGGTGCCCTGTGATGGTCTAGAGGATTGGTGGGAGCGGGAGGGGAGGGAGGTGCAGGAGAGGGCTCGGTGACGGTGGGGTTTGCTGGCGGGGCCTCCTCTGGGCGGTTCCCATGGTGCTGCGCAGCATTTGAGCGTAGTCTCTGGCTTCCTGTTCTCTCTTATTTTTTTTTTTTCTTTGTGCCTCGTGGGGCGTGCGAGACCTTAGCTCCCTGACCAGGGATTGAGCGCACGCCCCCTACGCTGGAAGCGCAGTCTTAGCCATTGGGCCACCAGGGTAGACCAGTTTCCAGTTTTCAGAAAGCTGCCTCGGTGTGGACATAGAAGGGGGGAAGGAGAGGGTGGGGCAAGTGCAGAGCATGGCCCTGGCATACGTGCGCTGTCTTGCGTAAAGCGGGTGGCTGTTGGGGAGCTGCTGTGTAGCAGGGGGAGCCCAGCCTGGTGCCCTGTGATGGTCTAGAGGATTGGTGGGAGCGGGAGGGGAGGGAGGTGCAGGAGAGGGCAGGCATATGTACACAGTGGCAGCTGAGCTGCACTGCCGCACAGCAAAGCCAGGGCACCGCTGTAAAGCAGCTGCCCTCCAGTGACAAAGAATATCCTGGGATTGGAACTTGGTGCTTCCCTTCGTTTAATTATTTTCACTCACTGAAGGACTTTTAAGCTCCTTGCTCAGCCAGCAACCTTCTCGAGACATAGTACTCAGTGTTCAATGAAGGATGGAAAGAAGGTTTGGAGCTCGTGAAAACGTCTTGTTAGCAAGCTGTTCTCGAAGGAAACCTGTCTTTTGAGAGGGGAAAAGACCAGTTTGTTCTGGCCCAGAAGAGGCGGCCACGTCCGGTTTGATTGTTCAGCCCCTACCCATGGCTGCCCGCCCGGCATGCCCTCGGGTGGTGTGAACCGAAGACGCGACAGGTGCGTGTGTTAATGCCATGTGGGGATGCTGAGTCCTGTGCCCCCTGAAGCTAGAGTCTGTGGAGGAGGTTGGCGGTAGTGTCTGTTGTTGAACTGAGCACTTAGTGCGTTCCAGAAACTCTGCTGGTTTCTTTACACACACTTTATAATAGTCTCAAAACAAGGCTGCAGGGTAGGTGGTATTATTAGTTTTATTTAACAGATGAGGGAACTGAGTCTCTGGAAGGTGAAGGACTTTTCCAGATCTCCATTTCTAGACGGTAGCGTTGAAAGATTTGAACCCATGTCTGTCTGACTGCCAGGGTCTTCTGTGCCACTTGCAGCCTGGCAAGGGGATCTGTTTTAGGTCCTAGACACTGAAGCTGGAAGGACCTCGCTTTTAGGCATCTCCCCGTCTAGTGGGTCCTGACAGCTGGATGACGAGAGCCTTGCAGTAGGTCTTCGGTTGGATTTGCAAATCCATCACAGGCTGGGGAAACATTTCTTTGTCCTTCACCGTCCCCAACCGCGGTGGAAGCTTTGGGCTGTGGGAGCACGAGAGGGCCTGGCGTTGCTGTGGAGTTCCCTGTACTGGAGTGGGGTGTGGCGCCGTGCGAGGAGCTGCCCTTGACCTGGCGGGGCAGGCAGAGACGGGGCTTTCTGTGCTGACTCCCACTGGCGCTGAAATGAGAGATCAGGGACCCAGGAGTAAGTGGGCGAGCTGTTTTGGTGGCTGTGTTAGTCCTGAGTTCCTCTTTCCCTCTCACCGCCCTTTGGATGCAGGTCGGAAGGCAGCACTGCCCTCTTCTAGATGAAGTACTTGGAAGGAGGCTGCATCTCCCTCGCATCCTCCAAATCTTCCAGCTTTCCCACCGTGACTTGTCTGTCCATCTGTGCTTGGTGGCGCTTTGGGCCCAGTCCTCTGGAAGCATGTGCAGTGTGTTACTGGCGGAAACCCACAGCCGAAATGTTGAGAATTTCCTCCAGCCCATCTTATAAATCAGTTTAGAGGAAGGTTTATGTGAATTGGCTGCTTCTGCCATGAGAAAGGGAGTATCCTTTCCTCAGCCTTCGTCAGTGATTCGTCAATGAACACGCGGATGATGTTCTCCCCCCCAAAAAAATTCTTTTAACTCTTATTTGGAATACAAGGATGCTCTGTTCCAATCATCTTTGACTTTGGTGAACAGCTTCTTGAATTTCTTCTGCCATCAAGGTAGAAATGGATGACGTGCAAGGCATCCATTGAAGACTCCTCGGGATTACCCCTACCTATGTCTTTAACTACCAATTGACAAAGTGGAGGGACTGGTCTCCTGTTACATGAAACCTGCCAGGACCCTGCAGAGGCAGCAGCCGTAGACATCTGTGAAACATCCATGATCGGACAGTAGGTCATGCGCCTTGCAGATCTTCTGAGGAGTCCGAAAGCCACCCACAAGAGAGAGAGTCTGTACTATTTTCGAGAAATGCACCCATCACTGATAGTGTTTGTGAGAATAGAGTCTGCAGTGTAGAGGGACAGGAGGTTTCAGAATTTGTTAGGAGGTCGAGCTGTCCCTTGTTTTCCCAGCCTGGAATCAGAGACTTGCTGCACCCGTCTGATTTCTTGAGCTAGCAAGTTGTTCTCCCAGGTCACTTGAAGTTAATTTTCTTCTAGTTTGGGTTGTTTAGCATTCTCTAGAGAGATGGTTAGGTGGCATACTGACTCAATGGACATGAATTTGAGCAAACTCTGGGAGACAGTGAAGGACAGAGACCCCTGGTGTCCTGAAGTCCATGTAGTGGACTGCAGCCCTCCAGGCTCCTCTGTCCATGGGATTCTCCAGGCAAGGGTACTGGAGTGGGTTGCCATTCCCTTCTCCAGGGGATCTTCCCGACCCAGGGATCAAACCTGGGTCTCCTGCATTACAGGCAGATTCTTTACCGTCTGAGCCACCAGGGAAGCTGACCCTGGGGACTCCAGGAAACAGAGAGAAAAGCAAAATGGCAAGACCATGTCTTGGTGCCATTCTGGGCTGAAGAGATGGTCAGAGGACTGAGGAAAGAAAGCTGAACGGAACCCAGGAAGACAAAGGGCAGGAGGTCTGCTGTGGGTGAACATGGACCGTGGTCAGCTCTTTCTGTTGTTTTCTGCCCCGAAGGTCCGTCCCTTCTCCCATTCTGGTTTTAGGGGAGCCATGCACTCCTGACAAACTGGGAGGAGAGTGTTAGTGGGGTGGGAGTTGGGAAGTCTGCCATTTTTTGTCGGTACTTAATGACTTGGAAACTTGAAATAACACTCCACCTGCCTTTCTTGAGACTCCTGGCAGCCTAAATGGAAAACTTGTGTCAAGTGAGCAGAAAATGAGGGAGGAAAGGGCCCTGGAGCACCCAAAAGCTATTGTGTAGAAGTCCTGGCAGATAAGCTGTGTGCTTCCCAGGCCGGGAGAGCCCTGGGGGCCAGGCTTGCCCCGCGCCCGGAGCATGAAGGGCTGCCCTGCTTCATTCCCCCGCAGGCAAAGGGGGAGAACCACAACACACACGCACACACCACACCACACCACACACACCCCACGCCACACCCACACACCACACACCCACACCACACTACACCACGCACACACCACACCCACACACCCACACCACACCACACCCACACACCCCCCACACCACACACCATACCACACACACACCCCATACCACACACATATACCACATCACACACCACACCACACACACCACACCACACCACACACACACACCC
>SJXQ01008242.1:79530-104089 GCA_006408695.1 Aepyceros melampus | reverse complement strand
TGTGACCCTGTTCTTTCAGTTACTAAAGCAAATATAAAATTTTTAGGAAAAGCAAATTCTTGCCCTGCAGGAACTAAAGGGACAAGTCAGTAAAGCGACTGCCTTTAAATCAAAGGTACCAAAGTCAGCGTCCACAATGGCATAAACCGCTTAGAGTGTAAATGATGCCACAGGGTGGGAGGGCAAGATCCCACTGGTGACAGCGGGACAGCGTGTCACCCCGGAGCGGGCTGCCCTCGGGGCAGGTGGGCCGAGTGGGCATGGCCCGGCAGCAAGGCCAGACCAGAGGCGGCCCACCGCTCAGCCCAGGCCCCGGGATGTAGGGACTTAGGGTGTGTTACAAGCGATAGTCACGCTTCACTGTGAGAAACAAGTTGATCGTTCAGTAAAATTGCTGAAACAGCTAATAGTTTTGAAGGAAAACAAGCTGAATATCTCTTACATGGCGCGTCCTCACACTCCTGATGGACTAAGGAACAAATATTACGTGAACACGAGAGAACCAGGGGGAAAACAGCAGTGACATTGATGTTGGGAGTTGGGGGGAAGGCCTTCACCAGGCATGGGAGCTCATGCCAGTGTGATGGGTTTGAAATGTGCAAATTTAATTTTAAAGTTTAAACAAAGTGTAGTTAAAAGGCGGAGAACAAACTCAAAGATAGCTTGTAGCTTCTGGCAGGGAATGTATCTCCTTAACTCTTCAGAAAACCTCTTCTGAGGTTGTTGGTCATCCGTCCCCACCTGGGAGAAGCAGCAGCAAGGGCCTTCAGCAGCTTGTGATAACGGAGGAGCCAGGCTGTGAGCCCAGGCAGCCCAGGGTCCTGCTCTGCTGTGCCCCGTCGCCCCCAGTGGTGAGAGTGTAGGGACTGTGAGAGGCACAGAGGAGGCGCAGCAGAGGCCTCGGCTGCAGACGAGACGAGATGAGCTGGCTGGGAAGGCCCCTGCACCGCCGAGCCCTCTTCTGCTCAGGGCACGGTGCGACTCACACCTGCCCCAGCTTTCGTGAGATTGCTCAGCGCCCTTTGGTGTTGAGTCTCTTGAGGAACAAAGACACGAGCAGTTGGAGAAACATGGCATACTCTTAATTACCTTCTAGAAGCTTCTCCTCCATATTGCCACGTTTAAAGGTTCTGAGAAGTCCTACAGTTGGAAAAAGAAGAGCCCGTTCTCCTTTAACCTGCCATCTCTCTAACTTACTGTCATGCACTCCAGAGTGGAGAACATGGGTCTCCTGGAGGGCTTGTGGCCTACGTGTGAGACGCGCGCTGTCGCTCAGTCGTGTCCGGCTCTTTGCGGCCCCGTGGACTGCAGCCCACCAGGCTCTTCTGTCCGTGGGATTCTCCAGGCAGGAACACTGGAGTGAGTTGCCGTGCCCTTCTCCAGCATGGGAGATGGCCTGGATTCTAGATCCTTGTGGGCAGCGGCCCTGAGTGTGGTGTTTGAAACTTCCGCAAATGCGTGGTGCGGCCTCGTGGCTCTCCTCGTCTTTGAATTCGTTCGGTGGGAGGGAGGCAGCCCCGCGCCGTGGAGCAGCCCTGTTGGCAGTCAGGGCCTGTGCTGTGCCTTCGGGGGCCGCCAGCTTGCCCTGTGACCTGCAGGGATCTCCGGCTCCCCCTCTGAAGCGGCAGCTGGCTGGTCTCAGGCTGAGCACCTGGGCTACGTCGCCCAGAACTAAAAGAGCATCCCCGTGGGCACCCTTCAGTTGATGTCACTGCTTTCAGGGCCCTCTCTGCTGGCAGAAGAGACACCGACTTCCCTCAGCTCTGTGAGTCTGTAGCCTGCCCCGCCCTGAAGGGTGGTTCTGTGGAGAGAGGCAAGTGACATCAGGCTGGCCAGACCTGGGGCCCGCCTTCCAGCTCCGAGACCTTAAGCAGCTTCCTTTGCTTCCCAGAGCTGCTTCCAGGATCCTAGGTGGCAGTAAGAGCCTGCATTCCTGGGGCCGTTGTAAGGACCTGGGAGTCTCCACGAAGCGCTGACGTGTGCAGGAAAGGCAGGTGCTTGAAAAGTGCTCACTGAGACTTTTTCTTCCTTCACTGGCTTCCTCGGACCCGCTTGCTGACCCCCACGTTCCGCCTCCTGGTGGCTGCGCGCTTGCGTTCCAAGCAACCTGTCTGGCTGTTTTCACAGGTGGAGACCTCCCGGGCCTTGACCTTCAGGGGGCGGGGGTTAGGGGGTTGTTACGAGCCAATGCCCAATCGCAGACTTGGTTGGTCTCGCCGGAAGGGAGGAGGTGCCTTGGCCCCCGCGGAGGCACTGAGGGTGGACTCCCCCGCCCCTGCCTTCCCCAGGTTCCCATGTTGGGCTCCCTGCACGGAAAGCTGTGAAACACTGCTGCCCACACCCCCAAAGCCCACGGAGGAGGCCAGGGTCAGACCGTGGCTGAGTGGTTTCATGACTGGTAATAGTGTTTGTCCTTCTGCAGAGATGGGGTAATCTGAGAGCATGCTTGCTTCTCTGTCTGTCCTGGGTGGGGCTGGAGGGTCCCTGGATGGTTGGGCTTCTTCACCCGCCTTGCTCATTGCTCTGGCAGCCGTTCTTCCCCCTGCTCCAGTTCCCAGGATGCGTAACTGCTCCTGGTTGATCATTGTTTGCAGTCCTTTGGAAGCCTAGGGGCGGGAACCCTAAAGTCCAACAAGGCAGAGAGGGGTTTTAAGGTTGATCTCAGCATCCAGGGAGGATCCAGGTCATTTGGCCCTGTGGCCTTTGCTCCAGGGGAGCTGCCCAGGAGCCTGCCTGTAACCGCGTCTGACCCCCGGCCGCCCGGGACCAGGAGCCCACCTATAACGGCGTCTGACCCCCGGCGCCCGGGACCAGGAGCCCTCGGGGTCCCTTTGTTTCCAATGCCCTGCTTTCTCCCATCTGCACCTTCATTCCCTTCGCTCTTGCAGCTCATCAAGACTGCTTGTCTCTTGCCCCTGGCTTGAACCCCTGTCTGACCTTTCTCTGCCTCGTTCATGCGGCCAGAGTGACCCCAGGCACCTGCTCTCCAGCCTGAGACCCAGTCCCACCCCTGAGGGTCTTTGGCAGTTAGCCGGCGGCGGTTCTCTGCTCCACGGCTCGTGGCCCCTCAAAGCCTCCCTGAAGCCGCTGCTCGTGCGGGCGCTCGTTTAGCCTCTCACTGACTCCCGCCTGTTCTCACCCCACACATGTGTCGTTAGCCGCGGAGAGGCGCTGGCGGGCGGGCTGGAAGCCACGCCATCTGCTGTGCTCTTCCCTTAGAGACGGGCTGTTTAGTGCTTCCCTCTCCCCGTGCCCCACCCACACCCCCATTCGCCAGGTTAAAGTACCCTTTTCTTGCATATACTTGGAGGTCAGGGTTCTCTAAAGTTCTTGGTTAGATATTTTTAGGGCAGCGTCTAGTGTGAGCAGTGGGGTGTGAGTCAGTTGAGTGCCGTGCACTCTGAATGCCCAGCCACACTCGGCTCACACTCTGAAGGCCCAGCCACACTCCACTCTCGTCTCCATCACAGCTTAGCGGCGTGTCCTCAGAGTCTCAAGTTCCCCGTCTAGGAGACGAGTCTGACGACACGGATCTTGAGAACTGGAGATGGCGAATGGAAAGCTTCAGCGCAGTGTGTGGCCTCGAGGGCCTGAGAGGGGCTCTAAGGTCCTCCAGACTAGCATAGCTGTGATGTGGTCAAGTGCAAGCAAGTAAGCACCATGCCGGTCTTCTGGCTTTGCTCGATACCTGTCCGCTGCCAGAGGCGGCTCAGGACGGCTTTCCCGTTGACCACAAGGTCAGTCTTCTCTAGCCCCATTTTCAGTTCAGTTCAGTTGCTCAGTCATGTGCAGCTCTTTGCGACCCCGTGAACCGCAGCACGCCAGGCCTCCCTGTCCATCACAAATCCCGGAGTCCACCCAAACCCATGTACATTGACTGGGTGATGCCATCCAGCCATCTCAATCCTCTGTCGTCCCCTTCTCCTCCTGCCCTCAATCTTTCCCAGCATCAGGGTCTTTTCAGATGAGTCAGTTCTTTGCATCAGGTGGCCAAAGTATTGGAGTTTCAGCTTCAGCATCAGTCCTTCCAATGAACACCCAGGACTGATTTCCTTTAGGATGGACTGGTTGGATCTCCTTGCAGTCCAAGGCACCCTCAAGAATCTTCTCCAGCACCACAAAAAGAAAGCTGAACACTGAAGAACTGATTCCTTTGAACTATGGTGTTGGAACAGACTCTTGAGAGCCCCGTTTTACAGATGAAGAAACTGGGTAGGAGCTGGTGGGAGCCTCGAGGCTGATCGGTAGGCAGCAGGGTTAGACGCCCCTCCCCACCTGCTCTGTGCCCCACGGCTCCCCCGAGCAGCTCTCTCCTGGCAGCGCAGGTCACCAGCAGACGGCAGACTGGACGCAGATACCGTCACAGTCGTTAGCACCAGCAGGATGCTGGTCAGTCTTCACAGAGTGTGGCTTTCACCTTCCCGTGTTGAAAGGGCGTCCGGTTCGGGCTTCCATAGTTCTAAGCCGAGATGCAGTCGGAGGCACAGGTGTCTGTGGTAACGCTCACATGGTCCCCATGTCCAGGCCATGGCTGCGCCCTCCCCCCAGTGGCACCACTGCCCCCATTCTTTCTGGTGGGGGATGGCACGTGGGGGCCTTCCTCACGCTCACATGAAGGAGTCAGAGCTGCAGAAGGGGCGCAGGGCTGAGCAGTGACGCCTCCCTCCTCTTTCTGCGGGTCAGCGGCCCCCGTCAGGCCAGACGCTTGTTATTCGTCAGCCGGACGGTTTGTGGCTGCCCCTCTGCCACATCTGTTGCTGGCTTCCTGGGCCCATCGCACTCACAATTAAGGTTCATCAGAGAGCCTGTCAGTCACAGACGCACAGAGCCTGCCCGTGAGAGGCCTCACGAGGGGGCCGTGCAGGCCGTGCCCACCCCCGCCCGCGGTTCCCCACCAGGCTGCGGGCATTCGGGGGGCAGGAGGGCAAGTGTGAGCGGCTCTTCTGAGACTCCAGACTCGGGGGTCATGTGGGCCTGTTGCCTTCTGTGTAACTGAATCCTTCAAGCTAAGGGCAGACTGGATGTTACAGATGGTGGTGGTTGGAGTTACGTCAGATAGAGGCTTTGGAGTAAGGGACAGCAGGCCACTCGAGGTTCGAAGCCGAATACACAAGAGATTTAATTAGCGTTAGTCTCCGTGTCGCTCTTCTGGAATGTACAGGCACCCTTAATTACTGGTGACTGGAAGCTAAAGTAGCACTCTGGGTTCAGAACAAGAACAGAACCTTTTAGGAGATTGGCCCCGGGCTAGAAATGCTCATCCTTCACACGAGTGGGTCTTCCTTCACACTTCACACGGACGTCTTGCTGAGTGTGTGTGGATGACGGCTGGGAGCAGGGATGTGGCCCAGGCCCCCAGCGGTGCCCGCCTGCCATGGTCCCCCCAGCATCTTCCTGCCTGTTCGTAGGCGCTTCATCTTCTCAGTCCCGCGTGGCAGGGAAGCCGTGTCTCACATGGGAGGGTCTGGCTGAGAGCTCTCGCGGTCAGTGGGGTGCTGTGAATTTGTAGTATTGGCGCCCGGGACCCTCTGGCTTGGAAGCGCCTGTGGGATGGAGCTGTGCTCATCCATGTCCCCAGACCCTGCGCGGTGCCCGACCACTCTCCGTCGGAGCTCAATAGACAGCGGTTAATGCGTGTGTGCACGCGTGCACGAAATCGCTTCAGTCGAGTCCGACTCTTTGTGATCCCATGGACTGCAGCCCGCCAGGCTCCTCTCCCTGGGATGCTCCCGGCGAGAATACTGAGTGGGTTGTCATGCCGTTCTCCAGGGGATCTTCCCGACCCAGGGAGCCAACCCATGGTTCTTACGTCTCCTGCATTGGCACATGGGTTCCTTCCCGCTGAGCCCCCGGGGAAGCCCTAACAAGGCCGTGGTCTCACCCCCCAAGCTCTGTGAGGGAGGGGCACGTGAGGCTCTCTCACCGCTGCACCGTCCGCAGCCAGGGCCTGCAGGGAGGCCGAGGTGCGTTGTGGAGCTGGCACGACCTGGGAGGCCACAGCCCCTCATCCTCAGGGCTGGTGCCCCAGGCAGGGGCGGCCTGTGGAAGGGCAGAAGTCACTGCGAGTCTTGAAGACTCTCGGGGCCTGGCTCAGCGGCCTCCGGGTGTGCCCTGCACGTCTGGGTGACCTCAGGGAGGCGGCTTGAGTTCTCTGTGCCTCAGCTCCCATGTATGCCGGGAGGAGAAGGACACCGGCCCCAGTCTCTGCAGGGGCGAGCAGCGAGCCACTCCGGGGTCAGTGTCAGCCCGGGCTGCCGTGACCACAGGGCGGACCTCGCGGCCCCGAGGACAGTGGGCGGTGAGCGCAGGGGCGGGCAGTCCGCCCCTTGAGCTCTTGGCCCTGCTCGGGACTGTCCAGCCTCCTAAGGAGGGGGAGGCCTGCGTCATCAGGTTCTGGGAGACGGCGCTTTCTCCCGGCAGGAGGCGGGGAGGCTTGCTCAGAACAGTGGAGTAAGCACACGTGTGCCCGCTGGGCACCCAGGGTCGGGGCAGGCCCCAGAGGCGCTGGGCGCAGCCCAGAACCCCCAGAGACCAGTGGAGACACGATCGACGAGCCCAGAGCAGTCACTTTGAAAGAGCACCGCCGCCTCCAGCCAGCCAGCCGGCCGAAGGGGTGTCTGTCCCCGTGTGGAGCGGTCCAGGGAACCTCTCTTGTGCTGCCCCTCCGAGATCAGCGGTGACACTGCCAGCCGCAGGCCCTCTGTGGCCGTGGTCTCCTGCCTGCAGCTGGAGGAGCCGTTGCGCAGGCGGTGCTGGCCGTGTGAGGCCCTTCCTGACTCCTGCCTGTCTGCAGGGTGGAGCCCAGACGGCGGTCTCGGTCTCAGTGCTTGTGACCTGGCCCATGCCCCCTCCTGCCCGCCCCACGCCCTGCCCTGCCGGGTCTGCACTGTCCCCTCACTGGGAGCACACCTTCACGCCCAGCCTGGTGTTCCTGCTGCCCTCCGCTTGGGCCTCACTCCCCCCCACAACTCCCCCAGCCACGGGGTTCGCCTGTGCTCTCAGCCTCTGATGACGGGGAGCATGTCTGCTCTGTCCCCCTTCGTGGGGTGCGTGACAGGCACTCAGGGAAGGCTTGTGTGAGCCCCTCCTGAGGGCTGGAGCCGAAGCCGAAGCCCTGGGGTCAGCAGTGGTGCAGTGAGCTCTGTGTCCTTGAAGTGGGGGAGCGGATGGCCAGGAGGCTCTGCGCAGGGCTCCCGTGAGAGCAAGGCAGAGCTCTGTGCAGGCGCTGCCCGGGGCACCAAGCCCTCCCTGGGCGAGTGGGTTTCAGGGAAAGCCCCTCAGAGTAGGTGGTACCTGGGGACACCGTCCAGCAGAGCAGCAGGAAGGGAGCTGGCCAGGCAGGGCAGGGGCCATGCGTTTCTGCCCCAGGTCCCGCCCCTGAGCGTGGGCCCCAGCTCGGGCCTCATGGCTCCCTGCCAGCACACGGGTGATGGCTGCACATGCCAGCTTCGCTGAGGGCCAGCTGCTGGTCGCTGCTCAGACCTTCTCAGCGGACGAGGGCAGGGCCAGTGATCAGTTGGCACTGTGTGATTTTTTAAGATTGGAGCCGGGAGATGGGCCCTTTCCTGAGGCAACTCCATGCGCCTCTGCCCACACCGTGCCCTTCTGGGGGGCGTGGTCTTGCTGGCCCTTCTGGGACCACGTGCTTTTCGGAGCTGCCAGCGCCCCCTGCCTCTGCCCCATCTGACCCACAGCCACCCGCGGCGTCCTGAACCCTGCCAGTCTGGTGCCCTGTTGAGGGCCTTCTTTGCAGCTCTGCTCAGTAACAACTGCTGCCCCCGAGGGACCCCAGTGTCAGCTTCTGACTTTTCATCTTTTCCTGAGCTCTTGGGTTTTGTTGGAGGAGAGGGGTGCAGAGTCTTGCCTTTGGGGCCCTTATTGAGGTTTGGTGACTCTTCTCATGCCTGCTGGGCGCCCTCACGCGGGGTGTCCTCCGCGGCAGAGTCGAAGTCCCGGTGGCCCAGCGCCGCCTGCACTGAGTGTCCTCACGTCCCGGAAGGAGAGGGTCAGTGTGGGCGGCGGCTCTTTGGGGAAAGCCATCCCTTCCGATCCGGCCCCTCGGGAGTCCAAGGTTCCCTCTGAACAGAGCAGGGGATCCCACCTTCCTGTGTGACTGCAAATCATCTGCCCGCGCGCAGGGTATTTAAGTCCCTTGGAAATAGCTGCGAGTGCTGCGGAGTACACACGTCCTAGGTTCTGGAGGTGGGCGGGGGGGCCCGGGTAGTTTCCCCTTGACTTCTGTTTTTGCCTTAAACCTCCCCGACAGAAAAGCTTTCCTGATTGCTGTCTGTGGGAGGCACCCCTAGGAAGGAGAAGGTCCCGCCTGTCTTGTCCAAGACCTGGCAGCCGTCTTTGGTTGCTTTAAGGACCCCTGGGACCCCTGAAAGGCCGTCAGGGACCGGATCGTGCGCCTCCCTCGCGGTGAGAGTGTCCAGCAGATTCGAACTTGTCGACTGCCCCACTGCTTTACACATTCTTCCCATACCGGAGACCGGGGAGATCTGCCCGATGCTCCGCAGGCTGTGCAAATCTTTCCCTAATTAAAGGGCCTCCCAGCTGCGTGCATAGCTCTTCTGCCTCAAATCTCTGCCCTTTGGTGTTTGTGTTTAAAATTCCATCTTTCCAAAATGTTTGCCCCACTCAGCAAGTCTCCTTGAAAGCCCCCACTTTTGTTTGGGGGAAGCTTTTTTCTTTTTGGCGTTTATTCTGCCTCCATACAGGAAATTTAAGTCTCTGGAATTACGTGTGCAGATGCTCTGGGCTTGTTTTGTTGTGGTCGTTGCGTCTGTGTTAGCACGGCACTGGCAGCACTCCTGTAACCTTTGGGTGAGGGACTTGCAGGACTGTGCTGGCCTCACTCTGGGTAAAATCAACGCGAGAGCCGCTGGTGGCCACACTCCTGTAGCCTCTGGGTAAGGGACTGCAGACTGCCAGCCTCACTCTGGGTAACGTCAACGCGAGGGCTGTGTCCTCGGGCGCTTGTGTTCAGCGCGAGCGCCACGCAGGTTCAGGGACAGACTTCAGAAGGGTCTGGCCTCGGTAGGGGCCGGGGTGTCAGCAGGAGGCTGCGCTCCCCCCCACCCCCCACCCCGACTCTGTTCTCATCAGCTGGCCCTGGAGGCCTGAGTCATCACGAACGCCCGAAGACCCCTGCCGTGGCCTTGCCCTGATAGTTTCTAGTCAAGAGTCTGGCTCTCAGAGCATCTCAGGAACTGTGTGGCAGGCACCCGTTGCTGGGGGCCCTGACAGAGCAGGGCTTTGTGGCGTGCTCAGAGCACTTCCTGAAGAGGGACAAGGAGTCTGGGTCAGACCCTGCCCTCCGGTTGACGGTGCAGGTGAGCTGGAGGGAGGTGCCGGGCCAGCAGAAGCAGAGTGTCTGTCTCCTTTGCGCAGCCGTCAGGAGGCCCGGTGCCGGCCGCGGGCACTGGCCCTGGAGCAGGAGAGCCTGGATCGCCCCTCTGAGGGTGCGTCTGCCTGAGGAGGCTGATGCACACCCTTGGTGTCCCCGCCTCTGCAGCTGGCCGGGGACCGGGTCCTGCAGGACCTCGGATCAGTGAGGGGGCTGTCCTTCACGTCCTGGATGCCGGCCTGACCGTGGGGAGCAGCAAGGCCAGGCATCCGGTTAGGGAGTAACTGGAGTGGGAGCTCTGGGGAAAAACCGCTCCTTGGAGAGGGAAGAGGGACGATTTGGGTTTTACGAATAGAGAGCTTTCCTGAGAACTTTAAGTTTGAGCCGGAGTTCAGAGGACAGGCTTTTTCTTTCTTCCCCTGTCATGGGTCATTCCCACGTGGGCACCTCGGAGACGGGCCCAGAGCTTAGTTTTGGTACTTTGGGGTCTCACCCAGGACCTTCCTCAGTAGACATTTTGTTCTGAGGAAGAATGTCAAACTTTTTTTTTTTTCTCAATAACGTCACAACTCTTTTTCTTATAAAGTGAAAGTGATGTTGCTCAGCCATGTCCAACTCTTTGTGACCCCATGGACTGTACCCTACCAGGTTCCTCTGTCCATGGAATTTTCCAGACAAGAGTACTGGAGTGAGTTGCCATTGCCTTCTCCAGGGGATCTTCCCGACCCAGGGATTGAGCCCTGGTCTCCCACGTTGCAGGCAGGTACTTTACCATCTGAGCGACCATGTCCTGAATGGTATAGAGATAGTAAGTTAGTAAACTTAAGTCTTGCCCTGTGAAATATTGTAGGATCTTAACACTGAAGTGACGCTTACTCGTCATCTAGTTAAGTGTTTTTTTCTTTTAAAAGCTAGTGGAGCCCTCCTTTCAAACTCAGTCTTTTGCCAAACTGGAACAAAACAGACGGAGGTGGGCCCAGACTTCCTCTCTTCCTCTTAGCCACCCGGAGCCCCCACATCTCCACCGGCGCCCACCCCCCACCGACCGCCTCTTCTCTGCCTTGGAGAATCACAGCCCCACCTTGTTCAGTTTGGGTCCATTTTCGAGACGAGGAGACTGAGGCCCAGGGCACCTGCGGCTCATCTGGTTGTCCAGCCCCGGTTCTCTGAGACCTGCCCCAGCCTCCAGGCCGTGGTGCGTCCCCGCCCCGTGCTGCGCTGATCTGTCGTGATGTGGGAGAGAGCAAGGTTGTAAGCAGCTGGGAAGGTGCTCGCGTGAAGAGAAGGTGACCCTGCTCCGGATGCCTCATGCTTGGGGGTCACTTTTTACTCCCTGGAACTTAGGTCACGTAGCATCCCCTTGCCTGCTGGAAACCCCAAGTGGTTTGTTTGTATTTTCACTGAACTTACAAGTTCCTTGGGTATTCCTGTGCTGTCTGCCTGGAATGTTCTCTCAATTGACTCTTTTAAAAAAGAGAGAGATATAATGGTGATTGTGTAGATATAACCCATGTACTATCACACTCCCCCCCTTAAAGTGTGCAGGGGTCTTTCCGCGTCTTCACAGAGTCATGTGACCCTCTGTGCTCCACACTCCACGCCTCACTTCTCCGACCAGGTGGGCAGTCCCGCCGGCTTCTCCGTGACCCACTCCCCACCTGCGGGCTTCAGTTTTTACGGCCGAGCGGAGGCATCAGCCCCTTGAGACCTGTTCCCCAGCCTCGCCTGCACCTCTGCCGCCCCACAGGCACTCCGGGCAGTGCACCTCGCGTCTGCAGCATCCAGTCTTCCCCTTGCAGGGCCCAGAGCACCTCCCCTGTGCCCCGCGCTCTCCGCTCTGAGACTTTCAGCCTGGGGACACTGATCTCACCTCTCACACACTCAGGCAGACTGTATCTGGAGGATTTGAGTTTTACTTCCTAATAGCCAGTGTGGAAACACAGAGGCGCTCTTGATCCGGGCACGGCCAGCACAGGGCACACATGTGTTGCTCCTGAGTGGAGCTGTTTCCCCAGTAGGAAGAGCTGCAGCTTCACTGGGTGTGCGGTCATTTTCTCTGAGTGACTCAGTGAAATGGAAACAAAGCCTTGCTGAGACATCCATCCAGCGGAAGGAATCCCGTGTCAGCCAGCCCGGATGGTTTTTGTGCTAAGGGAGGGGAAAGGAAAGAAAAAAAAGAGCCACCAGCTTTTCCAGGCCTGTCTCCTACAACGTGGCCCGCCAGTGCTGGCCCTCTCCGCCTCTCAGAAGCACGCGCACACGTGGCATCAGCAGTGCTGGTGGGTCTTGATGGGCTGATGCACCGGCTGGGCTGTTCAGAAGGCTGTTCAGAAGGTCGTGAGAGTTTGGAGGAAATGTGTGGTGGGCAGAGCCAGGACTGCGGCCTGTGACTCAGTGGTTGCGTGGCTCTGAGGCTCGTGAGCTCCCTGGCCGCCCTGCAGGGCTCTGAGGGGCCTGGGGTGGGAGTGGACGGGTTTCCTTCAGTTCTGACTGCTGCCTCCAGACTGTGCAAGCTTAGCCTCTCTGCCTCTGTGTACTCCTCTGTAAGTAGTGAGAAATTTGGCATAAACTGGTTGGTACGGGGTTGCCATGATTTTAAAATGAGGATATGTATTCTGTGCTTAGAAGAGTGTTTCGTGCATAGCAGGCACTTAAAGAGAAGTTTGCAGTCCTCAGGGTCTTCGCTTTAATACTGATAATATTAAAGTAGTAAACTAAAACAGAGGGATCCTCTCTCCTGCCCGTGAAATCGCTCTGTCTTTGCAAAAATGAGTCGTTTTCATGTATTTTTACCTGGTATTTTCCCCAGAAAGGGGGGAGGTGATTTGAAAGAATGCAGCCAGTGCCTTAATAATGCTTTTTTACCCTCAGCCTGGGAAAGCAGGGCTGCTTGCTGCCTGGGAGGAGGTTTCCACTCTGTCTCAGGAGCCTTCCTCGCTAAGGGAGCTGTGGTCGCAGCTCCTGGGGGCACCTGCGTGGAGTGGGGGTGCAGAGCGGTTGGTAGCCCCCTGGAAGGGGGTGCAGAAGCTTGAGTCTGCGCCCGATTCGGGAGGTCATGGCAACGCGGCGCCTCCCCGGGCCGTGACCCTCCGTGTCCATCTCACCCACTTTGACAGACGCGGGCTTCAGAAGGTCAGAACTTGGGGACTTCCCTGGTGGTCCAGCAGCCAAGACTCCGAGCTCGCTGTGCAGGGCACCGGGGTTTGATCCCTGGTCAGGAAACTGGATGCCACATGCCGCCACAAAGATCCCGCGTGTCGCAACAACAGAAAAGGTCCTGCAAGCCGCAGCAAAGACGGAAGATCCTGTGGGCTGCGGCCAAGACCCAGCGCAGCTGGGAGATAAAAGGGATCAGAGCTCCCCCCGAGTGGCCCTGGTTTTCCACAGTTCAGAGCAGTGCCACTGACTGGACGTTTAGGAAGCCCTGCCAGTGTCCCACTCGGCCCGGGGCCTTGCAGACCTCCCTGCCTTGAGGAAAGAGCTCCCCACCCTGAATCTGGGGCCCCAGGCTGGGTCTGGTCCAGGGTGTCAGGGACACGGCCCGCAGACCGTGGATGATGGGATCGCCATGGCTGAGGAAGGCTTGGTGTGTGTGGAAGGGGACCTTGGAGGAGAAGTGGGGCTCTCCAGGTGGCACTGGGGGGACAGGTGATCCGGGCCGAGAGACGGGCTAGGGGCCAGGGAGGGGGGCGCTTGGCGGGGCTGCAGCAGGAGGCTGGGCCCTGGGCTGGGGGGTGGCACCTCCGCCCCCTGACTGCGGCTCGGTGGCTGCCTGCAGCCCTCTGGACGCAGTCCGGGTAACGTGGGACGCAGTGAGTTTCCACCTCTGACTTCTCCAAGGTGCTTGTGCAGCGTGCCCAATCCCTGGGGTCCAGCTCTTCCTTAGAGAGGCGGGCAGCTTAGGAAAAGCCTGGCCCCTCTGTGTGCACAGGTGATGAGGTCACTGCTGGCCAGGGAACGGGGAATTTATTAGGCGCCTAGCGCCTCGCCCGCCCCCTTCAGGAAGCGTAGGGTTACACGTGGAAACGGGGACCTTGTGTGCCCCTGGTGACCCACGTGTCCTGATTTTAATTTTTGCTTTCAGCCTGTCTTCTCTTTGTTCCGACTCTCCTTAGAAAAACCCTTCTGGCCTCTCACTCCAGGCTGTGAGCTTCCAGGAGGCCGAGCCCTGGGGGATGAATGGCTGAAACCTAGCCCAGGAAGTCTGCGTTTGTTTATTATTTGGGGAGTTTTTATTACCCTCATCTGGGGGTGGTTTGAGGCACCTGCCTAAGAGAAGCAGCACGAGCTTGTTGTTTCCTGAGAAAGCTCTCTGTTGTTAATGGCATGTGAAAAATGGATCGCTGAGCAGAGTAAAACGTGTTGATCGGAACCG
The DNA here is from genome assembly GCA_006408695.1 of Aepyceros melampus. Lineage (NCBI taxonomy): Eukaryota > Metazoa > Chordata > Mammalia > Artiodactyla > Bovidae > Aepyceros > Aepyceros melampus. The sequence goes on along the minus strand of SJXQ01008242.1, from coordinate 90,365 downwards.
ATTCCCGAACGTTGGCAGCTGCACGTGAGTTAGACCCTCGGCGCCAGAACCCGGCGGGCAGTGCGTGCTGGTATGGAGCTCGAGCCGGGGCCCGGATCCAAGAGGCACAGCTCACGCACGTTATAATGTTGCTGAAATCGGGAAGTTGCTTCTTAACGCTCATCATGTGCAATTCATGTTTTCCTTCAAAGTGGTGTTGGTGGTTAATCAGTAAGCCATGTCCGACTCCTTTGTGACCCCATGGACTGTGGACCACCAGACTCCTCTGTCTTTGGGATTTCCCAGGCAGAGGCGCTGGAATCGGTTGCCCTTTCCTCCTCCAGAGGACCTTCCCTACGCAGAGACTGAACCTGCGTCTCCCGCACTGCAGGCACATTCTTTACTTCTGAGCCTCCTGGGAAGCCTTCCTTCCAAGTGCACCCTCAGAGTGTTCAGTCTTCAGATGAGGAACAGCCTGAACTTGCACTGAAGGAGCACTGCCCTGCGAGGCCTTCGGTGGTCTCGTTGGGAGACAGTCAGGACCCGAGACACGAGAGGGCTGGCAGCCTTGGGGTCGGGCCATGCTGGGTGGTGTGGGGGTCCCGGCCTGCGGTGCAGCAGGGGTGGAGGGGCAGGAGGGTCCGTGCAGACCCCGGGTCCTCCCCAGCTCTCTTCCCTCCGGAGCCCGCCAGAGGGGTAGTGGGAGCGGCAGCCCCTTACTGTGCCCGCCCGTCAGGGCCTGGGCCTGCCTTCACAGATGGGTCCTTGAGTGCATGCTTAAACCTGGGAGGCTGGTGGGGGTGGCGCTTTATAAAAGTGTGAGGCCTGGCGTCACATTGAAAGGGGCCTGTAGGCTCCGCTCCCCCAGCCGAGGCCCCTCCCCAGCCCCCAGATGCACGGCTCCTCCGGGTCTTCGCCAAGGCCCCGTGCCGGCTCCCCTCTCCCGAGGCAGCGCCTCTCCACTCCTTCACTCCTGGTCCTCTCAGTCCGGCTCCCGGGTCACTGGCCCCTGCAATCCCCCTCCCATCACAGCCCTCAGCCCTTGGGGAGGCTCCTCCTGTCTTGCCTGTTTCCAGCAGCTGGAGTGCGCTTTGCAAGAGCAGGGTCGCCCCCATCCACCTCGTCCACCTCTGAATCCACCGCACCTCACACGCGCCTGGTACTCAGGGTCATAGAGGCAGGCTCTGCAGCCCCCAGTTCCGAGGTTCAGGAAGGGTGCACTCTGCCAGGAAGTGGCAGACCAAGGATTTGAATCTGGCTTTTATTTGGGGGTTGGTGGTTTTCAGAATGCCACCCCATAGGTTGGATTTCTGATGCAGGCGTGTGTCACTAGAAACACTTTCATTTTTAAATTTTTATCAGGGAGAATAGGGGGAAGTTGAGGCCCTGGAAAAAATAGAAGGAACAGGTTGTAAGCAGAGACCTCTGCCGGCCGTGGGCAGGGAGCTCCCTCATCTTGACCCGCTGCGCTCTGCCTAGCCGTGATTGCGGCCACGTTCCCCGTCTGAGCGTGCGACCCAGCGAGCAGGGTCTGTTTTCGATTCTTATCTCTCTGGTGGCGGGCTCTCAGCCAGCAGGCAGATCAAAAGACAGAATGTGTTCATTTGGCCCTATTTAAAAAAAACAAAAAGCTAAGGTACGGGGCGCCATGAATTAGGTATCCATGGAGTTGAACTGGCCTGGCTTTTGTGCCTTTTTTTTCTTTTTTAAGGTTCATCTCGAGTTTCTTTTTCTGGTTGAGCAGTTTTTTTCAACATTAATAACTATTGGAGAAGGGAAGAGACAAAGTAGAACCATATGGCGGCCCGAACACAGGCCTCGCTCGTGGCCGGAAGCTTCTGATTTGTATCTCTTCATGTGATCAGCTGTTGGGCTCGATAGTGGGAAAGCACGCCGTCTGGGGCGACAGCAAGAGGGGATGTAACTCCTGTTGTTGTTGTTTTTTTAACCCAGCTGCATCTCACATGTCTTTTCTTAGACCCTGGCTGAGAGCTGTGTGACTTGGGGCAAGTGACTTCCCTAAGGCCCTTCTTTGGAAGAGGGACCATGACCAAGTCTGTATGCAGGGCTGTTTGAAGGATTCAAGGAGGTGGCACAGGCGGAGCTTACAGCGCCCGGCGGGCTCCACCAGACGCCGGCGGTTCCATCCTCCTCTCTTCTCTTGCTTACGGTGTCCCCTGAGGCCGTGGGTCGAGGCCTACTGGCCTCTCTCCTGCCTTCCACCTTCTGGGCTTATTACTGCCCCCCTGCCAGTGTCGCCCCGTCCTGCCTGTGGGCGCCCGTGAGCCGGGTGGGGGTGGGTACCAGTGGTGGAGGGCTGAACCTGATCACCAGGAGGAGGGCGGGATGGCTGTCTTGGCCCAGGCAGCGTTGTTTATTATTCCACATCACTTGGAATTAGGCTTGAATCCCCCCAAACAGCTTGGATTAGTCTGACACCTTTGTGTTTTCTGGACATTGCTCGCAAAGGCCGTTAAGCAGATCGGATGGGCAGCCTGGACAGAAACCATCCGCCATTGAGTGGTCAACAGGCCTGCCTCGGGCCACGAGGCCGCAGAGGAAACGCACACCAAAGGGATCTCCCGGCTTTGTCTGGACCTGTCCTTCCTTTTAAATTGCTTGCAAGCTTATGATCCCTGAGAATGTGATTTCTTCCCTGTTGTAAGCATTTGACGAGGAGAGGTGGGGTAGGGTTGCGATGAGTGCAGGGAGAGTCATTAACTGACTGACTGGATTTCAGAGATAAACCGCTTTATTCTGCATCTGCCCTGTGGCCTCAGGTCGCAGGACTGACGCCCACTTTCACGAGCACTCCGGAGCACCCGCCAGTGTGTGCGTTGCTGGCTTGGGTTGGGGACCAGCCTCTGGGAGAGCCAACCCGGGGCTCGGTGAAGAATGCTAAGCGAGAGGAAGGAGTAACCTGGTAGCCACGGCCAGTGTTAGCACAGCCATCCCCAGAGCGCTCGGGGCTCAGCTCACATCTGCGTCACTGCAGGAGTCCAAAGAATCTGGCATCTTGAGAAAGAAGTTGGGCATTTTCAGCTGATCCCTGCAGAGTGGTAGGATCAATATCATAGGATCAGTATAATTAGACATACTTATAATGAAGTGAAGTTGCTCAGTCGTGTCCAACTCTTCACAACCCGATGAATGTAGCCCACCAGGCTCCCCTGTCTGTGGGATTTTCCAGGCAAGACTGCGGGAGTGGGTTGCCATTCCCTTCTCCAGGAGATCTTCCCCACTCAGGGATCAAACTCGGGTCTCCTGCATTGCAGGCAGATGCTTTACCCTCTGAGCCCCAGGGAAGCCAGGCATTCTTAAACTAAAATATTATTCGTTATGCATCTGAAATAAGAATGTAACTAACCAGTGCATTTCCTTATCCAGAAGCAGGGAGGGTTTTTAAGTGCAAGAATGCATGCTCAGACTTCTGTGTCCCCGAACAGTGCGTAGGACAGGGTGGTGGTTTCCGAGGGCGCAGGCGGAAGTGGAGGGGTGGGGAGAGGGGGATTAGGACGCATCCCACCGTGCAGGGCCGGGCCGGGTCCTGGCTGCTGCGCCCTGCGGCAGCCGCGCTTGTGCAGATGTGGGGGCTGGCAGTCCACACTCCCCCTTCCCCGTGACAACAGTAAGGTTATTCTTACAGAGCACCTTATCTTTGATCAGAGAAACAGGACTGGTGGAGTGTAGGCGTATACAAGGTGTGGCCCATGTTGAGAGTTTATCCGGGAGGCAGAAATTCTTTGTACCAGTGGGGGTGGAGGGTCATCGGGGCGAGCCGCCACCCCGTGCTTCTCCCCGTTGGGTGAGGCAGCCATCACTCACGAGCGCCCTGATTGTGTCTGTGCTCCTCTGTGGCTTTGTGGGTCGCAGTTCAGATGTCGGTTTTCCTGAGGCGGGCTAGTTCCCGGCCATAGATTCTGAGGAGTCCAGGCGCAGACCTTCCAGGCGGGCCGGATCCGGGCACTCAGGTATGGTCTCCATGGCTCTGCTGTGCCCAGGAACGCAGGGAGGGGGTCTCTGGATGCCTGCAGCACCCCCAGCCCCGCTGCCCTGGCAGAGAGAAGGCGAGCCATCCACCGCCCTCCGCGGCCCGGAAGCACTCTTCCCCGCATACAGCAGCGGCTGAGGCCCTCTGGTTGCCCGTGGCAGGTGCTGGCAGCGTGGAGATCAGCCCTGGCCGACCTTGTGGACGGAGGAGCCCTGTGGCAGAGGAGTAGGACAGGAGGCCGAGCAGGCAGCAGGAGCGGCTGTTGCTGATGGCCGGTCCCACGGATCAACCCCCTGCCCTGTTGATTTAATCTGCTTTGTTCTTCAAAGGACTTGAGTTACAAAGTGGGGTGGCAGGGGTGCTTCTACGCCTTTATGCCAACCTAGAAAGTACCCAGATCTGCCTGGGCAGCAGAAAGGACTGGATCCCACTTTGCAGAAAACTGGCTGCCTCATCTTTTTGCTTTAACCAGGCCAGAAACGTTTAAAGAGGAGGAGGAGGTCATTGGGTTGTGAACCTTTAAAACAAAACCCATCCTCTCATAAAATTTCAGATATTTTAATACCCCCTGTCCCCCTCAAAAAAAGAAGGCATTCTCAAATAAAGGGTGAATACGTTTACCCATAGGAACAATTTGACGTCGTTTTGATGAGAGTCTGTCTTTATCCGAATTATCTGCACTGAGGCTGTGAGGCTCCTACCGCAGTGTAGCAGCCATCTGTGTCTGATGCTCCCTGCTGTTTGCCAGACAAACCCCCTCGGGCCCAGCCCCGGCCTGCGGGTGAGTCAGCAGCAGGAGGGCACGAACCCAGGCCTCGGTTCTCAGCCTGTACTGTGGCTGTGCTCCTTGGGGTCATGTGGTAACAAACACACCCCCACACCCGGGACTTCCGCTAAGAATCTCACATACACACACACCCAGGACTTCCACCAAGACTCCTGCATACATACACACCCGGGACTTCCACCAAGTCTCCCGCATACACGAACACACACACCCAGGACACACACCCAGGACTTCCACCAAGACTCCCGCATACACACACACACACATACACACCCAGGACACACACCCAGAACTTCCACCAAGACTCCCACATACACACACACAGACACACACCCCCAGGACTCACACCTGGGGCTTCCACTAAGACTCCCTCATACACAACACCCTCCCCCCCCAGGACTCACACCTGGGACTTCCACTAAGACTCCCACATACACACACACACACACACCCCAGGACTCACACCCGGGACTTCCACTAAGACTCCCACATACACACACAAACACACACACATATAGTCACACACCCAGGACTTCCGCTAAAACTCCTGCTGTCTCTGCTGCTCTGGAACCACATCACCGGCTCGTGTTTGAGATGCCTGGTTGGAGCCACACTGACACTGTCGTTGGTAACCATCAAAGTTTAGTTCTTGACCGGACACTCTGGGTGAAGAGTCTTGCTGCGCATCGAGTTATTAATGTAAAGCTGCTTGGCCTCTGGGGGGCCCCATGTTGTAAGAGGGGCCTCTAGATGGTGCCAGCAGTGGAGAACTCGCCTGCCAGCACAGGAGATGTGGGTTCAATCTCTGGGTCGGGAAGATCCCCTGGAGGAAAGCATGGCATCCCACGGATAGAGGGGCCCAGCAGGCTGTGGTCCGTGGGGTCGCGGAGAGTTGGACACGGCTGAAACTACTTGGCGTGCACGCGCGCGCACACACACACACACACACGTGCTGTAAAAGTCCTCCCTTCTCCCCAGCCCTGCCGTGTTTCAAGGGCTTGCTGTGTGTCATTCACTGTCCGGGTATTCTGGGGAGAGAGTGAAAAATCAGTGTTAAAAGGTTTCAGTGTTAGTGTAAGTGCTTGGAAGAAATTACTGAAATACCTTTGTTCCACACATTAGCCTCTTGGATAGGAGTGAAGTCAAGCCTGTTTTATACCAAATCCCATCATCTTGGGAGCATCCTGTGTTGGAGACTTAGCCGCCCATGGCAGGGCTGGGGGGAGGGGGCAGTGTGGCTCTGGGCAGAGCTGGCTCTCAGCAGTGCATTTCCCTCCAGCGCCTGGAGCGGTACAGTACATTCAGGTGTGACTAGGCTGGAGCTGCTACTGCCCAGGCTGGAACTGCTGGCTGAGAACAGCAGGCAGGGACAGTGTGGGGGGCAGGGGGGGCAGGGACATCAGTGCATCGGTTCCTGATGAGCACACTTGCTCTCCACGGGGCGCTGTGCTGAGTCCCGAATGAAGGCGTCACCTCCAGCTGGGTTGGTTCTTCTTTCTCCCACTCTGCAGGTGGTAAAGTCCAGTAAGTTGCCCCAGTGAGGAGTAGAATGAGGAAGTCTGACTTCAGAGCCTGTTTGCTTAGTCTTTACCATAATCCAGGGTAAATCAGGCCAGTAGTGTCAGGGCCCAACAGGTAAGCCAAGGTTCCAGCCCAAGGGAACGGTGATGCCAGGGAGAGGCTGTCACATGCTAGGCAGGCACATAGGTGCCTGGGGCCATTTCACGTGGCCACCAATAGGAAAGCAAGGCCACTTCAAATCCCAGCTGCCCTGGGCAGAAGCTACTAAAATCTTCCTTGCCTTCATTTGGACTTCTCTAGGTGAAAGACTCTGTGGCCTCCATAGCTGAGCTGTGGTGGGGTCATTTCTCAGCAGGCTTACCTTGGGCGTGCACGCTCCTTCCTCTTGTTCAGTCGCTAAGTCGTGTCCTGCTCTTTGCAACCCCATAGACTGCAGCACACCAGGCTCTTCTGTCCTCCACCATCTCCTGAGTTTTCTCAGATTCTTGTCCATTGAGTAGTTGATGCTATCTAACCATCTCATCCTCTGTCATCCCCGTCTCCTCCTGTCCTTGATCTTTCCCAGCATCGGGGTCTTTTCCAGTGAGTCGACTCTTTCCACTGGAAAATGGAAAGTATTGGAGCTTCAGCATCAGTCCTTCCAATGAATATTTAGGGTTAGTTTCCTTTAGGATGGACTGGTTTGATCTCCTTGCAGTCCAAGGGACTCAAGAGTCTTCTTCAACACCACAGTTCAAAAGCATCAATTCTTCAACACTCAGCCTTTTTTGTAGTCCAACTTTCACATCTATGGGCTTCTCTAGTAGCACAGTTGGTAAAGAATCCACCTGCAATGCAGGAGATCCCTGTTCGATTGCTGGGTCGGGAAGATCCACTGGAGAAGGGATAGGCTACCCACTCCAGTGTTCTTGGGCTTCCCTGGTGGCTCAGCTGGTAAAGAATCCGCCTGCAATGCGGGAGACCTGTGTTCAGTCCCTGGGTTGGGAAGATCCCCTGGAGAAGGAAACGGCTACCCTCTCCAGTGTTCTGGCCTGGAGAATTCCATGGACTGTATAGTCCTTTGGGTCACAAAGAGTCGGACACGACTGAGCGACTTTTACTTTCACTTCTGTACCTGACTACTGAAAAATCCACAGCTTTAACTATGGACCTTGGTTGACAAAGTAATGTCTCTGTTTTTAATACACTATCTGGGCTTGTCATAGTTTCCTTCCAAGGTGCAAGTGTCTTTTAATTTCATTACTGCAGTCACTGTCTTCAGTGATTTTAGGCCCCAAGAAAATAAATCTGCCCCTGCTTCCATTTTTTCCCCTTCTATTTGCCCTAAAATGGTGGGACTGGATGCCATGATCTTAGTTTCTTTAATGTTGACGTCCTCCTTCCTCGTCGCTGTCTATTAAACCAGGGCTCCAGTCAGAGGGGGAGACTTCTCCCTCTGCGGCCGCTCCTTGTGTGGGCCTCGGGTGAACTAGTGACTATGGGGTGGGAATATGCGTCACGACTTCACAAGACCGTGTGAGCTTCCAGCAGGCAGCATACCACCTGTGAAGGGCCTGGCGTAGGGCATGACACGTGACTGACGCCTGGTGTCCTCAGCACCAGGACTAACTGAAAACAGCCCCATTTTTGTTTGTGTGTCTTTTTCGGGGAGGGGTTGAGCACACAGGTGGGTTTTGCATCCAGAAGGAATTCTGAAATAAGTGTGTTGTGTAAGGGGGCTAATGGTGCGTGCATGCGCGCGTGTGTGTGTGTGCGCGCGTGCGTGTGTGTGTCTAGGGTGCTGCCCAGTGTTTTGCTCACATGAAACAGCTGTGAGTCATGGGGCACGGTCGCCACCTCCCCGGGGGTGCCAGACAGCACCTTCCAGGCCGAGCTCGGAAGCACCCCACAGTCAGCAGAGGCGCCTCGAGAAGCCCGTGGAGGCTGGTGGTCTCCGAGGTGGCGGCGACCCCTGTCCATGTGTCTGGTTGTGGTGAGGGTCTTCCAGGGCACCCAGGGACTGCCGTGGGTGTCAGCGCCTCTGCTGGGTGTCTGCCACATGCTCTAACTCTTCCATGTGGAAAGGTTGTTGGTGCCATTGGCGGCCCACTTGTCTGGTAAACGATACGGTGGGGCCTCTGTTAACTCAGGCCTATGAAGCGAGTAAGTCAGCGTGTTGAAAAGATAGCATGGAAGTGACTCAAGCCTGGAGGGATCCGTTCCTGAGGACGCAGCCCTCCCTGCCCGGAATATTTTGGTGGAAGTTGATGTTTGACTTGGGAGGAAGAGGCCAGAGGCCTGGCTCCTAGCAGAGCTCTGCGTCCAGTTTAGCAGCGTTTGCCCTGGGATTCCAGGCCGCTCTCCTCAGTGAGGGGTCCCAGGAGGCTCAGCCTGAGCACAGCAGCTGGAGCTTGGCGCCAGGGAAGCTGGCGGGACGCTACCTTTGCCGCAGGTAGGGCTGATGCTACGCGCCGACCTGGTAATGCTTGGTCGGGGGCCTGGAAAGAGCTGGAAACTCCACCCGGCGTGGGAGCTGTGGAGCGCCCGGCACGGACAAGCTCTTCTTCCCCCGAGTTCTCTGGGTTCCTGTGTGTGTGTATGAAGTGTTTCCCTTCTTCTCAGGACTCCAGCTTGTGCTTTGCCCCCAAGAGACCAGGTCCCGGCACACACGTACTTAGATGTGCTGGACCACCCTGGCGGCCCCGTCATTAAAGCTGCACACAGGTTGGAGGGAAGGCCGTGTGGGAACTCACGCTCCACTGTAATCCAAGAACAGGTTTCTTCACAGCGGGACGCAGTTGGTGCCGGACACATATGGGAAAGAAAGGGGCGGGCCCTGATTCTGGCAGGGCACCGAGGGCCAGGTGTTCACCGTGCTGACCACGGCCCAGCTGCGGTGCCGCGAGCCAGCCAGGGCGCGGCGTGTGAATCCTCACCCCGGCTCTGCCCTTTCCTCTCTCCCCCTAGGTGCCCAGCCTGTGTGAAGACCTCCTGTCCTCGGTTGACCAGCCACTGAAAATCGCCAGAGACAAGGTGGTGGGGAAGGACTACCTCTTGTGTGACTACAACAGGGATGGGGACTCCTACAGGTGAGCCCGCGCCCTGGCCGTCCACTGTCACCGGCGGCAGCCCAGCCTTCCTCCTCCTGTTCTGCCCATCCTTCCGCCACCCAGTCTCGACCAGCCGATGTTTGTGGAGTGCTTCTAGTGTGCATGGGAGAACAGCAGTGAACCGGAGGCCTCTGCCCTGGGGGCTCACAGTCTAACGGGAGAGAGAGGTTGCTGAAAAACAGCTAGCTACTTCATTAAAACTCTCATCAAATCCTGCAAAGGGGAAGGTCCAAGGTGTGCCTGTGACAGGGGTCCCAAGTGCGGGAGGGCCTGTGTGCTTAAGAGCATATGAGTGAAGCTTGTCAGACAGGCGTGCAGCTCTCCCTTTGTGTCACCAGCACCCTGTGCAGAGCCGTGAGCTGCTGAGTCAGTGTTCATCTCTGCCCCTGGTGATCGCTAGGCTAGAGCAGGACACACACCGGGGCATGGTCACTTTGTGACTTGATGCTGCAGCCAAGGCCAGGCTTACGTGAGGGCAGCATAGAGATGGCCGAGGTTGACTCCTGAGGGCAGCATAGAGAAGGCCGAGCCCCTGACTCCAGGAAGACTTTTTGAAGGAGGTGATGTCTGAGCTAGGTCTTTAAAGGTGCATAGAAGTTCTTAAAGATTAAAAACAGATGAAAGTGAAAGTTGCTCAGTCATGTCTGACTCTTTGTGACCCCATGGATTATACAGTCCATGGAATTCTCCAGGCCAGAAGACTGGAGTGGGTAGCCTTTCTCTTTTCCAGGGGATCTTCCCCACCCAGGGATCGAACCCAGGTCTCTCACGCCGCAGGCAGATTCTTTACCATCTGAGCCACTGGGGAAGCCCAAGAACACTGGAGTGGGTAGCCTATCCCTTCTCCAGGGGATCTCCCTGAAGGAATCGAACTGGGGTCTCCTGCATTGCAGGCGGATTCTTTAGCACCTGAGCCATCAGGGAAGCCCTGATAAAGATGGAGTAGGTTCGGGAAAGATGAGGAATCCTTAAACCCGTCTGGTATTCCTGGGATGGGTGGCGGTAGTCAGTGCCTTGGAGGATGGTGGAGGAGCGCCGCGTGCCTTAGGTTTATGTGGAGGCCGCAGAACCTGAGCTAAGTCTTGATGCCTTGGCCTCATGCTCTTTGGGGGACGGGTGGGCCCTAAGAAGTAACAGCAGGAGAAAATCACTGGAGGGAGGGCGCGGCTCCGGGGCAGCGCCGCCTGCTGGAGCGGCTGGGACTCTGACGGTCCGTGTCTGGGCTCTCGCTCTCGAGTGTCAGGTGGACGTGACTGGGCTCGCTCCTCTCGCAGAGCACTCAGCCGCGCATCTGTGTGAGCAGGCACTCGTCCGCCAGGCCCTTCGGCGCTCTTCTGAGCGGCTGTGTGTCCTGCTGAGGACTCCAGAGAGCAAGCAGACATGGGAACTGTGGAGATGGTTGAAGAGCGGACGGAGACAGGGAGAGGCGGGAGGGGCTGCAGGCCCGGGTGGTCAGGGCTGACGCGAG